>CAJQZJ010004381.1:8200823-8212113 GCA_907164525.1 Lophiomys imhausi
ATGTGTGTGTGCATGAGCACATGCACACCATCATGTACATATCAGTGGGGGTGTGGGTGTGTGTGCGTGTGCATACGCATACATGCATGTGTGCATACATACCATCACATACATGAAAGTCAGAGGAAAACTTGTGACAGTTGGTGCTGTTCTTTCTACCATTGGGGCCGAGAACTCTCATATTTTCAGGCTTGGCAGCAAGCACCACTTGGGTACTCGGCAATCTCCCTAGCACTCAGTTCTTAGAGTTACGCTTTAAAATCTTTTATTTTATTTGCTGTTGTTGGTTTTGTTTGTTTTTGAGACAGGTCTCATTATTCGGTCCTGATTAGCCTGGAACTTGCTCTGCAGACAAGTTAGCTTCGAATTCACAGAGATCCATTTGGCTCTGCCTCCTGAGTGCTGGAATAAAAGGCATGTACCACCATGTTTGGCTTTTAATTAAAAAAAAATTTTTTTTTAATTTGTGTGGCAAGGGCCACATGCCACAGTCTCTCTCTCTCTCTCTCTCTCTCTCTCTCTCTCTCTCTCTCTGTATGTATGTATGTGTGTATTTAAGCTGGAGAAGTCAGTACTCTTCTGACACCATATGGGTCCTGGGAATTGAACTCAGATCAAGTTTTGTGGCAAGTGTCTTTAGATATTTGATCCATTGCTTGAGGTAGGATCTTGGGCTATACTTTTTTTTTTCCATGCTGTGTTCACTGCTGTGATAAAATCCTAAGGTAGATGCCTAAAGAAGAAAAGTTTTGGTTCCTGATTTTTGAGTTTTGTGGCATGGTTATTTGGATACATTTGTACTTTTGTATTCTTTTCTTTTCTTTCCTTTCTCTCTCTCTCTCTCTCTCTCTCTCTCTCTCTCTCTCTCTCTCTCCTCTCTCTCTCTCTTTTCTCTAACCAGGATCATCTCTCATTGTCCTGGAACTCCATCATTTGGCAAGACTGTCTGGCTACCAAGCCCACTGACCTCCTGTTTCCATGTCACCAAGCAGCAGGAATACAGGAGCAATACCATACTGTGGGTTTTGTTTGTTATTGTTTTAACATGGGCCCTGGGGAATCAGAACTCAGGTCCTTGTGGCAAGTACCTTAATGAATGAGCCATCTCCCCAGCCCCAGCTGTCTTCGTGTTTTGAGACAGTCTTGCTGTGTAGCCTAGTTTCTCCTCAAACTTGTGGTCCTTCTGACTCATCCTCCCAAGTGCTGGGGTTATAGGTGCATGTCACCCAGCTTCCCATAGTGTTTTGAAGATCATTTGTGCTCTATTGAATGTCCTCTCTTGTTGAGCATCTTCTGTGCACACAAGGTTCAGTTCTGTTCCCCTAGGCATTTATGTCTGTCCTTAGCCCAGTGCCACATTGTGTTTAGCACTGTGGGTTTGTAGTGTGTTCTGACATCAGAAGTGTGATCCTTTATGCTTTGTCCATCTATATGCACCCAGAGCTGTTCCCACAAGTGGCCCATGTGGAGTGCAGGGTGGGTAGACCCAAGAGAGAGTATAAGGCCCACCACTTACTCTTATACACAGCTCTGGGCTGTGCACAAGCCGTCATTCAGGCAATTGTGAGAATTTGAGTGAGGACTGATAATGCCCAACCTGGGCTGCCAGGCTGTAGCAGAGACCCTAGCCCAGTACTCCAGTGAGGTGGTGGTGGTGGTGACCTCTGGAGCAGACAGAAGCATTCAGACTGAAGATCTTTGTGGCTTTGTGATGTTGCCTCTCCATCCACCTTCCCCTTAGGAAACCCCACTGAGACAACTGTGTGCATCTCTGGACAAGCATTTAGGGCAGGTAGGAGATGCTCATGGGAATGTAGGTTGGCTACAAGGCTCTGTTGTGGGACAGGGGGACCTTTTCCTGTGAGCCCTGCCTCCTTACTGATTGGCATAGCTGGAGGGAGAAAACCCTGACCTGGAATTTAGACCTTAGTCCCAACAAAGGACTGTGAACTGGGGTTCTGAGACCCTTGCCATCCTGGGACAATCCAGAATCTGTATTTTGATCCAGTCTGTCATGTAGATGAACATATTGAGGAAGGGATGTGGTAAACTTGGTGAGTGGGGAGGCCCTGTTGTTCTCACATACAGCAGGTCACACAACATAAGATTTCCCACCAACACCCCTTTCCTTAAGTGTGAAGACTTGTCGCCATGAGTGCCTGTGGTGTCTATGCCTAAAAGTGGGCAGAATCCTGTGACCCTCCACCTGTGGCAGGTGCTGTGGGACTGGCTCTGGGGGCAGCCTTTCCTGCCCATGCTTTGCATGTGGCTCTGGGCACCTCTGATCTCATCTGACCTTGCAGCAACTCCCCAGTAGCTTTGGATGAGGCTGCTCAGAAGGAACCAACCAGCCAGGCCCCCTGAATCATGGCCCCACAGATTGTGTTGGCAAAAGCAAAGGCTGGAGGGCAGGCTGTGAGACTTCCCTGACACCCCTGGCAGTGCTTAGTGACTACACATTATGTACAGTGGCCCTGAACCTCATCCTGGCACAGATGGCCTGCATAGACCATGCTTAGAGTCAGGGGGCAGAGTGCTAACTTGGCTCCTTGTCTGTCCATCAAGCTAGCTGTGTTTCCTGGGGTGAGGAGTGACAGCTGTGAGTTGAATGGTAGAAGTTCGATCCTGCCAGGCCCTATTCCTGCCCTGAGCTCACCAGTGTTCTTTGGGGGGTAGAGACAGTAGCTGCCTTTGGCATTAAGATTTTCATGATACAGTGTCACCATGTGACCCACTTACCCCAGCCTGTATATAACTGACCTTTGCTCTCCCAGTACTCTCTATCACTGATGCCAGCTGGCCTCTCTGGCCTGTCCACTGCCTGTTGGGGACCTTGCTCAGGCCTTGGCATTGTGCTGTCTGAATTGGAGCTAATCCAGCAGTTTGGCAATCTCCTCAGTGGCTCCCCATGGCCTGGAAGCAGTCTTGTATTTGAGCCCTATCTCTCCCATCTTGGGTCCCAGCAGAGCTGCAGGATAGGGTGGGCAGCTCAGGGTGTGCATGGTGTCAGCCCCGGAGAGCTCAGCTCCCGTCTGGAGCTGTGAAAAATGACTGCCTGGAGACTGGAGAGATTGCTCAGCGGTTGAGAACTTGTGCTGTTCTTGCAGAGGACTCTAGTATCCATACCTGGACTGATGTCATTGATGCACAGCTGCTTCTAAGTCCTGCTCCAGGGGATCCAAGCCATCTTCTGAACTCCATGGGCATCTATTCACGTACATTCCGACACATAGATACAGACACATATAAATGTAATTTTAAAAATCAGATAAAAGGGCTGGAGAGATGGCTCAGCAGTTAAGAGCACTGGCTGTTCTTCCAAAGGACCCCAGTTCAAATCCCAGCACCATATGGCAGTTCACAGCTGTCTGAAATGGTGCACGCCTTTAATCCCAGCACTAGGGAGGCAGAGGCAGGTGGAGCTCTGTGAGTTCAGGGCCAGCCTGGTCTACAGAGTGAGTCCAGGACAGCCAAGAAAAACAAAAACAAAACAAACAAACAAACAAAAAAATCAGATAAAAATCTAAGAAGGAAGAAAGAAAAATAAACAGAAAGAAGGATATGTTGACCGCCTGGGCTTGATACATCCCTTCTCAATTTTAGATACAAAGCAAGGTAAGTTTGAGAATAACTCAGTGTCATAAGACCAGAGCCGGTTTAACTGATGTCTCTCTCCCCTTTCACCTCTTGAACTCTAATGCTTAATGAGGCCCTGAAGGCAGTTCTGGGAGTGGCCTAATGGATTTATGTTCAGGGATATCCCTGGCAGCTTGTGGATCTTCAAAGGTAGTGAAAGCATGAAGCTGCTTTGGGGGACCCTGGTCCCCAGGGCTGAGGCTCCTATTTTGTGCCTCATGTCCCTTGGATCTTCTTTCCGTTCCTCCCACACAGCACCATCTCATCTGCAGCCCTGGGAAGGAACTGAGAGCAGGTTCAAGTGTGCAGAAAGCAGCTTTAGACAGGACAATTGTGTTCAAGTTGAGAAACTCACTAATAATTGAAGCTGGCCCCCAGGGAATACCACCTAGAGAAATGAAGGCTGTGGCACCCAAGGGCTGCTCAGCTTTGTGCTGCTGACTCTGGACTAGAGAATGTGTAGGAGTGCCTGGACTGTGCACAGTAGTAGATGTGGGTTGAGTCTCCATCCTGAAGATGCTGTGGGCACCCCGAGTTGATATAACCAAGTTATGTTCAGCTATTACCACAGCGGCACCCAGCAACTTGTCAGACCCACCCCTAAACATTACTTCTCACCTTGAGTCCCTGCAGTGCTGCCCAATAGAGACCTGGGGCGGGCCATGTCAGCAGGTCAGCATGGGTGCCAGCCACATAAACGCAAGTGTGTAGAGACAAGGGCACAGCACCTCAGGTTGTCACGTGACCACAGGCCATGCTGATTTTGCCTCACCCTGGGCAGCTAACTTGTGATCTCTGTTGCAGGAGTTTTGCTATTACCTAGTTACCTAGTGCTACCATCGATTTGCATTGAAATCCTTCTTCCCCAGAGCTGTGGTGTTCTACCCACCGTCCTAATGTTTCCTGATGACAACACAAGCAGCAGGTTCAGTGTTAGTGTCATCTGGGAAGAGCACCCTTGTCTGGGCTAGCAGCTTCCACCTGCACCTTATGTCTCTTTGTTTGAGCCCCGCTTACTTCGAGGTCAAAACTTGCTTGTTTTTAAAAAACTCCTGCCGGGCGGTGGTGGCGCACGCCTTTAATCCCAGCACTTGGGAGGCAGAGGCAGGCGGATCTTTGTGAGTTCGAGGCCAGCGTGGTCTACAAAGCGAGTCCAGGACAGCCAGAGATATTCAGAGAAACCCTGTCTCGAAAAACCAAAAAAAAAAAAAAAAAAACTCCTATCTACTTTCTGCCCTTCCCCCGAGACTTAAGACTCATGTAGTCCAAGCTGTCATTGAACTTGCTATATGGCTAAAGGTGACGTTGAATTTTTTTTTCTGATCCTTCTGCCTTTACTTCCCAAGAGCTGAGACTAAAGGCAAGTGTCAACTAGGCCCTGTTTAAATAGTATTGGGGTTGGAATCCATGGCCTCGAGCTTGCTAAGTAAGCATTCAGCCAGCTGAGCCACACACCAGCCCTTTCGTACACTTTTTTTTTTCATTTTTGGGGTTTGTTTGTTTGTTTTTTGAGACAAGTTTTCTCTGTGTAACAGAACCCTGGCTGTTCTGGACTTGCTTTGTAGATGAGGCTGGCCTCGAACTCACAGAGATCTGCCTGCCTCTGCCTCCCGAGTGTTGAGATTATAGGCGTGTGCCACTACACCCGGCCCTTCCATACACTTTTAAGGTTAGTGCTGCTTTAGATTTTTCAGAAAAGTTGTATACGTGACAGCACTCAGTTTCCTTGAATGTTCACACCCTATGTCACCAGACTAGGAGCAGCATCCATCATTGCTGCCCATGCTGGGCTTGCTCTCTCTGCAGCCCTCCTCACAGGCCCTTCTGCTCACACCACCCTGGAGGGGTCTCTGCCCCTCTGGTTGTCATGGCGACCTCCCTGTTTCTTTCTGTCCCTGATTTTGGAATCTGAGACAGCAGTGTAGGCTAGATCTGAGGATCCCTTTGACTTTGAGGGGCTGCTTCTCCCCAGGTAGCCCAACACACTTGTGTAAAACCTAGATAGCTCATGGGGCCACCTTAGGCCAGCCAGGTGGTAAGCTGCTGTGGCCAGGGGAGGGATCTAGTATCACTTGGCAGATATCATGGTGACATCAACATATTCATCTGGTGAGATGTGAGTCATGAACGTACTCTCTGCCTTGTGACCACCTGGTCCTGACAGTGGCCATGATGGCAGGTTATGGGCCTGGGTGAATCTTCCTATTCACAGCTTCTTCTGTTTCTCACTTTCTAGAAAGGAGAGGACTAACTCCATGGATCTGTGGGGTCTCATATGGTAACAGCTAGACTCTAGGGCAATTTGGTTTGGCTGTGGCTCTCCTTTGGGTGCAAGTTTACTGTGCCACAGCACCCAAAGCCTGTACCCTTTGAACAAGATGCTTGAGCAGGAATGGGGATTAGCTGTCTTGGGAGTGTTTGGTCCAAGCTCCACTTTTAGTAAGTGGGAGACTGGCACTGTACAGGAGGTTAGTGGCTATGGGGACCAGTGTCCTTGCCACCTCTTCTTTCCTAGTGTTCCTTCCTTTGAGTAACGTCTCTGAGGGAAATCACTGTAACAGAACTCAGCTTTCATCTGAGAACACCTCAGACCTCAGGCGTGCAGTATTGATGGGCTGCCCAGGTCTGCCTGACTGCAGCCATTGCACTGTGGTGTGCCCCCTGCCTCCATCCCTGCTGGTTTGTCCCTTGTCTTCAGTAATGTTGGAGTTCTGTGCGTGGGGACACAGGAACCAGAGGGACTCCTTACTCTCTACTCTGGGTCTCCCTCACTTCCCGTGACCCTGGCATCTCTATGTTTGAATATTTGCATTGATGTTGGAGCTCTGGGTTTGGGGATACAGGAACCACTGGAACCCTCCAGTCTGTCCTGGGTCCCCTTTACCTCCCATGGTGCTGGCATCTCTAGATTTGAACATTTGGGTCTTTACCCAGCAGTCTGTGTGTCAAAACCTTGGCTTCAGTCCTCACTCAAGTCAGCTCAGACTGTCCTCATTCTGGGAAATCCCCAGTCCTGTTACTTTGTGATGGGTGACAGGAGAGGGCTCTGTGGATACCTCTTAGGTATGCATTCCCACTGGAACAGCAACTCTGATTTTAAAAAAAGATTTATTTATTATTTTATTTTATGTGATGACCGTTTTGCTTGCCTGTATATTTATGCACCACATGTGTGCCTGGTGTCCACAGAGGTGAGAAGGTTTCAGATCCCCTGTAAATGGAGACTCAACAGTTGTCAGGTTCTTTTTGGATGTTGGGAATCTAACTGAGGTCCTCTGCAAGATGTGTGCTCTTAACCACCGAGTCCTCTCTCTATCCCCACTCCTTTGATCTTGACCAGCTTTTGGGGATTTTAGGGGTTTCCTTTTCTCATTCCTCAGGGAGGTTTGTGATAGTGGCTCTGTCTGTGAGACCTCCACAGGATGGATGATGGCAGTGCCATGCCTTGGTGGCTACCTAGCCTGAGCAGACTGTTCATTCACTGAATTCAGTGCTGATCCCAACCTATTGGGAAACACTGTATCCACTGGTTGACTCCTCACACCCTCAATTCCTGGTGAAGCCCGAGGGTTGGAGCAAGAGCATCAGTCAAGGCAGTCCCCAAATACCCCTCTGGTGGTTAGGACTCAGGGACCAGACCTTGTTCTTGTGCCAGCTGTGAGTGCCTATATGTCTTCAGTCCCTGGTGCTAATTACCTGAGGTGTGGCTAGGTGTCTCATCTGCTCTCAGCCACCTGCTCCTGGCCCTGTGAGCGAGGCCATGCCCTTCCTTCCCTGTCCCAGGCTCCTGACCAATCATCTTCTCATGGAATGGGCCACCAGGAGGCACTGTCCCCTCCCTCTACCACCTGCTCCAGTCATGAAGCCATACTTTCAGTAGTCAGGGTCAGGACCCATCTGGAGGCCATTCTGGAGAGGGGCTTTCACCATCCAGGTCTCTACTAATCTTTGTGTTTCTTATCTTTTATGGCTTTACAAAGAAAAAGGTCATGGAATAAGTGGTAAAAAATACCAGCAAGATGAGTCATAGACCTCACTCTCCAGCATTGGGGGTCTTTGGAGTTGTCTTGGCCACAGGGCACAGCTGCCTCGGGGGTCTGTCCCTTGCCCCAGGCTGAGGAGAGTAAGCTCACCTCTTGTCTAGAGTCCTTATCTCTGTTAAGAGGACCTTGGACTGCATTTGCTCTCCAGTCAGGTTTGTTTGCTGTCTCTGAGGGTTTCATCCAGAGAGAAGGCTTTAATTCCCAAAGCTTCTGGGAAGAGATATTTGCTCTACATCTGCATACAATTGGTTTCCTTAGAAACCACTGGAATAGATGCTCTGGAGCCTGCTTCAGGTTTTTAAAGAGACCCTGCCCTCTATCTGGAAGATCTAAAAAAACCCACAGAGCAGTTTTAGAGTACATGCAAAGACAGTTGTGAATATTCATTTAATAAATCAAGACTCCTAGGCTGCGGAGTGATGGAGCTGAGGGGTGACTAAATAAATGGCTATGTACGCACACAATGGGAAATTATCCAGTTGCCAACAATGAGTTTACAGCAGGTTTAATGACTAGGGGAAATGTTTACAACATAACGTTAAGTGACTTGCTGTATTTATTAGTAGGGTGACAGCTCCTATTAATTAATTAAAACAGGCTCAAATTTTTTACATATTTAAATTTAATATTTCAGTGCTAAAATTTTATTCTTTGAAAATGAAACGTTTAAAAGGTTATGATACTTTCCCTCAAGCACGTTTATACTTTCCAGTGAGTTTTCTGCATCATTCATGCTACTTTTTGTTTTTTTTGTTTTGTTTTTTGTTTTTTCGAGACAGGGTTTCTCTGTGTAGCCCTGGCAGTCCTGGACTCACTTTGTAGACCAGGCTGGCCTTGAACTCGCAAAGATCCACCTGCCTCTGCCTCCCAAGTGCTGGGATTAAAGGCGTGCGCCACCACCGCCCGGCTGCATGCTACTTTTTGAATGAAAAAAATGATTGAGGACATGATGTGTCCATGTGTTGAGGGGAAGGTTTATTGTAGATATATATGGGAGAGCAGAGCCAGAGGCCAAGAGACTGGTGTAGCCAAAATGCCTTAGTTAGATAGGAATCAGAGAAGCTGGGGGAAGGGAACTCCAGCTCTGGGCTGGAGAGTTTAGCCTGGTGGGTGGGGTATGCTAGTCAGGATGTCTTTGTAACAGGTCCTGTCTGAGATGCTGAGAGAGGCAAGCTGGCCACACTGTCCGCTTTGATAGGTTAATAGGTACCTTAGTTAGACATTTGTCCTGAGTTTGAGACCTAACACTTTTTGTTTTGTTTTGTTTTTGTTTTTTCAAGACAGGATTTCTCTGTGTAGTTCTAGCTGACCTTGAACTCACAGACATCCACCTGCCTCTGCCTCCCGAACGCTGAGATTTGGCCAATTTAACACTTTTATAGTTAGAAATTAAGTAAACTGAGTATGATGGTGTACACCTGCTCAAGAGGCAGGAAGGTTGCTATAAATTTGTGACCAGCCTGGACTACATAGTGAGACTTTGTTTCAAAAAACTAAAAACAGGGCCGGTTGTGGTGGGTGGTGGTGCACACCTTTAATCCCAGCACCCTGGAGGCAGAGGCAGGTGGATCTGTGAGAGTTCAAAGCCAGCCTGGTCTACAAATTGAGTCCAGGACAGACAAGGCTTATTACACAGGGAAACCCTGTCTCGAAAAATCCAAAAAGCAAGCAAGCAAGCAAACAAACAAACAAACCCCCCAAAAAGTAAAAACAAAACAAACAAGCAAAAACAAAACAAAAAAGAAAAAGAGAAACAAAGTAGGCCAAAAAAGAAAAATCAGCTTGGGGTGTTTTGTCTGGCTCCTAGAGAAGTTTCTAGACACTGGTGTTGGAGTTAACGCTCCTTGTCCCACTGCTGTTGGCCCAGGCCTCTTGATACTGAAGGCTGAGGGAGGAGGGGCAGCCCCACTCTGTCAGCACACCATGCTTCTTTTCCACTGTGACCTGATCGATCCCCTAGTACTTTAGCCTACTGCCTGCCTTGTCCCCAGCCCCTTCCTACTACAGGGCCTAGAATCTAAGGACACCGCCCAGCCTTGGAGGTGGTTGGGGCTCCAAGTCCTTTCCCAGACTCTGGGGTCCCATGGATCCTCCCTCTGCTCTAAGAGCAGAGACCACTGTGCAGAGCAGTGGGCCATCCTGTCACCAGCTGCACTCCTCCACCCTAGTGTGTACCTGGACACCCTAGTGCTTGGCCTTGCCAAAAGCTGAAGGTAATGAATGAGTCAGTTCCAGACATGCTAAGCACCACTTCTTTACCCAGAGATGGCCGCTGTGTGGCTCTGAGGGTGAACTTAAGCTTCTTTAGGGCTTGAGATGCTAGGGTGACTTCCAGCGGGGAAATCCACACTTGCCAAAATGACGATTTCTCACAGATGCTCTGGTTCATACAGATACTAAATGGTCGCTGGCAATCAGGTTTCCGAGTACTTATATAATATGCCCTGCTGACAGATATGGGTTCTTATAAGTACCACACAATCACTTCCTGGTACTTGGCCTCTTGCAGACCCTGCATTCAGGGTTATTCAGTTATTCAGGTCTCAGTGGCTCTAAACAGTTATGGACATGTATTTGAATATTTAGAGAGGCTAAGTCATTGCTTGGCTTGCAGATGCCAAAATGTTCTGGGCAGCAACTCCACCAGAAAACAAGGTGACCCAAGACTGAAATGTGGAGCCCATGTCAATGGGGTCACTGGACCCCAGGGATGGTCATAAAGAACTTCTTTCTGACTTTGTTTGTTTGTTTGTTTTTTTTTTTTGAGACAGGGTTTCTTTGTGTAGCCCTGACTGTCCTGGAATTCTCTCTGTAGATCAAACTAGCTTTGAGCTCAGAGATCCATCTGCCTCTGCCTCCTAAGGCTGGGATTAAACATGTGCACTGCCACCATCCATTGAGAACTTCTGAATGTTTATATGAGTTATATGAAATTGAGGATTTTGAGACACAGGAAAGATTTTCTGTCCACGTGCATTATGTAACATAACACCTGATTCTGGAATAGCTTGATTATGCATTTCTGCATAGGCCTCTCTGAGTGTGCCAAGTGGGCAGCACCATGCAAGAGGCTCATATCCTGTGTGTGTGTGTGTATGCATGTGTGTGAATGTGTATATGTGTGAATGTGTGTGTGTGTGTCTGTACAGGTGTGTGAGTGTATGTGTGTCTTCAGGTATGTGTACGTGCAGGTGGGTGCATGTGTATGTGTGCGTGTGTGTGTGAATGTGGAGGCTAGTGATTAATGTGAGGTGTCCTTATCACTCCTCACCTTAGTCGTTGAGACAGTGTCCCTCACTGAACCTTAACACACTGTTTATGCTAGACTGGCTGGCTGGCAAACCCCAGGATCCACCTCTGTCTGCTTCCCAGCACTGATGTCACAGATGTCCCCCCTTCCATGCCTGGTTTTCATGTTTGTTCTAGAGATCCAGACTCAGGCTCTCATGCTCACATGACAGACACTTTACCTGCTAAGCCATCTCCCCAGCCCAGAGGCACATTCTTTGTGAACAAGTTGAACATGGCTGGCTGCCTGCCACCCTGCATGCATTCTTTACAGGTGTGTGTGTGTGTGTGTGTGTGTGTGTGTGTGTGTGTGTGTGTGTGTG
>CAJQZJ010004381.1:8212848-8241204 GCA_907164525.1 Lophiomys imhausi
TGTGGGATGTATGTGTATGTGTGTGTGGTGTATGTGTTTTGTGTGTGTGTGGGGGGGGTGATTGCACTTGTGTGTATGAGTGCTGGTGGGTCAGAGGACAGCCTTGGGTGTTGATCCTCACTGTCTACCTTGCAGACAAGGCCTCTTGTACATCACTGAGTATGCCTGATTAGCGAGCTTCTGAAGATTCTCCTGTCTCCACCTCCCATCTTGTTGTGGGAATGCTGGGGTTGCAGATGTACTACAGCATCTGGCTTCACATGTGTCCTGTAGATCCAAACTCAGGTCCTCATACTTACACAGCAAGTGCCATCTCCCCAGCCCTCACATCCTGTGGATTTTGACCAAAATGCCATGAGTCCCTTGTAAGATCACACAGAACAATTTCCCTGAAGTCTCTGTGCTTTTCTATGCATCTGTTTCTCAACCCTAACCCCTGGGAACTGTTGATCTTTTTACTTCCACCATAGTTTTAGAGAGTGTCATACAGTTGGAATCACTCTGAGGACTTTTCAGACTGGCTTCTTTCACTTTGTTGAGGTTTTCTGGGCTCTTCATGCCGGCTAATAGTCCCTTTCCTGGATGTGCCTCAGTTTAGTGATCCATTCCACTTCCTGGAGAGCGTCATTGCTGCTTCCGCATTTTAGTGTTTATGACTGTGCACAGGTTTCAATGGCTATGTGAGTTTTCAGCTCCTTTGGGTAGATACCAGGGGGGCAACTGGGGAATCACATCATAAGCATGTGTTCATTCTCCTGAGAAACCACAAAGCTGCAACACACACTGGTTGTGACACTGTTGATAAGTGAGTATCCTGATCACTCCCTTTCCCTGCCAATGTTGGTGTTGAGTGTTCTGCATTTTGGCTATCCTTATAGGCATGCTGGGGGACCTTGCTTTAATTCCTATCTTCCAGTGACGTTACACTGACAGCCTGGCACATGCTTGTGCTGTGTAATGACCATCTAGAGATCTTCTTTGTGAGGGCCTTGTCTAGGTCTCGGACCCACTTTAAAATCGGGCTGTTTTCTTGTTGAGTTTTAAGAATTCTTGCAAATTTTGGAACTAGTCTTTTAATGGATATTTTTGGGAATATTGCTTCTCAGTTTGTGGCTCATTGTTTTAATTCTCAAAACAGCATCCTTTTCAGAGCAGGAGTTTTAGATTTTAAGAAAATCCAACTTGCCAATTCTTTCATAAATCATGGCTTTGGGGTTGCATCTAAGAAGTCATCAACAGGGCTAGAGAGATGGTTCAACAGGTAAGGATGCTCACTGTAAAGTCTGACTTCTTGAGACTGCTCCAAGGAGCCCGTGAGAAGATGGGATGAGAGACTGACTCTACAAAGTTGTTCTGGGCCCTGCATATGTTCTCAGTGGTATGTAGTTGTGCTCTCACATGTGTGCACATCCTCCTCTGCACACATTAATAATACTAAATTATAAAAAGTCATCTCTAAACTCAGGCTTATCTAGACCCTCTCATGTGTTAGAGGAGTTTCATGGTTTTACAGTTTGCTTGTAGTCCATGGTTCCTTTCTCTGTGAAGTATGTAAAGTCTCTGCATGATTCTTTTTACTTTTTAAAAAATTAATTTTGTGTGTCAGCTTTGCTGTCATATGTCTTTGTCATATACTTGTCCTTTAGCTCCAGGAGTCAATCATGCCATCCACGAGGAATGACCGTATCATTTCTTCTTTCCCAGGCGATATGCATTTTCTTGTCTTATTCCATTAGTCAGAGCGTTCATTTGTATTGAAAAGCAGTGGGGAGAGATGTGCAGATGGACTTCTTCCTTCCTTCCTTTCTTTTCTTGAGATTATAATTTTCTTGATTATGTCAGGATTCTGGTTTCTCACTGTAGGGATTTTGGTCTATGGTAAATGTTCTTTGTCACACGTTTCTCTCCATGCCCAATTTGCGTAGAGTTAAACATGTATGAGTCTTGGGTTTTTATTAAATATTTATTATGTAATCTTTTTTTTCTCTAACCTGTTGATGGATTATATAAATTTACGTTCAAATGTTGAACCAGCTGTGCATTCCTGTAATTAACCCCATGGTATACAATTCTTTATAATATTGGATTGAATTTGCTAGTATTTTGCTGAAAGTTTTTGTATCTGTATTCAGTATTCATGAGAGATTCTGGTCAGGGAATTTCTTGTAGCATTTTTATCTGGTTGAGTATTAGGGTAATGCTGTTTTCATGGAATGAATTAGGAAGGATTCCCTCTGCTTTGATCCTCTGAAATAGATTGCAGAGATTAGTGTGATTTCTTCATAAAATATTTGATAGGAGTCACTAGTGAGCTCATCTGGGTCTGGTGCTTTTTGTTTTGGAAGGTTACTAGTTTCTGATTGAATTCTTCAGTAAACAAGGGTCCTCCTAAATGTCTGTCTTTTTGTGTGCATTTTAGCAGAGTGTGTCTTTAGGGAATTGGTCCATTTCAGGTAAGTCAATGAAATTTAAGAACATGAAGTTGTTTAGTTTGATTTAGCGTGCCTTAACCTTCACCTGCAACGTGGATTTCTGTTAGACAGTACATAGTTGGGTCTTCTTCTCTTTCTTTTCTTTTTTGCTATCTATTCTAATAGTCTCTGCCTTTTCATTAGTACATTTAGGACATTGATATTTAAGGTGATTATTGATATAGTTGGGCTAATAATATTTATCATAGTTATTACTGATTCATGTTCATATATATATTTATAGATGTGCATGTTGTGTGTGTGTGCACGCACTTGTATGTGCATGGGTATGCATGTGTGGGCATGCGTGCATCTTTGTGCCTCCAGCCAGAGGTTGGCATTACATATCTTTCTCAATTGCTTCTTTTTTTTCCCTTTATTTTTTATTTCTTCAAGTTACATCTCAATCACAGTCCCCTCCCTATTCCCCCTCCAGTCCCACCCTCCCACCCTCAACCCCCCATCCTCTTCCCTTTTTTTTTCTTTTAAGTTTAAGTTTAAGGTATATCTTATTTCCCCCTACAGTTTCCCCTTTCAGTCCAACAAATGGCTCTTTCTCTTATAATAACAAATACAATACAGTACAACAGAGGTAATTAGGCCACAGTTATGAGGGTTATATGGCTTAACGTACATTCCCAATGACCAGTCCATATGTATTTGGTACTTGACTTTAACATTCTACTATCTAAACATCTCCATGAGTTTAAAGGTCTATATCTGACTCAACATTCATACTAACTTGCAACACAATTTTAAAAGTATCTTCTTAGATCTATAACACTCTCTTGACTCCTAAACAACTCAAAATTAAATTATGAGACTCTAGCTATCTGTTCTTCAACCACCTCAGAGACCTGAGAGGGATAAATATATCTGATTTTATAGGAAGTACAGGGCCTGCAGCTTCCCAAACTAAGAAATGACATACCTGTGGCTGCCTGGACAGTTCCCATTTTCTCTCCATACATTACAGCATCGATCTTCAGTCATTTGGCCCCGTTTCTCTGACAGACATTGATTGTAGAGCAGGGGTTATGAAGGACTTACCTACCCTGTCTTGGCAGAGCTAGGCTGTCGACTTACCTGCTTCCAGGTTTTGTCCTTTTTGGACAGCATTCTGTCTACATTTGGGGCAAGGGGCTTTTCCTACCGAGAGATAGGCTTGCGACTAATTCAATCATCTCCCACTGGAGATTCTTCGATGCTCATCTTCTACTTGGAGGAGAATAGGGGGTGCTGTCAGGAGTTGATATGTCTTGATATAAAAAAATCTAAAGTTACGAAAACATCTTTGAATGCCATATTCTGCAGCTAGCCTCAATTTCATATGGAACAACAAAAAGCCCAGAATAGCTAAATCAATCCTGTACAATAAAAAAAACATCTGGAGGTATTACCATCCCAGATTTCAAGCTGTACTACAGAGAAATAGTTTAAAAACAGCATGGTATTGGTATAGAAACAGACCAGTAGATCAATGGAATCGAATTAAAGATCCAGAAATAGACCCACACACTTATGGCCACCTAATTTTTGACAAAGAAGCCAAAATGGCACAATGGAAGAAGGACAGCATCTTCAACAAATGGTGCTGGTCCAACTGGATGTCCATTTGTAAAAGAATGAAGTTACACCCATACTTATCACCCTGTACAAAACTTAAGTCCAAGTGGATCAAAGACCTTAACATAAGGCCGGTCACACTAAATCTACTAGAAGAAAAAGTAGGAGAAACCCTCGAAATGATTGGCACAGGTGACAATTTCCTGAACAGAACACCAACAGCTCAGGACTTGAGATCAACAATCAATAAATGGGACCTCATGAAACTGAAAAGCTTCTGTAAGGCAAAGGACACTGTCATTCGAACAAAACGGCAGCCTACAGACTGGGAGAAAATCTTCACCAACCCCACATCTGACAGAGGGCTAATATCCAAAATCTACAAAGAACTCAAGAAATTAAATGCCAAGAAACCAAATAATCCAATCAAAAAATGGGGGCAGAGCTAAATAGAGAATTCACAAAGGAGGAATCCCTAATGGCTGAGAAACACTTGAAGAAATGCTCAACATCCTTAATCATCAGAGAAATGCAACTCAAGACGACTCTGAGATTCCATCTCACACCTGTCAGAATGGCTAAGATCAAAAACTCAAATGACAGCACATGCTGGCGAGGGTGTGGAGAAAGGGGAACCCTCCTCCATTGCTGGTGGGAGTGTAGGCTTGTGCAACCACTATGGAGGTCAGTCTGGTGATATCTTAAAAAACTTGGTATAGCTCTGCCTCAGGACCCAGCCATACCACTTCTGGGTATACACCCAAATGCCTCTTCACGGAATCATAAGGAAGTTTCCTCATCTATGTTTATAGCAGCCTTATTTGTGAGCCACGATGTGGTTGCTGGGAATTGAACTCAGGACCTTTGGAAGAGCACTAGGCAGTGCTCTTAACCGCTGAGCCATCTCTCCAGCCCCTAGCCTTATTTGTAATAGCTAGAAACTGGAAACAACCCAGATGTCCCTCAACCGAAGAATGGGTCAAAAAACTGTGGTACATCTATACAATGGAATATTATTCAGCTATCAGGAACAATGAAATTATGCAATTTGCAGCCAAATGGATGGAACTAGAAAAGCTCATCCTGAGTGAACTAACCCAGACTCAGAAGGACACATATGGCATCTATTCACTTATAGTAGGATTTTAGCTATATAGTAGAAGGTATCGATACTACAACTAACACACCAAAGGGAACTTGGACATAGACTTCTCAATTGCTTCTTAACCATATTTTTTTTTTTTTTTTGGTTTTTCGAGACAGGGTTTCTCTGTGTAGCCCTGGCTGTCCTGGACTCACTTTGTAGACCAGGCTGGCCTCGAACTCGCAAAGATCCGCCTGCCTCTGCCTCCCAAGTATTGGGATTAAAGGTGTGCGCCACCACTGCCCGGCTTAACCATATTTTTTAAGACAGTGTTTCTCATTGAATCAAGAGCTCAGCAATTGGCTCAGCTCGCTGATCAGCCAGCCCCAGGGATCCTCATGTCTCTACCACCCAGTGTTGGGATTATAGGAGCATAACACTGTGCCAGCTTTTTTATGTGGGTGCTGGGTTTAAGCTGAGATCATCATACTGTGTGACACTTGACCAACTGAATTATCACCCTCTCTGTGTTTTCTGCCATTCTTTCATTATGCCCTCTTTGACTTTAATTAAGCATACTATAGGATTTTAGTTTTTTTCTCCTGTCAGTGTAGCAATGATATATATATATATATATTTTTTTTTTGTTTTTTCGAGACAGGGTTTCTCTGTGTATCCTTGGCTGTCCTGGACTCACTTTGTAGACCAGGCTGGCCTCGAACTCACAAAGATCCGCCTGCCTCTGCCTCCCAAGTGCTGGGATTAAAGGCGTGCGCCACCACTGCCCGGCTCCCGCAATGATATTTTTTAAAATAAACATTTTTAATGGTTGTGTGTTAGTTTGAATGAGAATGTTCCCATAGGCTCATGTATTTGGACACTTGGTAACCCAGTTGGTGGCACTATTTGGGGATGTTATGAAACTTCCTGGATGTGAAGCCTTGCTAGAGGAAGGGCTTTGAGAGTTTGTAACTTCACCCCACTTCTGGTTTGCTCTCTCTGCCTTGTTTTTGTGGTTGAAGATGTCATCTCTTAGCTTCCAGCTGCTGGCTGCTGTGACTCCCCTACATTATGGACTCTCTCTTGGGAACCATAAGCCACCTGAACTCGCCCATAACTCACTTTCAGTGTTTTATCACAGTAGCAAAAAGTTACGGATACAGTCCATTGCTTTTGAGTTTACAATGTACATTTATGACTATTCCAAGTCCTCTCTCACACAGGACTCTAGCTGCTCTTGGTAGAGGAAGAAGCAGTATTTTAAGGATCTCTTCCCATGCTTTATAACATTGCTGTTTTTGACGAGACTTATCCATAAACATCAGGCATAGTATATCCACTGTTGCTATTATCTTGAACAAATGCTTGTCAGTTAGGTGAAGTAAGGATATGAGAATTAGGGTCAGTGAGATGGCTCAGTGGGCGAAGTCCCTGCTGCCAAGTCTGACCTCGCAGTTCCATCCCTGGGCCCAACTTGGTGGGAGAGAATGAACTCCTGCAAGAACTTCTCTAGCCTCCTCAGAGGGGCTGCCCTCCAACTAAATAAATGTTTAAGTGTTTTAAAGAATATGAAAATTAAAACTTTTGCCGGGCAGTGGTGGCGCATGCCTTTAATCCCAGCACTTGGGAGGCAGAGTCAGGCGGATCTTTGCGAGTTCGAGGCCAGCCTGGTCTACAAAGTGAGTCCAGGACAGCCAGGGCTACACAGAGAAACCCTGTCTCAAAAAACCAAAAAAAAAAAAAAAGAAAAAAAATTAAAACTTTTAACTTGTTACTTTTTAGTAACCTCCTTTCTTTATATAATTTGAGTTGCCAGCTTTTATAATTGCTATTCTCTCTAGAGAACTTTGTTTAACATTTCTTGGAAATAGGGTACATTAATGGCTAGTTCTCACAAATTTTGTATAAAATGGAGATTATTTTCCTTCACCTTTGAAGGATAGTTTTGCTGGATGTGGTGGTATACACTTATAACCCCAGTACTATGAAATTGGAGGTAGGAGGATCAAAAGTTCAAGGTCATATTTGGATATATACTGAGTTTGAGGCCAGAATGGGCTATGTAAGACCCTATCTCAAAAAGAAATAAATAAGTAATTAAATTTTAAAAGGAGGCTGGTAAGCTTGCTAAGTGAGGAGGAGACCCTGCGCACAACCCTAGTGATCTTGGTTGAATCTCAGAACCCACAGAGGAAGGAGAGAACCTATGCATGCCTCTCCCTGACTGCCCCATGCACATGAAATTTTTTAAGATGCCAGACTCAGAATTCCATATGTTCCCTGATTCCTCAAGCCCTTTAAATATTTTACTACATATTCTTGATGTTTCTCAAAGTTTTTGAGAAATTGAATATAAGTCTATCCTTGCATCTCTGTAGGTAAGGAGTTTTCTTCCTGCCCACGGGCCTTTCTCCAGATCTCTTTGTGTTTGGGTGTGTGTATGAATGTGCACATGTATGCCCAGGCAGGCACATGCATGATCACATATGTGGAGGTCAGAGGACAATGTTTGGAAGTAGGCTCTCTCCTTCTACCTTGTGGGTCTAGAATATTTAACTCTGGTCATCAGGCTTGGCAGCAAGTGCTCTGCCCACTGAGAAACCTTGCCCCCTACTGTCTGGGTATTTTGTTTTTGCTTTTAGTGTGCTTTATATTTTCTGTTGCAAAATACAGTTTTGAGAGCAAGCATTCTGTTTATGTGCACCCTGCCACATAGAGGGGTTGGCCTTTCATACATACCTGCGTGCTTGCCTCTTCTCTGATTCTTCTGGATGCTTTATCATGTGGTGTGGTGGGTCCCACCTGGAGGGCCATGGTCCCTCCTACTGAGGCTGTGTTGCTTTAGAGTTGTGCCCCAGGAAACGTCTTTCATCACACTCCATCTGTCACATGGTGCTGCTGCTGATTGGCTGAAGGAGTCGAAGACGTGTCTGTGGCAGACGAAGTCTCTTGCTTGGGTTGGATGTGAGTAGCCAGAGGGGTTGGGCTAGATGAGTGATATTCAGTTGTGTGCTTCTGCTGCTCAAGAGTGTCCCATTCCTCTCAGGCCACTTTTCTCTGAAAGGTCTGGACACACTAGCACTTGCTTTGGCTTGCATTCTGTAAAGATTTATCTGTGAGTGTCTCAGTACAGGTTCTCACTATGTAGCCCTTGTGGCCTCGAACTCAGAGATCTACTTGCCTCTGCCTCCCAAGTGCTGGGATTAAAGGCATGTGCCACCAGACTCAAACAAAAAAATATATTTAAAATAAAATTGTATATACTTACAAATTCAGATAGCTTTGATTGGAACAAAATCAATTATTCATGATTTAAAATATTTAAGGGCTAAGGGTATAAATCAGATTTTCATGATTAAAAATCTTTAAGGGCTAAGGGTATAACTCAGTAGTAATGTATCTATCTGCCTAGCCCACATGGGGTCCTTTGAATCCCTGGCATCACATACTCAAAGGTTTTACACTTATTTTGTTATGTGGATACTAACAAATATTAACTTAGGGAGGATATGGCTCAGTTGGTAAAGCACATGAGCTGAGGGTCTGTGTGACCATGAGGGTCTGAAGTCAAGTCCCCAACATCCTTTTAAAAGCTAGGCCGATGCCTAAAACCCCACCTTGGGGTGGAGTGGTAGGTGGCCTGCCAACCTGCCAGAATCAGTGAGTGTTAGGTTCAGTGAGTGACCATGTCTTAGAAAAGAAGATGGAGAGCAATCAACAAAGATGTCCAATGTTGATCTCCGGTTGCCACATGTGTGCTTAAACATGCATTCACAGCCACATATGCATACATACACATGAACATGTGCACACACATACACAAACAAATAAAATACCAGCTGTCCCCACCCATGAACTCATGATGACATGGGCTTCTGCTAAGACTGATGTGTGTGTCTGTCTGTAACATCAGTGTTAACATTTGGCTATTCATGTGCCCCAAAGGCCTGTGTGTTGAATGCTTGGCCCCAGCCTGTAGGCAGCACCTCGAGGAAGTGAAAGCTAGTGAGAGGAAATAATGTCTTTGGGGTAGTGTCCTCGAAGGGCATACCCATCCCTCCACTACATCTCTCTCAGTCTGCGTCCCAGCTGTGCTGAGGAAGACAGGCTTTCCTGTTACATGTTCCCACCATAATGCTCTGAATCACGGGCCCAAAGAAACAGCCTGAGTGACTCTCTACCAAGACCTCTCAAACTATAAGCCAAAATAGGTCTTTCCTCCTTTAAGGTTGATTTTCTCAGGTGTTCTGTCACATGGACAGCTGACTAGCACCATCAGCAACACCCTTTTAACTGCCACTTCAGTGGGCATTTCCTACTCTGGCGTGTCCGCCTCTGTAACTGTAAATTACAGCTTAGTCACTCGTCAGGCAGATACAGTTCCCTTGCGTGATTTTCGTACAGAAAATGGTCTTTTCACAGCCACATCCTTAACACACATTTCAGCACTAGATTGCAATCTCTCTTAGGTGCTTGTGACTCATTTGCAAGTGATCATTTATTTTGGTTCCTTATGTTTTTCAGTGCAACAGGAAGCCATTCTACCGTCCTGAATTGTCTTTCATACTGTGTCCCAGATGGGATGCAGTGACCCCATAGGACTCTGGGGAGGGGTGTCCTCTCTCTGTCCTAATGGGTGAGATGGGACAGTGCTTTTCAGACACACATGCAGCCAGCCGTCAGCTGGCATTTTCATTTTCTTTTAAGGTCAAGTCTTACCAGGTAGCTCTGCCTTTTCCAAAACTCACTATATAGGCTGGGCTGGCCTTGAATTTATGGTGCTTCTCTTGCTTCTCACTCCAGAGTGCTGGGCTTACGTGTGTACACACCACACCCAGCTCTTGACCTGGCTTTAATTAGAATGACAAGTGTGTAGGTCTTACTAACTTCTTTCCAACAAATGCTATTTTAAATAAACCCGTAAGTGTGATTTTTATACTTTTAAGTGAGTTAGAAGTCAGATTTCCTGAATGTAGCCTTTAACATGCCTGCTAGTTCAGTTGTCACCAGTGTCTTGGCCCTTGCTACCATGTCCACTCACTTTCCTAGCTCCAGTTTGCTTCAAGGCCTGGGGACATTTCTGCTGTGTCCTGTGAGTGGAATGATGGTGGTGGCAATGAAACTTGAAGGGACCCAAGGCTTCTCCCTTCCTCTGGGAGTGGGACAGCTGCCTCTGGATGGGAGGAGAGCAGCTAACCTTGAGTTTCTTAGAAAGGACACAGAGAATTGTCATCATGGTTATTTAAGATGTGTCCAATGAAACAGCTTTAGAAATGAGTAACAATAAGTGACTCCCTTCATGCTTAGGGAAGTGTGGCTTCTACCTGTCATGCTTGGGTTTCCTTTTTTTTGTTTCTTTTTTTGTTTGTTTGTTTCTCAAGACTGGGTTTCTCCAGCTATACTGGGACTTGTTCTATAGACCAGGCTGGTCTTGAACTCACAGAGATCCTCCTGCCTCTGCCTTCCAAGTGCTGGGATTAAAGGCATATGCCACCACACCTGGCCATTACAGACAGTTTCGAACTGCCACATGGGTGCTGGGATTTGAACCCAGGTCCTTTGGAAGAGCAGCTAATGCTCTTAACCACTGAGGCATCTCTCCAGGCCCAACCTAGGTTTTCTATAAGCAAATCCATTCTGTAGATGAGCTTACAGAAGAGAATTCCCTGATAAGCAAGTCCAGACCCAGACCCATTGCACAGACTCCATGGTGGTGTGAATACTTCATGGCTAGTACGAATGCACCATGGGTAGTGTGAATGCTCCGTGATCACTATGAATACTCTGTGGCTGGTAAGTGCTCTATAGCTTCTGTGAATGCTACATGGCTAGTGTGATTATTCTGTGGCTGCTGTGACTCCTCCGTAGCTGGTGTAGATGTTCCATGGCTGTGTGAAGTGTTCTATGACTGGTGTGAGTGCTCCATAGCTTATGTGAATCTTCTATGGCAGGTGTGAATTCTCCATGGCCACTGTGAATACTTTGTAGCTGGTGTGAATACTCTGTGGGCAATGTGGATATTCCATAGTGAGTGTGAATGTTCTATAGAAGAATACCAATGTTCCATGGCCATAAAATCACTTCCTATCAAGCTGCAGCCCCACATTCCCTCTTTTCTCACCCATGGTACTCCATTTGCGTCTCTCTAGACTTACCTGTTATAGACATTTTACCTGAGAGTTGTTATACAGTATTAGCACTGTGTGTTGGTTTTTTTTCACAAATGTAATATTTTTCCATTCATATGTGAACATGTTGCTGAATATGTAAACTTTAACTACACTGAATAATGTGTTATGTGTGTGATATCACGTGTAGTTGATCCACCCATCTGTCTTGGATATTGGATGCTGTACCCACCTTAGTTACTGTACATCCCACTATTTTTTTTTGAGTAGGGCATTGATGAAATGCCAATTCTTAAATCTTAGATATGTATCTGAGTGAAATTGCTGGCTCATATTTCATTTTATGTTTATTTTTGGAGGAAACCAGTCTTTTTTTTTTTCTGTGTCTGCACCATTTTACTTTTCTCTATTAAAGAAATTGTGGAAGGATCACAATCTCTCCACATCTTCATAAAAAAATTGTAGCCATCCCACTAGGTATGAAGTTGCATCTCCTTGGAGTTTTGATTTGCACTTCTCTAATGACTTGAATGCTCAGTATTGTTTCATGTGCTTGTTGGCTGTTTATTCCTCTTCTCTGGGGAAATGTCTGTTTGAGTCATTTGCTCATTTTAAAATTAGATTATTTTATTATTGAACTATAAGAGTTCTTTATGTATTTGGATGCTAGACTTTATCAGCTATGTAATTTAAAAATATTTTTTCTTATTCTGTAAGTGGCCTTTTCTTTTTCCACAGTGTTCTTTGATGTACAAATGTGGGATTTTTTTGTTTCTTTGTTTTGGTTTTTTGAGACAGGGTTTCTCTGTGTAGCCCTGACTGTCCTGGACTCACTTTGTAGACCAGGCTAGCCTTGAACTCACAGAGATCCACCTGCCTCTGCCTCCTGAGTGCTGGGATTAAAGATGTGTGCCACCACACCCAGCACAAATGTGTTTTTTAGTTAAATTGAAAAAATTCTCTGACAACCTCATACATACATATAATGAACTTGAGTCTTTTTCATACACACCTGAGACATACTCTCTTCCTCTTCCCTCTCTCCTTGAAGCTGTTCTCACTTCCAACAAGTCCCCACAGTTTCAAGCCCCCTTGTTCTCCTTCTTTTTTGAACCACTGAGTTTAATTGGGATTTCTTGCACAAGCATGAGTGAAGGAGTTAATTACTGGGGCATGGGCAACTTATCAAAAGCACAGTACTGAAGAAAAAGATACTCCCTCCTCTACCTAGTAACCTCTAGCTGCCAGTGAGTCCCTCAGGAAGGGGTGGGACTTCTTGAGCCCCTCCCCCATCTGTGATGAAGTGTTGCCTGGTTCAATCTTCAATGTACAAAAATTTTTCATTTTGATAAAGCCCAGTTTATCATTTGTAGTTGCTGCTTCTGCTTATTCCTTTGGTATTATATCTAGTCATCCATTGCCAAATCCAAAGGCATGATGATTTCACTCATGTTTTCTTCTAATAGTTTTATCATTTTAGATCTTACATTTGGTTTACCAATTTGTTTTCAGTTGGTTTTTGTGTAGGGCATCAGGTGGGCACTGAGGGAGAGAGACAGGCAGACTTGGAGAACTCACTGGCCAGCTAGTCTATTCAGATTCAGTGAAAGACCCTGCTCAAGACAGTATAGCAGAGGACATAGAAGAAGACACCCTATGTCCCGCCCTGGACGCTACATGCATGTGCACAGGTGTGTGCATCTTCAAAGTCACGTGCATGCAGTTTACCACACACACACACACACGTTCACACATGTATATACACACACGTACACACGTTCACACATGTACACACACACACAAAAAATAGTCTTTCCCTCTTGAATGTTCTTACAATCTAAAAATGAATTGACCACTAATATGTGAGTTTATTTCTGGGTCTAAGGATCTAATTCTATTCTGGTGGTTTGTTTCTAGCTAGATGCCAGTGGCATACTGTTTGGGTTACTTTGGGTTTGTTGTAAGTTTTGAAGTTGTGAAGTATATATCCCCTTAACTTCATTTTTTTGTTTGTTTTTTGTTTTTTGGGTTTTTTTTTTTTTTGGTTTTTCGAGACAGGGTTTCTCTGTTTAACAGCTCTGGTTGTCCTGGACTCGCTTTTTAGACCAGGCTGACCTCGAACTTGCAAAGATCCGCCTGCCTCTGCCTTCCAAGTGCTGGGATTAAAGGCATGCGCCACCACCGACCGGCTCATTTTTGTTTTTGAAGATTTGGTAATCTGGGGGCCCTTCACAATTCCATGAGTCTAGAGTAAACTTTTACCTTGTTTCAGCAGTGTACAAATCTTCCCGGATTTGAGGTACATTTCCCCCAAATAGTTTATTCTTCTTGATGCTTGTGTAATCATTTTCTTGATTTTCTTTTCAGATGACCTGCTGCCAGTGTCTAGAAACACAGCTGTGCTTGTGTATTAGTCTTGCACCCTACAAATTCTCCTTTTGTTTATTAGTGCTAGCATGTTTCATGTACATTGTTTCCATGTGATTTTCTGTGTATTTAAACTTGTCATCTACAAAGAAATATCATTTCACTTCTTTCAGTTTGAAGGCTTTAATTTAATTTTGTTGCCTAATTGCTCTGACTAGCACCTCTAACTCTGTGTTGAGTAGAAGGCGGCAGCAGGCATCCTGCCTCATTTCAGATCTTCTGGGGAAAAGGTTTTTGGCTTTTCTTTATTCTTGTAATATTAGCTGTGAGTTTTTCATATTAGACCTTCATCTTGATGAGGAAGTTTCTTTCTATTCCTAAGTCTGTAGATTTTTTTTTTTTTTTTAATGAAGATCCAGGAGTTGTGGCACACATCTTTAATCCTACCACTCAGGAGTCAGGATCTCCAGGCCAGCCTGGTTTACAGATTGAGATCTAGGATAGCCAAGGGCACACACAGAAATTCTTTCTCCCTCCCTCATAAATAAAAATGAATAAAATTGTGAATAGATGTTGGATTTTGCCAAGTACTTTTTCTGTATCAGTTGAGGTGCTCACGTGGCTATTCCTTGCATTCATATGAGGTGAGAACATTTTAGGAAGGATGGGGGCTGGGGAATGAGTGGGGAAGAGGGGGGACAAAATGTGATGGAGCCAGGGCCACATAAGCTGTGCTCCTTGCCTTTTGCCCCAAGAAATGTGTGAAAGCTGCACTATCCCTGCTGATGTGTGACCTCCAGGGTAGACCCTGGGGCAAATCCTTTCCTGGTAGTCAGATGTGATGTGTCAGGGGTTGAAGCATTGGCATATTTCATGTGTTGAACTACCTTTCATTCCTGTGATAAGTCTCTTGATTATGGAATACAGCCCCCTTAGTATGCTGCTGGATTTTATGATAAAGTTTGCTGAAGATTTTTTTTTTCTTTTTGGTTTTTTGTGACAGGGTTTCTCTGTGTAGCTCTGGCTGTCTTGGACTCACTCTGGAGACCAGGCTGGCCTTCAACTCAGAAATCCACCTCTGCCTCTGCCTTGAGTGCTGGGATTAATAGAGTGTGCCACCACTGCCCCGATTGCTGAGGATTTTTATACTGCTATTAAGAAGAGATGTTGCCCTTTTGTTTTCTTAGATGCCTTTGTCTGACTTTGAAATCAAGATATTATTGATCTCATAAAAGAAACCAGGAGGGCTGGAGATAAATGGTAGGGTCCTTGTCTAGCATGTTTAAGGCCCTAAATTCATTCCCCGCACCAAAAGATGGGAGTGGAGTGGGTCAAGATTGGTACTTTCTTTTCTGTTTCTGAGGAGGAGTGGTATTATTTTTGGTAGAATTCACCAGTGGTACTTTTGGGCTTTTCCCTTTTATTACCTTATTTATTCATTGTGTGTGTGTGTGCGCTCATGCTCAGGCATGTATCACGGCACACACGTGGAGGTCAGAGGACAACTGCCATATGTCTGTTCTCTCCTTCCACTCCTTGGGTTCAGAGAATTGAACTCACGCTATCAGGCCTGGTGGGGAGTGCCTTTACCCCCTGAGCCATATTGCTGGTCTCTGGAGCTTTCTGAGAATGACACATCTTTTTTTTTTTTTTTTTTGGTTTTTCGAGACAGGGTTTCTCTGAATATCTCTGGCTGTCCTGGATTCGCTTTGTAGACCAGGCTGGCCTCAAACTCACAAAGATCCGCCTGCCTCTGCCTCCCAAGTGCTGGGATTAAAGGCGTGCGCCACCACCGCCCGGCTGAGAATGACACATCTTATTGTAGATCTTTTCATTTTTTTCTGTTCTGTCAGTGTGTATACATATGTGTTGCTGGGTGGTAGGAATCAGTTCTTGGGCTTTAGGTGTTGTTAGCAAGCACTCTGCTACTGGGATACAACTTTCTCAGCCGTTTTTGAATTATATTTTAGTTTATGTGTTCTTAGGAATTTGTCCATTTTGCCTAGGCTACCTTATTTGTTGGTCTATTCGTGTTCACAGTGCTCCGTTCCTTGGGAACAGTAGTAGTATCTTTACTTCCATGTCTGGCTTTAATAATCTTTCTTTTAGTCCTCTCTCTCTTTTTCTCTTGATCAGTCTAGGTAAGAACTTGTGAACTTTTGGTTTGGTTGATTCTCTCTGGTGTTACTGGATTAGTTTATACACATTTTACTCCTTCCCCAAATAATATTGAAGAAGTCCTCATTTGGTGGGAACAAGCTCAGAGATACAGACATGTACTGCCCCATCAGGTGATGTTTGAGGGGTACAAGAAGTCAGGAAAAGGCCCTTCCTTTTCCTGCCCAAGGTTTGCCGAGGTCAACCTTGTGCATCATTCCCCAGGAGCTGTCTCCTTGTTTTTTGAGACTGGTCTCTAGCTGGGATCTGAAGCTCACTGATTAGGCCAGGCTGCACTGCCAGCGAGCCCCCGGAAGTGCCTTTCTTCACCTCTGCAGTGCTGGGATTGTAAGCATGCACCTCCAATCCTGCTTCTCTTGCATCAGTTCTAGGAATCTGAACTGAGGTCTTGGTGTTTGCACAGCAAGCCCCCTACTGACTAAGCCATCTCCTCTGCTCCTCTTACATGTTTTTAATATGTTCCCATCATGAGGCCATACATATAATAATAATAATAATAATAATAGACAAAAGGGCGCATTTTAAAAGTCATGCTAAATACAGCTGGAAGCAGTTTGGGAACTTTGACTTTTGATGGATTTCTGGAGCTTGCTGTATGTAAAGCCATCTGCATAGTGTGCACTGGTGGCTTCAAGACTGCCAGTTCCTTTAGCCCTTCCTGGGTGGAGCCTCTGGGGTTGCCCTCAGGAGATGCCACTTTAAAATACACTAGGTACCTCTACTTATGCTCCTGTGCTCACTGGAAGCATGTGTTGGTGTGGTTTCCAATCCAGTGACTTTTTCGTTAGTGGGAATCACCTGTCCCCATACCCTGCCCTTGCAACTGAGTTTTCACCGTGTTCTTCTAGTGGCCTCTGTTACTTGTGACCAAAAGAGTGGAAGGTGTCAGGATAGAGTGGCATGTTCTCATCTTGCTGTTGTGATCCTTAGAAGCCTGTTGGTGTTGTAGGTTGCACGCTTTGATTCTGTCCTCATTCCCTAAGTGGCTTTTGGCTGTGAACGTTGGTGCCAGTAGTTATCGCCCAAGCCAAGTTTCTGAGCAGGTTTTCAGGGCCCTAAAAGAGCTCTTAGGAGGGAAGAAGGGGACACATTGGTCACTGTCCCTCAACCTTGAAGCTGAGTGGGGCAAGTGGTTGTCAGGGTTCTGTTCCCCAGCTACCACTAGAAAGGGCTGTGTCACTGGCTCCCAGACACTCCCTTACCGTCCCAGGGTGATAATGGAGGTGGCCCTCATTGCGGCAGGCTTGCTGAATGAGTTGGCACAGCCACTGAGCCCTCATGGTGAGCATCTGCAACTGCGTGCATCCCACTCCGGATTTGTGGTTGAGAAGGACAGCTCTGCAGTCCTTCCTCTCCTCCCTGTCCAAGGACCACTGTCTAGGACGGCTCCACTGGTCCCAGTTCCCAGCAGTGAGCAAGAACTACCCCTGAGCCTATGGGTGGAAGCTGCTGAGGGAGACTGGACATCACAGTAATAACAGTCTGTCTCCGCTGTTTCAGCTGTGTTGGGGTGGAAGAGGAGGAGGCACCAGATATTGACATTTACCACTGCCCGAACTGCGAGAAAACCCATGGCAAGTCCACACGTAAGTACCTCAGCCCACATGGGACATCAGAGTCACAGTCCAGTGACTCTGTGCGGGTGGCCCCTCCTCCAGCTGCCTGCCTTCTGAGTTGCTCCTGTCCTCAGGAGCAGCCATGCAGACTCCACCATCCCAAAGGCCTTGCCAGGGCCACTCTTAGCACCTGTAGTGGGCAGGCTAGCCCAAGTTAAGTGTGATAAAAGAGGCACTCAGGGCCCCAGTTCAGCCAAGTCCTGCACATGCGTTTGGGAGTGGCTCTGCTGTCCGTCCTCTAGGAACTTGGCTTATCCCACCCAGCACCCCTACAGGAAGTCTTTGAGGGCCTGGCTTTCCCACAGTGCCTGCTGCTGTGTATCCAATGCTTCTCCTTCCTACCCTTGTTCTCTGAGCCCTGCTGTGCAGTGGGTGCTAGGGGATACCCAAGGTGCAGGCTCAGCTCATACTGTGCAATTCCATCCAAGAAGGCTTTTCCAAGGCTGAGTTCCAGTTACAAGTAGGGAGCAAAGCTGTGGCCTGTAGGAACATAGGGACAGGACATGTGCATGTGCATGCATGTGTGTCTCTATCTGTGTATCCCCATCCTTGGGGCTCCTGCCTATGTTGGTGTTAGAAGCACTCGTGTACACTGCAGGTGGACATTCTCTGGCTGTTCCACTATTTACATGCCATGTCTGAGGCTAGACTGGATGAGCTGGGGGATTGGGATGGGCCACAGGGGACTGTGCCCAGCTCCCAATATAGTCACTGTGTCACTCCCCTTTTGGGAGAACCTCACCCAAGTGCTCAGTGCAAGCTGACAGGCTGTACCCCCTGACTCCGTGGACTAAGTGCTGTGAACATAGAGATGAGGATGAGATATTGACAGTGGGGTGGGATAGGGAAGTAGGGATGCAGGCAATGGGAGAGACACAGGCAACTCAGGGAATGGGAGACGCGGGCACCAGGGGACTCCAGTGCCAGGGTACTCAGTTAACAGGGGGACACAGGCAATGGAGGGTCATGGATAGAGGGGGGCCTCCACTCCTGTTCTGTGGGCCAAGGCTTATCCAAGAATCAGAGGACATTGGAGCTCAGTCTGGCTCCTAGCGAGGCTGGTACTGGGTGGGGTGGGCTCTCTCTGCTCTCTCTTGGCCCTCCTAGGGCCTGGCCTATGTGCATTGCTAGAATAATGAGGCAGCTCTAGTTTCTAGTCATGCCTTAGCACATCTGTAACATCTGGCTGTGCTGCCAGACCGTAGTCCAGGTCTCCTAAGGCACCTTCCAGACCCAGAGCCACAGCTGCACTTATGCTCAGAGTGGCTAAGTTACTGTGGACAGAAAGGAATCTTCTCACTCTCCTGGCAGCACCTTGCTAAGCTCATGGTCTTCTTTATCTTCATATCAGCAATGAGACAAACATGGAGAACTTCCACCAGGACCTGGAGCTATTCCATGGGGTCTGGGCTGGGTCAGGGGTGAGCAGGGTTGGATGAAAAGACACCAACCGCCGGGCAGTGGTGGCGCACGCCTTTAATCCCAGCACTTGGGAGGCAGAGGCAGGTGGATCTTTGCGAGTTCGAGGCCAGCCTGGTCTACAAAGTGAGTCCAGGACAGCCAGGGCTACACAGAGAAACCCTATCTCGAAAAACCAAAAAAAAAAAAAAAAAAAAGACACCAACCATCAGGCATGTTCTTAAGGAGGATGGGGTAAGGCCATGTGTGCTCTTCCCAGGGTCCCTACTGAGGGTGCTCTGGAAGATGCTAGGGTCACACTACCCTGGCCTGTATGGCTCACCACAGGTTGCTCCTGGGAGTCATTTCTAAGGAGACTCCCAATTCATGGGGAGGAAGAAGTTGGAAACTGGCTGGACCCTCTCCTGGAAGTCACAAATATTTCAAGGGGTCCTGACTTGGGGGCTCTTGCCTGAATCCGCCCAGAGTAGAACGAAGGTGTGGTGCAGGGCTGAGTAGATTACATCAATGGTGAACAGTGTGATTTTTTTTTTTTTTGGTGTTGTTGGGCATCCTCAGAAACAGCATTTGACAGTGTCAACAACCTATCCACTGGGGAAGCCATGTGCACTGCCCCCCCCCAGACCCTGCCCCTGGGCTTGGGTGGGGTTCAGCAGAGGCTCCACAGTCAGCTCTGAGCCCAGGTACCAGCTCCAATTCCCATTCCTACCCTCAGGTCCCAGGGAATGATGTGTGCATAGATTGCCTGCATTTTTACCCCTGTGCCTACATATTTGTCTGGTTTTGTCTCTGTAACAAATGCCACGGGCTGGGTGGCGTAAGTAACAGGGTATTCATTTTGTGCCATTCTGAGGACAGAGAAGTCCAAAATCAAAGTCTAGCATCTGTGGCATCTTCTCACAGGGTAGAAGGGTGAGGATGCCTCCTGTGATGTCTGTCCGCATCAGCCTCATGGCTTTCTCCTCTCAGGTGCCCCACCTCCTAGTCACTGTGAGGACTGAGGATTTCAGCATATGGATCTGGGGCGTAGACCTCAGTCAGAGCATGCTCGTGTGTATGCACGTCTATGTGTGTGTATGTCCATTTGCCTGTGTGCTCAGAAGAGGCAGTGTAAACACTGGAGTTTAGACTCTCACTGCTGTTTCGAGAGATTGGGACTCCTTCAGCCATCATGGTCCAAAGTTCTAGCCCTTTCTCTACCGGCATGCATTCTCAGGTTTGAGCTGACTCTGTACTCCAAGGGGTGCCTGCCTGTGACACTAGCCCTAGTCATACTTCCATCCCCAAACCCTTGGTGACAAGAAGCCCTTCCATGGTCCTGGAGAGCTCCAGCCCTCTTGGGGTTGAAAGATCACTTCCCCCCTTCCTATCCCTTTCACCCTGGCCTGAGGCAGGCCCTGCAGGGGGTGGGTACAGTGAAGAGCAGGAGTCAGGCCCTCCCATGCTTCTCTTCAGTAAGCAACAGTGGTGTGGGTCATAAACCTCAACCCCACACAGTCTCTGTGCTCTTTGAGGTGATTTTGGCCTGTGGGTCTTGGTCAAGGCCATGAGATCGCTTTATTTGACCAATAAAAAATGTGGTACAGGACTGTCAGGCCCCTAGACATGAGCCTGGCAAGGTGTCTTATGTGGCAGAGACCAGAGGGGCAGTACAGCTCTGCAACCACAGCACACATCACATATGTGGTAAAATGGACTCACCTGGCTGATGGGACCCACTTCCCATCCCTGACTCAATCCTGTTCACTGTGGGGTTAGGGTGAGAACCCAGATGTTCCCAGAACTGCCCTCTGTTGCTCAGAGTGCTTCATGACAACCTCAGTACCAGGGCCTGCTTGACAGCCCTACACCTCAGGCCATCATCATTGGTCTGTTTATGGGCACATTGACTGGGAGGTGGGGACAGGGTATCGGACAGAGAAAGTCCTGGCAGGAAGGTGGCAGGCAGGATGTGTCTTCCCACTATGGGGTGGGGAGCTCCTGGGCTGAGAACCTTCCAGGAGGTGCTTCTGGTTGTCTTGGCAGACTCAGTGCCTGAGTGAGGAGGGGGCAGGGCTGGAGTGGAAGAGTGACCTCCATTGTGATAGATGGGGATGAAGATGAGGGACTGCTATAGGCAGGCAGGGTCCCTGGGAGGGGCTTTGAGTTTACTGTGTTGATGAGCTTCCTGGCTTCCTTTCTGTGTCCTGCGATGCCCGCTGGGATGTCCTTTTACAGGGGTTGGGATCTCCAAAGTTGGGTGGGAGCTGTGCTTGGAATAGACCTATCTCCTGTCTCCTCCACAGTCAAGAAAAAGCGGACTTGGCACAAACATGGCCCTGGGCAAATGCCAGACATGAAGCCAGTGCAGAACGGCAGCCAGCTGTTCATCAAGGAGCTGCGGAGCCGAACCTTCCCCAGGTAGGTGATCTTCCTCAGGTGCTGACCTTCCAACAGGTGGGTGAACCTCCCGTCCTTTTCCATGTGAGCGGTCCTTCACTGGGTGTTGGACCTTCTCCAGGTGAACTGCCTTCCATAGGTGATTGATTTTTCTCCAGTGGGCAGACCTTCCACAGGTGGGTGGGCCTTCTCCTGGTGGGTCTAGGCAGCGATGTCTAAAGGGTGGACCATTCACTGAGACCCTGCCTCTTCCTCCTCCTATCTTCTGGTCACTGTACTCAAGGCTGTGTGTAACGTCCACATGTCTTTCACTGGGGACTCTCTCTTCCAGGAGAGCCAAGAGGCAGGAACCTGTTGTGGAGGCGGGAGCCTCAGGCCTTCCGCAGACAGGCCACGTTTCCCCTCTGTCAACACATCTTGAAGACACATATTGGTGCTACTGTTGACTTTTCTTCCTCTGGATGGAAATTACCTCTTTCCATCCTGGTGTCTGGCTATCTACTTCATCCTCTCACTGCCTTGCCTGTTTTTTTTTTTTTTACTTCCTGCACCTTTGTTCTGTCTGAGGTCTGGCAAAGAAGTGGACAGGCAAGGTCCCTGTGGAAAAGGGCAGTATTGAGAAGCTGTTCTGAGTCATCCATAGTTGATAGGTTGGTTCTCTTTATCTGACCGAAATCTTTGTTTCTCTCTTACTTTGGAAGGATGGTATCACTGGGCAAACAGTTCTCAGGTGGTGGGTTTCTGCTGTTGCTTCATGAGCAGCTGAGTTTTTTGTCCTTGCCTCTCTAAGCAGATTGCCTGACCTTCCTGAGATGCAGTTCACTTACCATAACGCACCCATCTAAAATTCAGTAGCTTTTGATATGTTCACAGATATATGCATCTTCATTAATCAAGTTCAGGGCTTTCTACCCCCACAAAGCAATCCTGCTGACTTCTCCTTCGCCACAGGCCTGAGAAACCATGGGCACCTTTACCTTCTGGTAAAGCCCACTTTCTCTGTGTAAATCTGCTTACTGGGGCTTTTCCTAGGAATAGAATCACCCAGTATTTGGGTGGTTTCTTTTATTCCAGTTATTTTCAAGGCTCATCCACATTGTAGAATTTGTCAGGACCTCCTTCCCTTTTTGGCTGAATAGTGTCCCATTGTCTGGCTGGGCCACTTGCTGTTTATGGCACTCAGCTGATGGCCATTTGGGCTGTTTGTGCTTCTGTCTTTGTTTTTATATTTTTATTTTTTAACTACTATGAATAATTGTGGTCTAAATATTTATGTACATGTTTTTGTGTGGTCATATGTTTTCATTTCTTAGTGTGTAGACACTGGGTCAGATGGAAATTCCGTGTTTAATTGTCTGAGAACTGCCAGACTGCTTTGCAAGGCAGCTGCGTCACGTGACATTCCTGTTAGCCCGTGGTGGAGGGGAGTTCTCGAATTCTACAGGCTCTCCTTACAGCTTTTGAATCTGGCCATCCTGTGTATGTGAAGTAGTCCCTTATATTTTGACTTGCTTGTCTCTCATGATTGTAGATGTTGAACAACTTTTTGTTTACATGTGGGCCTTTCTAGTCTCTTCCTAGAGTAGTCTATTGAGGTCTTTTTCCTCATACACTTTGTGTGTATGTGTGCGCCTGCATTTGGAGGCCAGAGGATAGCCTTAGGTGTTGTTTATCAGGCACAATTCTCTTCCTTTTCTTCTTTTTTGAGACAAGGTCTTCCCAGCCCTTTGCCTCACACTTTAGATATTTTAATTATATTTGCATATTTTTTGTGTGTGAGCACATACATTCACGTGCATGGACAGGTCTGGTGGCAGACACTTTTATCTGCTGAGCCATCTCACTGATCCTGGCTCACACTTATCATATTTTTTAAATTTTATTTTATTTTATATGTTTGAGCATTTTGCCTGTATAGATGTATACTCACCACATACATGTCTAGTGCCCATGGAGGTGAGAAGAAGGCATCAAATCTCCTGGAACTGGAGTGAGTGGTTTTGCGCCACTATGGAGGTACTACAGCTGAACTTGGTCCTCAGCAAGAACAAGAAATGCTTTAAACTACTGAGCCATCTTTCCAGCCCAGCACCTCACTCCTTTCAAAATGATCTTTTTGTTGTTGATTTGTAAAAGTTCTTTACACATTTTGTGACTTTTAAAAAGTATTTGTATTTGTTTGTGTCTGCACTCATGAGTATAGGTGCTTGTGTAAGTCTAGAAAAGGGCATTGGGTCCCTGGAGCTGGAGTTACAGGCAGCATGGCAGCACCTAACAGTGTTCTTTTTTAGCTGCTGAGCCATCTCTCCAGCCCATCTCTATATATTTTAGAACCGTTTTTGTTATGCATGTTTGGCAGATATTTCCTGCCCTGCTCCGTCTTTTGCCTTTCCTGATGGTGGCCTTTGAAGAAGAAAGTACTTTTGATGTCGTTGGTTTTATCTAATCTTTCGTTTGTTTCTTGTGCTCTTGTTGCTATCTAAAACCTTCACCAAACCCAAGGTCATGAAAATTTATCTTTTGGTTTTCTCCTAAAAGTTTTGTAGTTTTAGCATTTAGTTTGTACTTTGATACATTTTGAGTTAAATTTTGTGTGTGGAATAGAGTAAAAATCTAACTTCATTTTTCTTTTTTGCCTGGAGCTATTTGTTGACTTGTCTGTCACTTGTTGAGAAGACTCTACCTTTTGCTATTAGATGGTGTTGGCACCTCTATTGAAATCATTTGTTCGTAAGTGTCCAGATGTATGTCTGGACACAATTCTGGGCCCTGGCCTGTGTTTGTCCTTGTACTATACTCAAAGCTTGTATTTAGTTTTGAAGTCAAGATCTGTGTGTCCTGGACCCCTGGTCTTCATTTTCAAGATTGTGTTTGTTATTCTGGTTCCTTCACGTGGTCCATGTGGATTTTAAGATCAGCTTGTGAGTTTCTATAAGAAAGTTACCTGGGATTCTGCAAGATGCTGTAGAAGGATTTGTTTTTGTTCTCTTTGCCACGTAGGGGGTGCATTTGAGAGCAAGATGTTCATCCAGACAATGCTCTCTCTCTGGCTACCTTGGAAAGGTTGGCCAGCATGCAGGAGCACAGCAGAGCTTTTCTGTTTCTCATCCCTGTGGTACCTGACCTCCATGTCCTTGTCACAGATACCAGTGGACCTGTGTGCCCTGCTCCAGGTGGTGGGCTGCTGGAATCAGCACCACAAACTTGCCTACAAGTGTCTCAGTAGCTGTCAGGGTGCTATTGCCAGCCAACCTCCAGGAGCATGGGAGGCACGTGACCCGGGGTCCTGAGGCCTCTGACTCTCCCTTTCTCCACAGTGCTGAGGACGTAGTGTCCCGTGTGCCAGGCAGCCAGCTCACTGTGGGCTACATGGAAGAGCATGGCTTTACTGAGCCCATCCTCGTCCCCAAGAAAGACGGGCTGGGCTTGGCTGTCCCTGCCCCGACATTCTATGTGAGCGATGTGGAGAACTACGTGGGTGAGTACTAACGGCCCTTGTGGATCTTGTAGGAGCCTGGAGCAAGGAGGTTTTGGGGTAAGGAACTGTGCTGTGTATTTGATCCCAGCACCCTGGCCTTATCCTTCTTCTGATGAGAGCAGGTGAGGCTCTTGAGACAGGACCTGTCACTGAGCCTGGAGCCACAGTGATCCTCCTGTGGCTATCCTGCCTGTCTCTCCCGCTACAGGCATTACAGGCATGAAGGGCCACACTCTCCATTTTAAATGAACGCTAGGGATGTGAGCTTAGAATATGTGAGCACTGTGCTTTACCCAGTGATCCATCTCCCTGACTTTCACAAAGATTTGCTTGTTTGTTTGTTTGGAGAGGGCCTTACAGTAGTGTAGCTCTGGCTGGTCTGGAACTCTTTATGTAGACCACACTGAGACAAGCCTGAGACAAGAGAATCACCCAGAAGCCCATGGCTAGTCTGGAGTATATAGCAGCAAAGAATAAAGAATTCATCCTCCTCAAATGAAGCAGAGTGAGAGGTGTGGACCAACTCCTGGAAGTTGTGCTCTGGCCTCCACACACGCATGCACACACTCATTTACATGTATGTGCAAGGCCCTGGGTTTTATCTTCAGAATTAAAAAAAATTTTTTTTCTTTTGTTTTTTTCAAGATAGGATTTCTCTGTGTAGCTTTGACTGTCCTGGAACTTGCTCTGTAGACCAGGCTGGTCCCGAACTCACAGAGATCCACCTACCTCTGGCTCCCAAGTGCTGGGATTAAAGGTGTGTGCCACCACTGCCCAGCAAAAAAAGACTCTTTACATTTGGTCATTTGATTCGGAATTTAAACAGGAGCATTTAGTTTTCATGTCCCTTACATCTTCTGTGACAGCCTCACACCCCTGCCATTCTGTCAGTTTGGTGGGCAGAATTTCTCATTTCCAGGATGTGATTGGTTGTCAGTGTCCTGCTGTGTTGTCCAGCAGCTCACTGTGTCCTGGGTGTTTTCCTGTAAGCTCCAGCTTGCAGGCCTGCTTGCATTCCCAGGAGGCATGCCTCTGTCTTGAGGATACCTACGTGCCTAACACACACCTACAGTGATGCTGCCATGGTCAGTGGGGCCTGGTGCCCAGGTTTTTTGTCTACAGATGTTCCAACAGCTTCCACCTTGTATCTGAGCAGCCACTGAGGACCCTGACAAAGGGCATGTTTGCCCATCTACTCTGTATTGTTTCATCCTCCCTTGGTTGTGAACCTTCTAAGAAGACTTTTCCTTCCATAGTTATTTGAAGAGCCTCAACTTTTCCTCATGAGCTACAGAAAGGACAAAATAAATGTTTTCCCTTTTAGTCATCAATTGATCAGTTAGAGCAGCAACTTGGTGCTTATATTAGTTTTACTGTGTTAGCATTCTATTGATATAAGAAATATTTGAGACAAATAATTTATAAAGATAGGGGAGGTTATTTGAATTTAAGCTTCTAGAGCTACGAGTCCATAATCATTGTCCCCAAAGTTTCAGGTCTCTGGAAAGGTTATGTGTGATGGAGCAAATTGCTCATATCATGAGTCAGGAAGCAAAACGAACAGGGTCCTACAACCCTCTTCAGGGACTTCCCCGTGATCTAGCGTCCTCCTACTAGACCCCACTTCCTAAAGGTTCCATTACCTCCGAATTGCAGCACAGGCTGGAACCAACCCTTCCTATATCCACAGCAAACAAGTGCCTTGAAATGCAGGGCACCTGGTTTTTAATTTTAATATTATTCTGGAAGTACTTATGCTGAGATGTCTGTCATTATCAGAAGCTTGAGTTGACTAGGCATCTGTATATTTATTTTCTGGTGTGGCCTTTCTAGCTGAGGTGAGACTCAATGAACTCAAGTGTCACTGGGTCCAAGAAAGGAGCATTGGCTACTCTGAATCCACAGCAATAATAGGTAGAAGAAGTAGGGTCAACCCTTATCTCTCGTATGGAGGCACTGCCGTGTACAAAGGCAGCTGAGGACATGCAAGTGTTCACTGTCACCATGTCCACTCCAAGAAGGCCATAGTACTTTTTTGGCATGCTCATGTCCTTCCACTTCCTCCCCAGGGCCAGAGAGGAGCGTGGATGTGACAGATGTTACCAAGCAGAAAGACTGCAAAATGAAGTTGAAGGAGTTTGTGGACTATTACTATAGCACGAACCGCAAGCGTGTTCTCAATGTGACCAACCTTGAATTCTCAGACACCAGGTGACAGGCTCTCTGGGTTGGGGCTGGGTGGGGATGGTTCAGGGCCAGTGTCACCACTCTAGAGTTCTCAGGATGGCGTTGGGCCGTAAGAGCTGACTTGGGGTCCTGCCCTGGGTTCTGCGGCTATGGAGCCTGGTTTGGGGTTCTAACCTGGTGTGGGGACTATGAGGCCTGGCTTGGCTTCTGCCCTGGATGGAAGATGGAGGGCTGGCCTGCAGTCCTATTCTGCACGGCCCTCTGCTGTCCTGTGGGCTGCCCAGAAGTCACCGTGCGGCCTGGTTCTCCTTTCTCGTAAAACACGCTGAGCCACTGAGATGAATAGGGTTCAGAAGGAAACCACCCCAGTCCCAGAAAAAGCTATTGGAGAAGCATGGTCCTTTCCAGAGGCACATGCCCTCCTGCACACTAATAACATACCGAGATGTCACACTGACACATGCGTGTGACCCAGAAACTCAAGGATATATGACACATAAACACAAAAGCAAACATGTGGGCAAACACTCATGACACACAGACAATGCACATACCCACTCACACTTGTTTTTTCAAGACAGGGTTTCTCTGTGTAGCCCTAGCTATTCTGGAACTCACTCTGTAGACCAGGCTGGCCTTGAACTCATAGAGATCTGACTGCCTCTGCCTCCCGAGTGTTGGGATTAAAGGCGTGTGCCACCAAGCCCAGCCATTACAGACAGTTTCAAATTGCCATGTGGCTGCTGGGATTTGAACCTGGGTTCTTTGGAAGAACAGCCAATGTTCTTAACCGCTGAGCCATCTCTCCAGCCCCCACCCCCCGCCCCAACTCAAACTCATGGATGCCTATGGACAAAGTAAGACACTACATAATGACATACTCTCATGACACATGAGGCAGCACACTGGAACACCCATAATCATGACATACTCAAAGAACAAGATGTAGACAGACTCACAGACATTCACACTCATGAACACTCTGAAACACAGCACTGGCATGGTCAGGGCAGCTGCAGCACATTCATTCTATGAACACACAGCCTCCTTTTGACAGTAATGTCACCACTGAAAGTCTCAGCAGCACACTGTGACACACTGGCATCACACTCAACACTTCCATCACACACCCCCTGCCACATGTACCGACACCCTTGCATGCACGTGCATTCTCTCCTACACAGTGGTGCCTGCTCTGCACCTGCCTAAGCCTACTACTTGCCTCAACCTTATGAGGCCACACAGATGTCCCGACATGTCCCAGGTGTTGTCATTGGCACGATCTCTGTGGGATAGTGTGTCTGCGGGTCAGTTATACACAAGCTCTGCCTATCTTGAGGCTGGGGCAACAGGACTAGGCTGTGATTCTTGGTGGTGTTTTCATGGGCATGGAGGGCTCCTCTCTACTGGTTAGGAGAGACATAGCAAGCCGGGGGGGGGTGAAACCGAACTTTTAAATTATTATTTAACACTTATTTATTAC
>CAJQZJ010004381.1:8251204-8280587 GCA_907164525.1 Lophiomys imhausi
ATATATTCACTAAATCTAACTTATATTAATCTATCAGCCCCTTCAGGGGGGTCACAAGCATGAAGATCAAAGGGAACAAAGACAGGGAGAAGAACCTGGGGTTTGATGCCTTCATAGGTCCTAGGCTTCATCCAAATGCATTAAAAACCTGTGAGGGTTTTTTTTTTTTTTGTTTTTTTCGAGACAGGGTTTCTCTGTGTAGCCCTGGCTGTCCTGGACTCACTTTGTAGACCAGGCTGGCCTCGAACTCACAAAGATCCACCTGCCTCTGCCTCCCAAGTGCTGGGATTAAAGGCGTGCGCCACCACCGCCCGGCTCTGTGAGGGTTTTTTATTGATTTGTTAACAGAAGGAAGGCCTGAGTTCCCTGGGGGTGATTGAGAGGGATCGCCAGGACAGGTGTGCATCATGCACACTGAATGTGGGGGGTCAGCAGGGTTGGACATGTAAGGTGTATGTCCCACAGAGAAGTAGTCTCCAATTGGATGGGTCATATTGAGGATATGTAAGGAGACTAGGGACTAGGGGTTGAGTGAGGGTGCTGGAGTCCCACTTATGGGCATGGGAAAGGCCAGCTCATATGTAAGATGGATACAGGGGATCAGGTTATATAGAGTTACTCCAGACAGCCTGGCCAGAGTGAGTGTGGCCTTCAGCAGAGGCAAGGTAGACATTCACAGGGCCACAGGAGTTCAGGCTAGGTGAGAGGCATGAGAGAAGCAGCAAGGCCGCTCAGATCTGGTTCTCTGTTACTGTACAGGAGCTGCCAACATTTCACTAAACATCAGGTGTATTAGTTTACTTTCTGTTGCTGTGATAACGCACCACAAGTCAAAAGCAAGTTGGAGAGGAAAGGGCTTATTTCATTGTATTGCTATAGTTCATCATGCAGGGAAGTCAGGGAGGGAACTGCAGCAGAGACCGTGGGAGAATATTACTTTCTGGCTTGCTCCCCATGGCTTGTCCTATTTTCTTTTATATCCCAGGACCATCTGCCCAGGGGTGGCACCACTACCCACAGTGGCCTGGGCCATCCCTTATTGGTTATTAGTCAAGAAAATGCCCTACAGGCTTTTCTACAGACCAGTCTGATATAGGCATTTTCTCAGTTGAGGTTCCCTCTTCTCAGATGACTCTTATGTTGAGTTGAAAAAAACTAAACTAATCAACAAATCAGGTTAACTTATGCCTTTCCCACCTTCTAGCAAGTGATGTGTATGATTTGACAGTAACTAAATGTGACAGGGAGGCTCTGGACTGCCTGTGTTTTGTCCTAGAGAGAGGTGGCCTTTCTTTGAATAGCACACAAGGCACTGGGCTGTATGTGAGAAACAGTCTTGTAGTGCCAGCTCCAGTGGGCTACTTGAAAGGCTCTCTAAGACCTCTTTCTCACCCCTCTTCTTGGGGTAGGGATAATCCTTTGTGGCCTTTGCAGCCCCATGTGGTGGCAGGGCTCATTCTACCCTCTGGAGCCCTTCATTTACTCCCCTGTAAAGTGAGATGATGGCTGCCTAGGGTCTGCAGATTTATGAGGTAGTGTGTGGAAGGGACCCTGCACTGTCCCTACCTTAGAATGCATTAAAAATGGAAGCTCTGGGCCCCATCCTCCTGACTGCTCTTCCTTTTATGGCGCTAGAATGTCCAGCTTTGTGGAGCCACCTGACATCGTGAAGAAACTATCATGGGTGGAAAACTACTGGCCTGATGACGCATTGCTGGCCAAGCCTAAGGTGACCAAGTATTGCCTGATCTGTGTGAAGGACAGCTACACTGACTTCCACATTGACTCTGGGGGTGCCTCAGCCTGGTACCATGTTCTCAAGGTGAGACACGCCCCCTTAAGACATACCTCACCCTTGTCCTCAGGACTACAGTCTCTCCAAGCCCTGTCTATGGCCAGGAAGTCACCCACTTCCTAGGTAGGGGGACACTGGGATGACCAGTTCTGAGGCAGGAAGCCAAGGATATGTGTATGAGTAGAGGAAAATTTGGGACAGTGACATACATGTATCTCCCTTTTCTAATGTCCTCATCAGCAATTAGGGGAGGCCACTGGGTCACCTAGAACCCAGAGTAGACTGTAGAAGTGTTGGGAAGTCTTCCCAGAAACCACAGTGAAGTCAGCAGGCAAGATGGTGGGTACCTGAGCTAGCAGGGAGGGTTGGGGACTCATCACTGAGGCAAAGGGGGAACTAAGAGAGCAAGGTGTGTATAACAACAGAAAACCTGAGCTCTGGCTCTGTCAGCTGCAAGCTACGCTTCTCCAGGCCAGCCGTGGCTTGAGCTGGGGTGGTGGACTCATATGCCCACTCTGGCCCTGTAAGGCTTCGAGCAAGCCATCATGGTGTTCTTGGAGCAGAGCCTGGCCAGGCTTGCACATGGCCACCTGAGAAATGGTGACCATCCTTTAGTCCAGTCTGGAAGCCCAGAAGCTCTTGAGAACAGAGCTGCTAAGGACTTTACTGGGTGGTAGTTTGCATCTTTATTATTCCCTGAGAACACATGGAATTTGTAGTGTCATGGGATACTAATGTGTGTACTGCTTCTGACCATATCAGGCTCACACACCTAGGACCTTCCTAGCAGGGAAACTTCCAAAATGCAAAGCAATATTGTAGGTGGGAGCGGTGAGCCTTAGAAGACGCTTTTCAACCAGGACCATCACTGGGCCCCAGCAGACTGTGACGGGCTCCACTTGAGGCCCATTGTCCCCAGCACCTGGTGCACCCTGTACCTGCCTCAGTGCCCCAGCTTGTAGTGGGCTGTATCCTGTGGCCAAGAGTCCTTAGCACCTGGAGGTCTCTACTCTACTCCCTAATGTCACCAGAAACTTGTGGAGCCTGCTTCTGTCCTAGTGTCCCCAGTACTCCATGGCTTCGACCCCACCTAGCATCTACCCCCTACCCCAGCATCCTCAGCACCCTGCAGATTATCTTCCACTTCAGCAGTCCCAGCACCAGATGGGCTCTGCCCCATATCCCTGGTGTTGCAGCTCTGCCGGTGGGCTCTTTTGGCAGGGGGAGAAGATCTTCTATCTCATCCGGCCGGCCTCAGCCAACATGTCCTTGTATGAGCGCTGGCGGTCAGCCTCCAACCACAGCGAGATGTTCTTTGCTGACCAGGTGGACAAGTGCTATAAGTGCGCTGTCAAGCAGGGCCAGACCCTCTTCATCCCCTCAGGTGAGTGGCTGCGCACCACGGGCCAGGCTGGTTGGCCATCGTACTCACTGCCCCATTCCCCTGACAGGGCTGTCTTGCTGGCCTTTGCAGGCCCCTGCCCTGGCTCAGTCCTCATGGAAGGACCAGCAATGGGCTTTTCATAGCAGGAGGCCTGTGTGCCAGGCCTGACCCAGCCAGCACCGGTTACCATGGGGCTGTGTAGCCAGCTGGCTTTGACCTAGGAGACCTGGCTCAGTCAGTAGGTGTGGAGGAGAAGGGTGGGTGTTTAGAAGTATTCCTAAGGGACGTTTAAACTACTGCAGCATACAGTATGCACTGAGCATCTGAGGCTGGCAGCTTTTCCTGGGAGGATGAATCCCAGAGCTGAAGAGTACACTCTAAAAGACTCCTTCCCTCTAAAGTAATTTGACACATTTGAGGGTGAAGTGTAGGTCCCACTGTATCATGCGGTGGCTGATCCACATGCAGGTTTCCTAGTGACTTTGTATGTGATTTTTCACTTAAAACCAGGATCCAAATGAGGCCGTAGAACCTGACTGAATTCAGCTTCTGACTCTGGCTTTAGGGCCTCTCCTTCCCTGAAGGCATCCTCACAATTACTTTGGGAGGCATTATGTCTTTTCTGGAGCCCAGCTTCACCTCCATCCTGTGGGATAACCTAGAGACAAATCTCGGCCTCTAGGGAGAGTGACAGACCCAACTCTGTCTCTTCTGACCCCTGTGTGGGCAGGTCTAAGACTTGGGGGTCCCTCTCCTGATGACAGTGCTGCCCTGTGGTGCCCTGAGTATGTCCCCTTGGCTCCTAGGCCTCAGTTTCTATGTCTGTTACTAGAGTGTTCAACAGCCTATGCTACCTCAGACACACTCCCTCCGCCATTTCTCTCAGTGGTTCCTACCTGATCTGAGCAGGTAGGAACAATGAGGCAAGGCTGGGGCTGGTAGGACTGGGGTACCATGGTGGGTTTGGAAGGTGAAAGCAGGCATGGGGCAATGAAGAAGCTACCCACAGCTTTGCTTGTCTCTCCCAGGCTGGATATATGCCACCCTCACCCCTGTGGACTGTCTGGCCTTTGCTGGACATTTCCTCCACAGCCTCAGTGTGGAAATGCAGATGAGGTAGGTGGCTCCTGTGCTGCTGTCCAGCCCTGGACCAGGTTGCCCAGTGGGCACCTTGGCCAGACTCCTGGCTGGGCTCAGCCTATTTGTGCCGAGGGGAAGTGGAGATGGGTTCCATGCTCTGGTCTAGGGCCAGCCTTGCAGTGGTTTGGGATCGTGAGGGCTGCTGTCACCATCCTAGACTATGAGTAACCTCTCTGGTAACCATAAGCCACTGCTTGCACCCATGGTGTCCATCCCCTTGGGTCACATCAAGCCCAGTAGGGAAGCCTGAGCTGGCTCAGTATCCTGGACTCTCCCTTCACCATGGCCTCCTTGATGCTCTCTGCACTGACCAGTTCTTTCCTGTGGCTTCCAGGGCTTATGAGGTAGAGAGAAGGTTAAAACTTGGCAGCCTGACTCAGTTCCCCAACTTTGAAACTGCCTGCTGGTACATGGGGAAGCACCTATTGGAAGCATTCAAAGGTACGTGTCACTTCAGGCCCGCAGCCCTGGTCTAAGGGACATTCTTGCCCTTTGTGAGCCCTGATCATGAACCCTTAGGACACAGGGAATAGGAAGGTACCTGGGGGCTTGGTGTATATTCTGACCCACTAAGACAGGGCTCAGGGTTCCTGGGCAGAAAGGGGAGAGAGAAGTGGCTTGCTCAGGGCCCCATTAGATAAGCTTAGTGTGGCATGGAAGGAGATGGGAGGTCAGTCATTTCCCCTGCAGAGCAAGTGCCAGGTGGGTGGGCACCCCAGATTCCAAGGAGAACCGTTGGCAGTTGGGCTAGTGGCCTGGGGCAGTGGCCTCTGGAAGGGCTCTTGCTGGGACAGGCTAAGCAGCCACCACACTAACATGTTGTGTCCTTCCCAGGTTCTCACAAGTCTGGGAAGCAGCTGCCCCCACATTTAGTTCAAGGAGCTAAAATCCTCAATGGTGCTTTTAGGTCATGGACGAAGAAGCAGGTAGGAAGCAGCTCACTTGTGTATTTGTTTGAGGGAACAGGGGATGGGTGGGGAAGATACCCAGGCTTGCCTAAGCGGGGCTGCTGACACTAACCATGATCTCCTGAGAGGTGTGTTGGACAGATGTAGGTTGTCTGGGCCAGCCTGGGGTCATTGGCCCCAGGGCTAGATTCCCTCAGGAGTCTAGGCAAGGACAACTTTCTGTTAACCTAGAAAGGACAGAGAGGGCTCCAGGAGACAGCTGGTGCAGTGACCACATGGTGTCTGGATCTGCACAGGAAGTGCTGGGGATGCAGTCATGGCTCCTGCCACTCAGCAGCCGTGCAGCCTGGTGTGGATGTTGCCTCCCAGCTAACTTGCTTTGTAACCTGGGGGCCCTTTTCCCTCCTCCCTTTCCTTTTCCGTGATTCTGTACACTGGTTTCCTCCAGCCCATGGAAGCGGTTTCTCAGATCGCAAGGATGCCAGCTTTCCATTTGCTTTCTCCTCTTGCCTAGGTTGTGGCTGCAGAGGGATTAGTGGGTCTGGCTTAGCCTTGGGTAACCTTGTGATATCGTTTCCTGCTGGGGCTCTTGCTGTTCAGAACTACCTGCCTGCTACTTGAAGGACAAGGGGTCCCTTCTAGGTCAGAGAAAACAAGTGGGAGGCTTCAGAGGACCTTGAGGCAGAGGTCAGGTAGGGAACATGTCCATGTCCTGTCTCCACCCATGTGTGGGCCTGGCAAGTGGAGACAGGCCACGGACATGGTTCCTACCCTCTTGAGGCCATCCTATGGCTTCCATGTTCTTGAGACTCAAGGCTGGGATAGTCTAGGGGTCCCTCCCACCTCACCTTAACCACATGACCACGAAGAGAGCTGGCTCACAACCTGCTAGCTAGCTGGTGGTGGCCTTAGTCAAGGCCCAGTCTTGATGCATTTTCCACTAACAGAAGCAGCTCACAGAGAGCTTTCTTGTTGGGCAGGGCCCCAGAACTTTGTGCACCACGCCTTGCTCCATGGAAGCCTCTCACCCCATGGGGTGGCCATGGGCCTGGACATGGAATGGCGAAGGCACTGCAGTGGCCAAGTTGGCACTGACCCCACTTGTCCCACAGGCTTTGGCAGCACACGAAGACGAGCTCCCCGAGCACTTCAGGCCCTCACAGCTCATCAAGGACCTGGCCAAAGAGATCAGGCTCAGTGAGGTGAGGCCATGCCAGGGTGATGGACCCCTGGGAAGAAGGTGGGCCCAGAGCCTGCTAGCAAAATTTCTCTGCATTAGTGGTCATGCCCAAGGCTTGGAGAGTGCTTAGTGAGAAGAGATGAAGAGAGAAAAGAGTGAGAGACCTCAAGTCTAGTCTTTGAGTCTCAGTTCTCCTGAGCCTGGATAGGGTGGAAATGCCCCGCGAAGTTGGGGACTGAGTGACTATGGTCTGGGACAATGTGAGTGGGTTGTAGGGTTGTATGAATGTTTCTTGATGTTATTGGATAGTGTGATGAGCATGTCACTTGACAATGTTGAACAAATATGAATGTGTCACATGGTGTTAGCTGTATGTGTCTTTCTGGGCTGACTGCCTCTCCCAACATGGCTGTGAGGGTCCCCTGAGTCCTGGTGTAGTCTAGAGGGAACACAAATGACCCTCTCCTTTTCCCATACCAGAATGCCTCCAAAACTGTCCGACCTGAAGTAAATGCTGTCGCCTCCTCAGATGAGGTCTGTGACGGGGACCGGGAGAAGGAGGAACCACCATCTCCCATTGAGGCTACCCCACCTCGATCCCTCCTGGAGAAAGTGTCCAAAAAAAAGACTCCCAAGACTGTGAAGATGCCCAAGCCATCCAAAATCCCCAAGCCCCCCAAGCCCCCCAAGCCCCCTAAAACCCTAAAGGTCAAGGATGGAAGCAAGAAGAAAGGGAAGAAGTGCAAGGAGTCAGCCTCGCCCACCATACCCAACTTGGACCTGCTTGAGGCCCACACAAAGGAGGCACTAACCAAGATGGAGCCACCCAAGAAAGGAAAGGTGGGACTCTGAGCCCCTCTCCCTAATGTGCAGAGGCACTGCAGCCCCTACCTTGGGCCAGACAGGGGACAGCTGGGCTTTACTCTCCTTTGTTAGTGGGTAGGGAGGGGAGACCAGCTGTGGGATCTCCATGGTCTGGCTATCGATGAATTTGTCCAATCAAAAGTGCTTCCCTGCTTGTGCCAGCCCTAGGCTTGCACATCCAGGTCAAAACCCCCAGACAGATCCTGCAAAGCAGTGGGGTCCCCTGGAGAGAGATAGCACCAGCCGGTTTGTGCTGTGGTGGGGGTAGTACCCAGGAGGGCCACTGGATTGATACAAGGCAGTCTTCGCAAAGAGGCCACCCTGCTTAGATTTCCCACCCCTGGGGCTAAGGCCCTGAAGATATACAAGGCATCTGTTCGAGGAAGACACTAGGAGAAGGCAGAGGATTGGGAGAGGGGATTGTTTTGAGGGCCTGAGCCCCTGTGGACAGAGGGAAATGGCCTCGATAAAGGGTCTTATTGAACCTGTGAGATTAAGAACTATTGGCTGCAAGCTCCTTCCAAGACAAATACAGTTCTCTCCTCTATCTTGGGGGCCATGCTCATGGCTTGTAACATTCCATTTTTGCTGTACTTCAGGGGCAAAGAAGGAAGGAGGAGAAAGGGGTGGATGTATGGGTGGGTTGATGGATTGGTGGCTGGATCAGCTGATGGGCAGATGAGGGGGTGGACAGATGTGCTGTGTGGGTCAGCAGGAGTGACTGGTCTTTCATGCTGCCATAACCCAAGCCCACTCACTCCTGTGTCTGCCTTTGGGTCATGGCTACTCTGTTTGCAGACCCCAAAGAGTGTCCTGACTGTTCCCAGTAAGGACACAGTCCACACACAGAATGACGTGGAAAGGCTGGAAATCCGAGAGCAAACGAAGAGCAAATCAGAGGCCAAGTGGAAATACAAGGTGAGAGTAGGATGCAGACCTGTGACAGACCTGACTACCCCTCCCTCAGAGGTGGGGCCACGAGGAAAGTCTGTGTGAGTCTGCTGTGACATGACCTCCTGTAAGCTACCCTCTGTGGACAGTGTTGGTGTAAAACCAAGCATGCCGTCTTCTCATGTTTCCTCCACTGTTTTCACCTTCCTCATGGTCTCATGTCTAGTCTCTGTTCCCATCCCCTGAGGTGGCCAGCATCCCAGGGTAGGTCCTGCATGCTGATGGCTAGGCAGCCTTAGTGTCTGTCAACAGCTTTCCTGGGCATGTTCTGTTCCCCAGTTATACCCATTAACATGGGTTGGGATTGGGTTGGGATACTAGCCCCTCATACCAACGGCTCAAGAACAACCTTGGTCTTGCTTTCAGAACAGCAAACCTGATTCTTTACTGAAAATGGAAGAGGAGCAGAGGTTGGAGAAGTCACCCCTGGTTGGGAACAAGGACAAGTTCTCCTTTTCTTTCTCCAACAGAAAACTCCTGGGGTATGTGAGAGCCCGGACAGGGCTGGGGGTGAACATACAGATGTCCCCTGTCACATACATGCCCTACACTGTGCATGTACCCCACACCACACATAACAAAAGCTGAGCATCATGCTGCACCACACAGGCACCCACATCACCTCCCATAGACACATCCATCACAGGCACACTCCTGTGGACATTCCAAATCATACTTCACACCACGCACCTACATGTATATATGACATCATGCATGGCATCATACACGCACAAACATACACATTGCCATAATCTCCCCCAGCACCACTCATACCAGACCTGCCTCCCCCAACCCACCACACACATACAGACGTTTTTTATACCCTCATCACATACCCCATCCATACATATGTAAATAACACATTCATCCCACAGGCATCCCACATCCCATACTCCATACATGCTTCACACTGCATGTACACCCCATGTCATAGACATCACACATTCACACCACACTGTACACTTGGTTGACACTCTTGAGTGGCTCTTTGCCGAGCCATTGATCTCACTCACTGCCACTCTCTTGCATGGAATATCTGTTTCTGCTTCCAGAAGAGTCCAGCTGCAGGGTACATGGAGAATACAGCCTTAGCGAGGGCCGTCTAGGCAGCAGGGAAACCCTGACAGAGTGGAGCAGGTGTGAGCTAATGCTGAAAATACAGATAGTGACCAAGTCATAGGTCTCTGAGCCCAGTGGCCAGAGGGCAGAACAGTAGGCACTCAGTAAATTCATGACTCCACACAAGCGTGTGGCTATGATGGGAGGCCATAGGGAGGGATGCATGGATTTGGGTGTTGAGGGGCTCAGGAGATGTGCTGAACTGAGAGAGGGAAGGTACCAGCTTGGAAGCCAGGTGAGCCTCAGCATGGCCGCTGCAGCCTTGGTTCCAGTTGTGGACAGGAAGAGTGACCACCAGGCACCCCTGTCACATCCATGATCCCCATACAGGGTAGGTGACAAACGTGTCCTGCTGAGATATCCCTATTGCCTAAGGAGCAGCAGCCTCTGTTTCCTTTTCTGAGAAGGGAGGAAAAGGATTGTGGGTGATGGAGAGACAGGGCTGGGGCCCCCAAGTGGAGCCCACATGGCCTGATGTTGCTGCCCTGATTTGATGAATCTGCTTCTATCATTTCATTAGAAGTGTCACTTCTGGGCCCCAGAGGAGCTTTGCGTGAAACCAGTTCTATGACAGGGCCATGTCGTTTAGAATATGCAGACAAAATGAATGAGCCACTAGAGCCACGCATGTGATGTGTGCGTGGGTGTGGTGGTCTGTGGCCCAGCTTTAAGACAGCAGGGCCATAGCTTTTCTTGAGGCTGCTGGAGGCTGCTGTCAATGTTACAGACATTTTGTTCAGCTTGCAGTCTCTCCTCAGAAAGTATGTCCTGAAAGCCCAGGCAGGTCTAAGCCAGATCTAGTCATGGGGAAAGCACAGCTCCCTGCCTTAACCTAACAGGAACAAAGAAACATGGTATTTCATAGTCTGGTGGAGATGTGCTGTTACTCAGCCATGAAGTGCTGTTGTTCTGGGTTTTGTTTTTGTTTTTTTCCAAAAAATAAATATACAAAAAAAGACATGAAGGTTGGCCCTGTTCTCACCCGAGATTTGATTTAAACTCTGGAAGTCTGGAAAGGATGGTTGGGGGCTGTGCTTTTCAGAACCAAAGTGGGTGGGTCATTCTAGAACCTCAGTTGCTTAGGTCTTTCTCTACAGTGCATGACTGTATATCCTGGACCTCATACCAGGTGACATGGAACTAAGGAGGAGGCTATAGGATTGGGGCATGTCTCTCTCCATGAGCAGACTTCCTACAGTGGAAACTGAAGGTAGCACAGTCCCTGACCAGCTGCTTGCCTTCCAAGGGGATGCTTTCTTCCAGGTCCCTGTGAGGGTCCATTGCCTGCTGGTGTCAGTGCCCTGGGGTCCCACTGACCTCTCCCTTCTACTCTAGCTCCAAGGCCCTCAGGCCCCCGAGCAGCCCTGGTGTGTTCGGGACCTTGCAGAGCTTCAAGGAGGACAAGGCCAAGCCCGTGCGTGACGAGTATGAGTACGTGTCGGATGATGGGGAGCTGAAGATTGATGAGTTTCCCATCAGGAGGAAGAAGAATGCCCCCAAAAGGGACTTGTCCTGTGAGTGTGGTGGGCACGTGGGCAGGGGGTTCTGAGTGGTCCCAGCTGACCTGCTGAAGGCCTCCACGTGACTACTGTCCCCTGTTCTTTCAGTCTTGTTGGACAAGAAAGAGGCGCTCCTCATGCCTACTGTGAAGCCAAAGCTGGACTCCACGGTCTACAAGGTGAGCCACCCAGTGGTGCCCTCGGCCTGCAGCACACTTCTGTTTGATGTGCAGGGACATCCACCCTCCCCTGTCCACAGGCTGGGCTCAGATTGTGGGGTCCACCTTCCTTTGTCCACAGGCTGGGCTCAGATTGCGGGGCTGACATAGGGAGGACAAGGTCCTGCTCTATCCTGGGCTCCAGGTCTAAGGAGCTGCTCCTCTGGGTCTGCCCTGTGGGAGACAACTGCAACAAAGCTTGTCCCCAGGTAGATGGGTGATAGGGAGTGATTCCCCACCAGCAAAGGTCTTATCTTATAGTAAGGTGACCTTCAAGGCCGGTTCTCTGGCAGAAACAGGTCTTTGCTGATGAGGTCTCATGTTTCCTGGGGAGCCCAGGAAGAACATGTTCCTGTCCCCTAAGCCACCTGCTGGGATAAGCTTATCCAGGCCAGACATTTGTAGTCACAACATAATTGGTGAAGTTCTGAGGATTTCTTTGGAAAAGCAGTATAGGGTGTGACGACAACTTTTAACCTTTGTGGTGGTTTTGAGGACCCTAGGAGAGACTTGGTACTCACTTCTGTCTCAGGAAGACCTCACCTATAGTGTGAGCCCGAGTGTACCCTGTAGCATTCATTAGAAGAGAGCTCTTTAAAACTCATTTGCCCTTGAAGGGAAAAAGCGCCCCCCCCCCCAGTGCCCTACCCTGACCAGCTGCTCTGTCCCTGGCTCCACAGAGTGACGACTCCTCTGATGAGGGCTCTCTGCACATCGACACGGACACCAAGCCAGGCCGCAATGCCAAAGTCAAGAAGGAGAGTGGGAGCTCAGCAGCAGGCATCTTGGACCTGCTGCAGGCCAGTGAGGAGGTCGGGGCACTGGAGTACAACCCCAACAGGTGGGCCCTGGCTGCATCCTGCAGCACTCAGAGTATGGCTGGCCCTGGGCACAGACCCCGTCACCCAGTGGGATGAGGACAGGTGCTGGGCTTGTGGAGCAGCAAGGATGACGTCATTTCAGTCCTGATGGTCCCAGTTGGATGCTTGTGTTGATTTCTCATTGAAACTTTAGTGGCATTTCCAGGTGTGGCATTGACAGGTGACTGGCGGGGCACAGCCCACACTTGCCCCAAAGAACCTCAGTGGCACACATCGGGAACAGTAGTTCCCTCCTGACTCTCTAGTCTCATGACAACTTTGGACTCCGACTGTATAGTTGGGGAAACTGAGGCACAAGAGCTTAGACAGCCTTCTCAAGGCCCACAGCTTGGAGGAAGCAGAGGCAGGCCCAGACTCTAGGGTGACCTAACTCAGGAGCCCAACTTAGGGCAACTAAAGAGTTGCTGGGTGCTGGGCTATGTCCACTTGTGTGTGCCACTCCTCATGGTCCCTCATATTCAGTAAGGCAAGTCCCGTGGGCTGGTCTTGCCTGCTCCTGCATCTGCCTGAGGAGTTTGTCGATGAGCGCCTGAGGCAGCAGCTCACCCAGACTCTGAGGCCTAGGTCAGGCCTACCTGTAGATGATGTGAGATTCCAGTAAAGCGGATTAAGGGCTTGATTGAAACAAGCTTTTGCTAAATTAGTGGGCCATATTTTATTTCATAGATTACTATTTTGAATGCAATATCATGTTCACAGCCAGCCAGCCAGCCAGTCTCAGGTGCTTTCCTAGCGCAAGTGAAGCATGATGGGAGGGGCTGTGCATGGCTTTGGGCATAGGATCCTGGCTCAGCCTGGCATGATGTGATGAGAGTCTCGGTGTCTTCATTCACAGGGTGAATGAAGCCTGGCTGTGGTCTCTTCCCACTTCCCTCTTCCCACCTCCACAAGGTTGTGGCCCTGTGCAGGGCTTCACACAAGTTTCTGGTGGTGGGGTTGCCTGGCTTGTGGGACAACGTATGTGCTAGCTAACACTTTGATGACTGATCTCGGAGTCCCAGAGACTTGTGAGCATACTGGATTCTCCATGACTTCAATGGAAAGGCCTGGGAGGTTGGAACATGAGGTGAACCTGGCACTACCCAGGATAAGGGCAGACAGGGCTGAGAGCCTTGGCTTTAGACATCAGGCTCCTTGTTATGGGTGCTGTGGAAAGAGAACTCTGTGTGGCATGGGGATGGAGCACAGATGGGGGCATTTGAACCCTTATTCGTGAGGCCAGGAGGAGGCTGTCTACTAATGAGAAACCAGAGCTGCCGTGGCCCCATGCCCCAAGTCTGGGGAGAGCGCTGTGCAGACACTGCATGTGTCCTCACACACGTGCCTCAGAGGCCAGCCAGCCCCCTCAGCCTGCCGCGGGCAGTTCCTCTCCCAGAGTCTCCCATTTGGAACATAGGTCAGTTTTGATGGTCCATTTGCTCTGTTTAAGTACTGACTGTTTAGAAAAAAACAGCTGAAGAAAACGGAGGAAAATATGTTAATTTCTTGTGGATGGTTTGCTTGGTGTTTACCGCTATGGGAAAAGGAGGGGATTTGGGTATGGTAATTGGAGGATTAAAGTATTATTTTCCATGCTGACTAGTTAAACTTTGTTCATTGATTCTCCAGCAGCTGTGCAGATTGATGGGCCAGCTAGGTCTAGGGTCACCCAGATGGCATGGATGGGCAGCTCGTGCCCAAGTGGCCTCCTATGGGGGTCCTGCCACCAGTGTTTAGGACCCTTGTGGTGGATGTCTTGACATTTCCCTGAGGCCTGGGTTGAGAACAAGGTTGGGCTTTGCATCTTAAGGGTATAAGGTGAGCTGTGTGTTCCTGCCTGTGATCTGCCCCTGCTCAGAGAAGTCCACAAGACTGACACAGCTGGACAAGTGCCAGATCAGCTGCTGACCTGCAAAACATATCCCTGCACTGTGCACAGGGCAGGGCAGGCTTAACCAGGGTGGCTCCAGCATGTCTTTCTGCAGGACTGTGACTTGGCCTTCCTTTATGGCTTCGGCCTAGGAGGCAGCTTTCATAGAGGGCTGTGGAGACTGTGGCTTCCCTCTCCTCAGGCTCAGGAAACATCCCTCAGTCCATGGGTCATTAACTTTTGTCCAAGCTTGCCTGTCCAGCCCCAGTGGGGCTCTTCCATCTCTCTGACCCCCCTCCCCAACCCCTCATGTTCTGAGTAGTGGTTTTTAGGTCCCTATTTGAGCTTCTGCCAGGGTCCTTCAGCTTGTACATCAGGCAGTCTGCCTACCACCATCTCACACAATTGTCATCTTCAGCAAGAAGAGGGAAGTCTAGAAGGGTTACCTGTCTGTACAGTGCTGTGTGTTCTCACTGCCATTCATCACCATTCTGGTCCTGGACTTGCCATGAGATCACCTCTTAACACGTCCTCTTCTCAGAGACTGCGATGCTTTCTCCTGCAACAGTCTTTGTAAAAGTGTTCCACACACTTGGTTGTGCTCCTGGGGTTTGCAGGATACAGCAAAGGAGAAGCTGGAGGCAAGAGGGCTTTGATGCAGGAGTCTCAGGAGAAAAGGGACCAAAGAGTACAGGAGGAGACAGAGAGGGGTCCTCTGTGGCTATAACCCAGACTATAGCCACTCAGGTGGCTCTTGTAGTAGGTGTCCCTGGTACTGGTCGTGTTCTTCCCAGCTAGAGTTAGCCCTTCTTTTCTAGGCTGGACTCCTCTGTAGGGCTGCTGAGCTAGGGTAAGTACCAGAAAGGTCCTTGGAGAGAGCTCCCACTGGGCTATGTCTTCATGGAGTCAGGGGAAATGTGGCTCTCTGGCTGGGCATCATGTGGCCATCCCTGACTCAGAACTGCCTGACAGGGTGTAGGTGTGGGCAATTTTAAAGCTGTCCAAGTGGTTCTTAAGACAGGTGGGAAATCTAGGCTGGAGGAGGTGAATGGGCTGGGCCAGCGCAGGACCCTGAGGAAGCCACTCCTGTTGGAGTGTCTAGTGGAGGTCGTGGAGACCACCCAGAAGCTGCCCAAGATCCAGCCCCCAAGGTCTTTGCAGTCCAACAGCAGTCAGACCTCAGGTCTGTGGGATAATGGTGAGCGCTGCTCCCTGAACTTAGTGTGGGATGCTTTTTTCTGGAGGTCAGGGCACCAGTACAGGCAGGAAGAGGTGAGGGCATTGGGCAGTAGACAGGGGCATTGCTAGAAGAGCACGAAAAGGGCACAGGAACAAGGACTTGGCAGAAGAATGCAGATGGAACCCTGTGGGCAGGCCTGCATGGAGCTAGGAGAGAGAGGGGCTGGGGATGAAGAAAAAGCTTGCAAGTGTGCATGGAAGGACCCAGAGAGGGGAGCCTGGCTAAGCTGAGGCACCACTGTGCCTAACCAAGAGATGTGTAGGTGCAGACATGGATATGAGTGTGCTTACAGGTGTGCATGGTGAGAGTGCAGGGCAGAGTACAGGTGAGTAGATGAGTAGGTGCAGAAGATCTACATGCAGGGGTAGACGGGGTGTCGGTGCAGGCACAGATGTGCATGTGAATACAGGGGTAGGTGAGTGTGTGCAGGTAGAATGGGGATGGGGTACAGATATAGATGTGGGGGAGGGTGTGGGTGTGGTGGGAGGTGTAGATCAGGGTCTGGACTCACACATGGACATGGATCACCTTGGAAGAAGAGTGTGCCATTGGAGAGAAGTGGGAACTTCTCATTTTCAGTGTAGGAGTGAGGAGAAGGAATGCCCCTGGCTAGGACTGAGGTCAGGGTCAGCTGTGGAAGGGCATAGAGAGCTGTCAGGCCCAGGAGTGAGGTAGCTGAGCCTCTGGCCAACTGGAAAACTGTGAGAACCACTGCAGTATGGTGCAAGATATGATCCCGTTTGCCTTCCTGTGTGTTTCCTTGTTCCATCCCAAGGCCTCGTTCCCTCCCTGGAGTGTGGCTGGGTGTACAGAGAAGCCTGTGGGCCTTTTCCACTGTTGAGTCACTAGCCCACATCACTCTGTTACCTACTTGCTGCACAGTGTGTACAGCCATAGGCTTTGGACACAGTTACAGCATCTTGAACTGCAAATTGTGGATCGTGCGTGGGCTATGAGCTCTAGTCTGGGATCCAAATATCCTGGCTCTGAGCCATGGGCCATGGCTGAGTGCCTGTTGTCTCTCTGTGTCCCCAGCCAGCCCCCCTGCCTCCCCCAGCACACAGGAAGCCATTCAGGGAATGCTGTCCATGGCCAATCTGCAGGCCTCCGACTCCTGCCTACAGACCACATGGGGCACCGGCCAGGCCAAGGGTGGTTCACTGGCAGCCCACAGTGCCCGGAAGAATGGCGGTGGCAGCAAAGGCACGGGCAAGCGCTTGCTGAAGAGGACTGCCAAGAGCAGTGTGGATCTGGAGGATGACGAGGAGCAGGACCACCTGGACGCATGCTTCAAGGACTCAGACTATGGTGAGTGTGATGCAGGGCAGGGCTGCTGCCTGTAGTGGGCGGCACCGGCTAGGAACAGACCAGGGAGGCCCACAAGCTACAGTCTACACTGTAAAATCCATCTTGGGCTGGGGTGCGGTAGCACACTCTTTAAATCCCAGTACTCTGGAGATATAGACAAGGTTGATCCCTGTTCTGTGCTCTGGGCCACTCTGGTCTACATAGTGAATTCCAAGCTGCAGGGCTACACAGTGAGACCTTATGTCAAACAAAACACAACATTACCCTTTGGAAGCCTGTCATTTCGTGGCCTGGGTAGCTACGGCTGTGGTCCATTTCAGAATCTCTTCCCTATAAGGAAACTTTGTCCCCATCTCCAGTTTTACCCTCCCCCTCCCTGGCCACTTATCACATGCTTCAGGTCTCTATGGATCTGTTTTGGACACATGATCTAAATGGATTGTGTAGCATCCATTTAGATGTGTGACTTTTTCTGGGCCCATGCATACTGTGGCACCTGCCAGAGCGTCCTTTCTTTTCCAGGCTGAGTCGTATTTTTCCCTGTGTGTAGGAGTGTCCTGAAAGTCCATGGAATGCCCATCCCTGGGCCCTTTTGAGCTCTTCTTTGACTGCTGTGGACGTGTATGCGCATGTTCCTCTTGGGACCTGTACTCTTGTGCCTTAGCTGTGTTTCCGAGAAGGTCCTGCTGGGTCATAGGTCATGGTGTATTCAGCTTTCTGAGGGCTTACCGGACAGATGTCCATGCAGCTGAACATTTAGCAGTGACAGGACCTTGGGGTCTCTGCCCCCACCCTATCTGTAAGATGAAAAAACCAAGGCCCAAGGAAAACCCTGAGGTCAGAAACTAACAAGGCTCTGGCCTGCTCCTACAGGTACAGGCACTGTGCCTCCTATCAGCAAGATGTGCCTGACTCAGACACCTGATTTCTCACACCCCACCTCAGGGAACATTCCAGCATTGTGGCAAAGGTGCTAGCCGAGGCTCCTAGTCCCCAGGGCTGATGTGGGTTTAGTCCAGTGCCTTCCTGATGGCCAGAGGCTGGGTTTAGTGATCTTGGCCACTGTGAAGGAGAGCTCCTGAGATGGGGATCTGTCCTGAGTGGTGGCCCCAGATCTGGGATGTGCTCTGCTTGGATAGACAGCTGGCAGTAAAGTGAACTACTGTTTCCACTCTCTTTGAGGGTGTGGAGTGCCAGGTCCTGCTGCTACCCACAGAATCTCCAGTCCTGGAAGGTTCTCAGTTGGCTTTCATCAAGGGAAGCAGGACCCACAATTGGGGGTCACTACAGTTGGGGGTTACCACAATTGGGGGTCACCGGGGAGTCCCTGAGCCAGGGAAACTCCCCAGCGACCATGCAGGCTACTAGGCAGGCCCCTTCTCCTCAGATACAGTGGAATTAGCGCTGTCCCCTCAGTTTCTCACTCCCTACTTCAGCAGCTTCCAGAAGGACTTCATGTCTCAGGCTCCTGAAGCAGCTGTGAGCAGCCATCCCAGGTGACCAAGGGCTTTTGGGCACCAGCCAGCCAGGGAGGAGTGTGGCTGGCAGCCTGCGCAGGCTCTCTCCACCTCGCGTAGGTGTTCTCGTGTAGGTACTTTTGCTCTGGCAGCTTCAATTGCACAGCAGGTCTGAGAACCTAAGCACAGATCTGGGGCCACCACTCAGGAAGGTCCCTGGGTCACTGCAGCGCCACCTCTGCCCCAGCCCTGCCTGCACCCAACCACTCAATGGCCTAGTCTCCTATTGCCTACTTCAGTTTACCCCTCCTTGGAGTCTGATGAAGATAACCCTGTCTTCAAGTCCCGGTCAAAGAAGAGGAAAGGCTCAGATGATGCTCCCTACAGCCCCACAGGTAGAGCTGGTCTGGGGGTCTGATGTGCAGCCACCAAGGTGTGGCTCTAGGCATGTCTGGGGGAGATTGGTTGGCTCCCCATAGGGCTCTGCTTTGTGTCTTGGATCTCTAATCCTAGACCTCACTCTAGAGCCTTTCCATTTGGGGCCCCTCTTCTCCAGAGTCCTCTGTAGGAAGATCTAGGAGGGGCACCCAAAACGTGCTGTGGTGGTGGGTGGGATCAGGCATGTCTGCCTTTCAAGGTCCCCTGCCTATCTGGCTTCCCTTGCCCGGTTTGCTGGCCCCCACACTGCTTCATAGATGCCCCAGTGTGGCACCACTTTGAGGAGGCAGATGTGATATGGCTTCCCTTCCAGAGAGCTAGATACTCATGGTGCCCCAGACTCAGAGATGGTCTGGGGTGAATGGGCTATACCGTTCACTGATTGGTTGGCCCTCCTCGTTTCTTCCACAGCCAGAGTTGGCCCATCAGTGCCCAGACAAGACAGGCCTGTGCGTGAGGGGACCAGAGTGGCCTCCATCGAGACTGGGCTGGCAGCTGCTGCAGCCAAGCTGTCCCAGCAGGTGAGAAGACTGAAGGGTTCTTGTGAGAGTAAGTCTCCATTGTGTGAAATTAGGCTGACCTCCAGACACCTCAGCCACTGTGCGGAGACTGCTGGGACGAGGAACTGTCAGGCAGGAGAGTGACTCCAAATTCTGAGTAGGCGCAAGAGCACCAAGTACATGGGCCGTGCCCCAGGCAGGCGCCTCTCACTAACTAACACGGTTACTCTTTGGCTCCCAGGATGCCCTCATTTGATGCCTCTAGGGACTATTCACATTCCCAAGGGTCCTGGCACTTTTAAGTGGTACACACAAGCAGAAGCTGGGACTTGTCTCTCCCTGCCCCTCTCATTGGTCATTTGTTGAAAGAACCCACAGTGGGCTCCCATGGACCCGGCTTTCTGCCTAAGGGCTCGGTGAGGGAGGCCTCGGCTACTGCTCTCCAAGCTTCCTACCTGGTGGATGTCTGGGCCCCTTGAAGCCTGCATCTGGGTGAAGCTGATCTGGCTGTACCCTACTCTGATGGACCTGGGGCAGCTGATGGTAGCACACCTCCACACTTTGTTCTTAGGAGGAGCAGAAAAACAGGAAGAAGAAGAACACCAAAAGGAAGCTGACTCCTAACACTGCCGCCTCCCCCTCCATCTCCACCTCCGCCTCTGCCTCTACGGGTACCACCTCGGCCTCCACCACCCCAGCCTCCACCACACCGGCCTCCACTACCCCAGCATCCACTACCCCGGCCTCCACCAGCACAGCCAGCAGCCAAGCCTCACAGGAGGGCAGCTCACCTGAGCCCCCACCTGAATCACACAGCAGTAGCCTGGCTGACCATGAATATACAGCAGCTGGCACGTTCGCAGGGGCCCAGGCTGGCCGTGCCTCCCAGCCCATGGCCCCTGGAGTCTTTCTCACACAGAGGCGGCCTTCTGCATCATCCCCCAACAACACTGCTGCCAAAGGTACCCCTTTTGCCCTGTCTGCCCCTGCCCTTAGGAAGCACACTGCAAGGGGTGTTCTGGCCCCAGAACAGCAGGTGCTGAGCATGTGAGACAGATATACCGATGCATTTGCATGGCCCTGCCCATCACATGAGCGTTTGCTGCTGGTCTGCTTAGTCATGTGAAAGACATAGGCTGAAGTCAGGAGATATGGCCTCATTGATTACAAACTTTGGGACTAGTTCTCACCTCAGGGCTCTGGCTCAGGGATGTGGTCAGCCATTTGCCACAGGTGAAGCTGGGTGTGATATGAGCCAGGCTGGTGGATCAAGTCCCTCTGTGGGTTAGAATGTCATATCAGTCAGGCCCTGTAGAACCCCTGTAGTATACCTTGTCCTACCTACCTACACTCCAGCCTGGGCCTAGTGGCTAAGATTTGGTGGCATGGTTACTTACTTGGTGGCACTTGAGATGGCCTTGTTGCCAGGGATTGGGGGGAGACACAATGACAACACAGGGTGGCCTCATATCTTAGTCATCCCATCCTGAACCAAGTCTACCATGGCCCCTGCACTTCACACTGGGTCCATGGGGGACTTCTGAGCCCAGGGTTCAGCCTAGCTGGCTGAGTTTTCCAGCGGTGGATGGGGCTTAGGGGGCCTGTGGGATCCTATCCTCCTGTAGCTGTCATGATTGATCTTTAAAAAAAAAAAAAAAATCTCTCCACCTCTGTAGGAAAACGTACAAGAAAGGGCATGGCCACCGCCAAGCAAAGGCTTGGAAGGATCTTGAAGATCCATCGGAACGGGAAACTGCTTCTCTAAGGCTTGGAAAGCCAGGATCCTTCTGCTCTGCTCAGGACCCCCGGAGCCCCGCTACATCAGCCCCTCCCAGGAGGGTGGCCATGCCGCCTGGCCCAGGAAGGGCCTTGCCTCCTCCCAGCCACCTCTTCCCAACACGAGCATCTGTCCCTTGAGCAGGTGGAGCGAGCGGAGCATGGCCGTCCCTTGTTGTGAACATGGACATCCTTTCTCAAGTTGCTTAGAGTAACCTGAAAGTGGCCCTGTCGACTTAAGGACCATTCTGGCTTCAGGACAGCCTCCAGGCACCCCAATGGAGCCTGGTGACCTCTAAGGCCCTGCTTGGGAGCATGAGGCCTTCAAGGAAGGTTCAGTGAGCCACGCTCACCAGCCCGAGTCCGAGCTGGCCCCAGGCTGGCAGCCTCCAAAGGCGTAAAACAAGGCAAAGGACACTGAGAAAGAGAGGGGTTGTGGGGTATTGAATGTCCCCTCCCCCTTCTTCCTGAGCAAGTCTTACAGCACTTGACCAGTGAGGAGAGGTTGCCCCAGCTCCCTGGGTGGTAGGTAGCGGGCCAGATAATGGGTGTCACACCCCCAAATGCCTGGGGACAGTTGGTGTTGTCAGGGCCCTCAGTTAGGTCGGTGTGTTAGTGGGTGGAGGAGCCACTGTGGGGTCACAGGGGAAGGGTGGCAGCTCAGCCACGTCTTAGGGTCCAGGGGACCCAGGCTAAGCCACGTGGAGGGGTCCCACTCTTGAACAGCACTTCTAGGCCAAGACACCTTGCCCTGAGTGGGCAGACAGGTGAGCAGGGCCACAGGGCTGGAGCCAGCATGGCAGTGCTTGTCTGAGCCCCCTGGGTGGCATCATGAGCGTTGGGCCATCTCAGGTGGCATGTCCACCCATCAACATGGAGGGGCTGGGTTTGTTTCTCAGGCAATCCTGTATTTTCATTTTAGATGTATTTCCGGAAGCATATTTTTCATAGAATGTAGCGTGTAAATAGCTTTTTAAATGACTTCTTTTTTACAAGAGCAAAAGTATCTCTAGGAATTTCTTTCTATAGAGTCCTTCATTAACCTTTATACAAGGTTTTGCTCCCCTCACCCCTTCTCTAATGGACGGTCCGGTTCTGGCCCCCCCCCCCCACTCCCTTTTTTTTCCTTTCCTTTCCTTTTGTTACTCTTCTTATTTTCCTCTTAGAAACTAAGGTATTGCCTGAAAAACAACGGCGTCTGCGCGGCCTTACACTGTCTCTCAGAGCGGATAGTACGGATTCCCTCCCCACACGCCCTGAGCCGCGTCTCCGGTCTCACACCAGCTCTTCGCTCTCCTCCGTGTGTGGCGAGGGCCGGGGACACAGTTATTTTACTATAGCACCTTGTGAAGTATTTGTGTTTCGTGATGCTGTAATTTATTAATGTTTGTAGCTTTTTATATTTGTACATTTCTTATGAGGTTTGTTTCTACACCTGTTACCTGGATGTGTTGTCCATGAGGAGATGCAGCTTGGCGGAGGCCTTATCCACTCCCACTTGACCTGCTTGGAGGGACACTGTCCCCAGGGCCCCGGGCTGGGAGAGGGGCATCTTGCGGGCCCCAGGCTTACTCAGAACTGGTGTTTTTAAAGTTTCCTTGACCCTGTCCTTGTGAACATTTCTATAATCTTAACCCGGGCATCAAGCTGTTCTCCCTCTCTTTCTCTTTTTAATTTTATTATTATTTTGGCGACATGTACATTTCTAACAAAGTTTATCGTGGTTATTAAAGTGTTCTATTTCCCAGGTCATATTACTCTTGTATCGAGTCCATGAGGTCTAAGGCAACTTAGACCAAAGTTTTAAAAAAGTAAAAATATTTCAGGTTTTGTACAGAACCATGTCTTTGTCGTATTTGCCTCCTTCACCACGCTGCTGTGGCCTGTGGGGCACGTGAAGATGAGACCAGCCGTGTGAGGCTTAGCTGATCCTCAGGGCTCTGGCCAAGTGCATCCTCGGGCAGGTGCATCTTTTAGCCTCCATTGATGTTTTCAGCCAGCCAACAGAAGCTGCCCTGCCCGTGACATTGACTGAAATGACAGGGTGTCCCTTGAGGAGACGGCGAGACAGTACTGTAGGCAAGGCTGATGGATGAGTATCAGTTCTCTTTGGGGAGGAAGCTGATGACAGCTGGTGGACAGCCACAAGAAGTGGCCCTGCCCACTGGCCACAGCCTGCTGAGCAGGTCCCTGTGCTCTCTCAGGCCCATGTACACCTGGGTGTCACCCAGCAATAGTGACTAGAGCTGGACGTGGAAGGTGGGTTTCCAATTTCTAGATAAGGAACTGGAGACCAGTGTGTAGCCAATGGGGTCACCCAGAAACAGGGAGCCAGCACCAGACCTCTCGGCCAACACCCTGAACAAGCCTTCAAGCAGATCCCCGAGGGTGGATGTGAACTGGTTGGTGTGATTCCTTGTGCCTGTGGACATGTATCGCATCACATGGCCTTGGGCGAGCCCCTTTAAGCCTGTGTCCTCTGGTGCCTGGTGAATGCTCAGAAAAGAGACTCCAACCCAAGCTGTGTGACTGAGTCCCTTGTGGGGTTGGGGGGACCAGCCAGCTACACAACCTCTTCCATGGGGATGGGTCCCATTGGTGCCACTAGGTGGCGCCTTAGGCCCATGTTGAGCTGCAGGCTTCAGACACCTGGGTGCCCCCCACGTGCCCTCAACCCTAATGAGCCCTGGGTTGGTCTGATGACACCCCCAACTCCACCCTCCTCACTGCCAAGATTTCTCTAGGCTGTCCCCACCCAATCCCTGAGGTATAAGGAGTCAGCACCCAACCCTGGGTGCCTCCATACAGCTGCACCCCAAGTCCAACATCTGGGCCTCTCCCCACCCTCAGGCTGGCAGGCTTGGAGCCCAGGGTTCCTGCAGCAGAGTTGGTCAGTTCACCCCTTTTCAATGTGGTTGTTAGGGCTGTCAGAGACCTGAGGATCCTGGGCCTGGGAAGAGCTTCCCAAAGCCACTCAGCATTTCCCAGGGCCCAGCTCCAATGGGTGCTGCTTTCTAGCCAGACTGTGCCACGTGGAGAGCTTTTGCTGAGTGCCAGGCAGCCTGTGTGCATGTGGGGAAAGAGCTCTGGAAGCACCCACCAGGAACAGCTCCCTCATTCTACACCATCACCGGGGGCTTTGGTGAGCCCCTGGGAAGGTCATTTGGAGAGGACACTTTCCCAGTCAGCCAGACCTCAGGCTGCTCAGACAGATTTGTGGGTCAAAACAAGGAGCCCACATTGAGGATTTCAGAGTTGGTCTAAGTAAGCTGAAGGATCTCAGGTGAGCCAAAGACCACGGGCTCCTCTTCTACCCCTGTTCCTGGCATGTTCCCATCCTCTCTATGCATGGTAGTGACTCAGCAAGATGGTGACTCAGTCTATCCCTGTGTGTCCTGGTTATTTAGATCTTTTGTTCCCCATGGCCCCAAAGCCAGTCCCGAACCTGTAGTTGGCAGAGAAGGATCTAATTGGGAGCCCATGGGGGCAATGCTCAGAATGAACACCAGGGGGCGAGGCAGGGCTGGGAACAAGCCAATAGACCAGAGGTTACTCCTTCCCTAGGGAAGGAAACATAAGCACGTGCTGAGGAGACAAGAAAAATCACATCGATTATTCAGTCATTAACTACCTTAAGCACAAGTGACACAATCATCTCTTACACACGTGACATTACACACATGACACATCACCCTCTGAAAAAGGTCTCGCAAGAGTGTTTTACTGATGGGGAAACTGAGGCACGGTGTCTCACAGCTGCTAGAGCAGAATTTAAGTGAAGCCTAATCTGTTAATTGCACGACTTGGAACTGATCTTTTGAGAGACACTGTCCTGCAGATGGCAGCCAGGAGGGGGCGCTCTCAAGGGTTTCCTGCGGCCTAGGCCCCTGCAAGGGTCTCAGCTACCACCACTCCCTCCTCTCTGGGTCCTTTTCTGCCCCAGACTAACCTGGGTCTGCATCTACCCTAGACTGCTCTGCCTTAAACGAGGGTTCCAGTTTGCAGATAGAGACACTACAGCAGGGCAGGACTGGGATACATGGCCACTGAGGGCTCTGCCCTGCTTACCATGGAGTCAGAAAGCTGAGCGCTGTGCAGTATGACAGACAGTGCCACAGGCTGAGGCCACAGCTTCGTGAGTGGCCCTAAAGCCAGTGTGGTCACATTTCCCATGTGTCTGCTGTGTGCTGTGTGCTGGGCAGGGCCTCCTCACACTTTCTTGTGACTTATTTTGCTCTTAAGCCTAGGCCCATGGAAGGGGCAGCTGGGTACATGCCAGCCTGTCTGGGCAAGAAGGCTTTCTGAGGGGGTGACTTGAGAAAAGAGAGCACCGAGACCCCTAAGGGAGACTGCTGGGCAGAGGAGACAGACTATGCAAAGGCCCTGGGGCAGGAGCAGGTTAGCTGAGGAGAAGCTGGGGGGCAGTGAGGATGGGAAGAGGAGGTTGGCAGCAGCCCTCATCTTCTCCAGCCCTTGGCAAGCCCTCACCCACTCTGGTTCTGTCAGCTCAGCTCTGTGATCTGCAGAGTGGGGAGAATGGTCCTGACCTCCCTCAGATGTACTTTGGACCAACTCCCCCTACCTAGGCTCCTGTGGGAGGTTATCTACTATTCTCCTACACTCCTGTCCAGAGGAGCTGGTTTGTGGTGTAAACTAGGGCAGGGCCATTGCCCTCTCCTGGCCTTTCCTTACATTGCTTTCTTGATGAGAGGATGTCTCCAGCTGGAGAAGGAAGCAGTGTCCTCCCTCCTGTGGCCAGGCCTGCTCCAAGAGCTCTGCAGTGAGGTTGCTGTCCTTGCGATGCCAGGCAACCTTGAGCCCCCATCTGGAGCTTCCTCGGGCGTTCTTCTGACCCGATGCTTAGGTAAACACTTAGTGTTTCCCGATCTTGGAACCTTATAATGTAGGCTTTGGTGCTTTCTGCCTCACACTTTTTTTGTGTATGTGCCCCGACTAGCATGGCCATAAACTCTTTTGAGAAGTTGGTGGTGCAGGGCGATGTTGCCCACTGTGGATAGACAGAGGGAAGGCTGTGTGAGGGGAGCTGGTTGGGCTGTCTGTAGCCTAACAGATGGTGTCCTCTCTCTTGAGCCGCCCACCGCCCAGTCTGAGTCCAGCCGCCTCCTCCTCCTCCAAACACCCCAGGGATGCCACCTCGGCAGAAAAATGATGCAGTTCCATTAACATCTGACACGGATTTGCTGGCCCCAAACAGACGAGTGCGGTGTAAACACCCGGCGCTGGGCCCTAGCTCGGCCTCTGCATGATCCCAGTAATTAATTGTCCGCTGTTGGCCGGGCCACACGGGGCCCCTCGATGCAGCCAGAGTAGTTTCCAAATCGGAATCTGGCCCTGCCCCTGTGCATGGTGTTTACCAAACAACGGATGTACTGGGGGTGGCAGGAAGGAGCGGAGAGAGAGGGGGTGAATCCCACTTCTGGTACTGATGTCAGGGTGGAGTCCTTTGCCTTCCCCAACCCAGTGACCATGGACTTTAGTTTCCTCTTTGTGAAATGGGTCAATAGTGCCATTCTCCCAATATGATTGAGCTTGAGCCAACCAAGTGCAATGGGGTCATAGTGTTAGCCCCCTGACCATTTTCTGGGGCTAGCCTTGAACAGGAGAGGACAGGCTGGATGTCACACAGGAGACAGGAGGCATGTCCACTCAAACTGTTTGGCCTATTAAGCACACAGGCTTCATATGGTTTCAACTATCTTTTTGTATTTCTCTTTTTTGACACAGAGAGACTTTTTTTTCTGTGCATTGTTCAATATCAATAGACAAGTATTGTCTCTTTTATGTGAGTCATAGGGAACTTGGTTTTTGAGACAGAGTCTCCTGTAACCCAGGCTGACCTCAAACTCTTTATGCACCTAAGGATGACCCTGATCCTCTTCTATCTACCCCTGACTGCTAGGTGTACAGGCAAGAACACCACCACACTGGTTTTATGTAATACTGGGGATTAAACCCAAGGTGTTGTGCATGATAGGCAAGCACCCTCCCAACTGAGCCACATGCACATCCAGGAACACTTATACAAACATTCAGAGTCCCCTGGGCAGTGGGATCAGCTCCAGGGTGCAGCTGGCCCTGGCTGGAGGAGCATCAGTGTCCCCTCCTTCCTTTGGCCCTTTTTCCCTGGGCCCTTCAGTATCTGTGAGCTCCAACCACTTGGGAGGAGTCCCCTGTGACCTGGAGATGACCATGTTCCCCTTGGGCGCCACCAGGGTTACAATGATAAACTACAGCGGCTCTGCGCCAGCTCCTGGAAGGTCCATACAGGGTCACTTGGGTCCTTATCAGAGTGCTGTCCATTTCGTCTTTGAGTTGGGGAGACAAAACTTGCTTCCTTACTGTAAGCCACCTGGGTCTGCCTCCTGGACACAAGGCAGTGACTGAGTGCTGGCGTGCCCCACTCACATATGTGTGTCACCCCAGAACACAGGGGACCTGGGTTCCCAGTGGGTGGCTTGCTCCTGCCATGGAATTTTATCACTGCCTGGGGGCTGGGGTAGGGTTGCCAGGGACGGTGGGTAGCTCCCGTTCAGAGCGAGCAGATAGGGATGGGGGCAGATGCAGGTGGCAGGTCTGGGTTTTATTCTTTTGTATTTTCAGTCTGGCTTCTTTGTTTACTTTTGTCCTAAACCCTGCATCGTTTAGTTGTTTCATGGTGTGTGATGACTGTCTCTGACCCATCAAACCCTTTGTGCCTTCCTTGGATTGACAGACTGTAGATCTGTGAGACAATTCAGTCCAGGGCCTCCAGCCTGCTGGTTCAGAGGGGCGGGGCCCTGTGAACCACACCCCCAGCAAGGGCCTGGCCTGTCTGTGTCTCACTTCTTTGTCACCCCATGTTCAACTCTGAAACACTGTCACTTCTGGTCACCTTCCAGCTCCACCTGTCAACAGGATCCTGACCTTCTGCCCCCCCCCCACCTTCTCAAGTCCCACATCCAAGCAGGAAATAACATCCTTAGGGTGGTCAAGCAAGCCTCCTCATGACCCAGTTAGTCCCAGAAGACAGTCTGCATGCTTGACCTTATTCCTGATGGTTTGAGGCCATGGTGGCAGACAGGACTACTAGTGTATGGAGGGTTGAGTGATCAGATCACTGGAGGAGACAGAATAGGACAGTATGGTTTTTAGAAGAGGAGCTACTTGAGTGGGTCGTACAAAGAGGGATGGACTGGCACAGCAGGGAAGAAAGTTCCAGGCACGATACTTCAGTATACAGACGGGAGAAGTGAGGACATGGAGAGACAGGGGACAGATATGAGAGCCACCATGAGTAACAACAGGAGTTTGGATAGGTTCTGGGGCAGGGAGGAGTAGGCTGTGCTTGAGTCAGGCCAACTAGATTAAGACAGACAGCATCCGGGTGGCCCTGCTGGGGTCTGGGGTTATCACTGCTTCCTCCTGTGAGGGCTGGTGATTCATGGGCTTTGGGCATTCGACAGATGTTCAGGGGCCTGGCTGGGAGGCAGCTCAAGCTGCTTGCACGTATGGTGGGCAATTCGGGGCCTCCCCGAAGCTCAGAAGGCAGGGGCCAGTTTGGAATTGCCAGAGCACCTAATCCACAGAAGCAGTCTGTGGTCCCTGTTCCACACTCGGGCCAAGGCCACACTCATGACCTCCTAGATACTCTACCTCACCCTGAACTTGGCTTGGCTCAGTAAGATGGAAGCCACCTTTCCAGGCAGCCTAGGGTGGGATGTGTAAACTAATGCCACAAGGAGCTCTGGCTCTGTCAGCTTCTTCCCCCACTTCATACACCTTTGGTCAACAATGACATGAGTCTACGCATTGCCCATTCCATCTAAAAGCAACCATGTCTAGGGCTGTCAGAGAGTCATGTCTCCTGGGGATGAGAGCCCATGGGAGCCCAGGTACTGGGAGCAGGGAGTCAGGCAGGGTGAAGCGCTCGGCTCACAGAGGGAGCACTTCTTCTCTGGAAGAAGTGAGAACAGATACCAAGATCTCAGGATCAGGAAGGAGAGAGGTGGCCATAGGTCTGAAGCTGGGCCAAGGTTGGGCTATGGAGAGGACAGGATTGATCTGAGAAGTTCTCCTAGCAACCATGGGGACTTAGAAAAGATGCTGAGCTAAGAAGAGCGGGTTGCTTCAAAATTGAACTCCACCCTTCACACCAGGCCATCAATCCAGGTCCAAGGGTGGACTGTGAAGTCAGTACCAAAGATATAGCTAACAGGACTGAATGTAGAAGTTGAAATTTAATTTTAATAACTTTGCTTTAAATTTAAACAGGGGAATGCAACTCAGTGAAATAGAAGACAGAAAAACAATAGGAAAAAAATCTGTGAAACCAAAAATTGACATTTTAAAATCAACAACCATCAGTATACCACTCCCCAGAAAAGACAAACACAAATTAAACCAAAAACTAGCAATCAAAAACAAGCCAGAGAAGATACACATGACAAATGCCACAAACAGAAGCTTGGCTGTGAGGGTTGTAGATAGAGCAGGGGTTTTTGTTGTTGTTTTGTTTTGGTTTTGGTTTTTTTGAGACAGAACTTCTTTGTGTAACAGTGCAGGCTGTCATGAAACTCACAGAGATCCACCTGCCTCTGCTTCCCAAGTACTGGGATTAAAGGTGTGGACCGCAATGCCCGGCTCAGCAGGTTTAAAAATAGCAGTTGGGCTGGACATATGGCTCAGTGGTTAAGAGCCCTTACTACTCTCAAAGAGGACTCAAGTTCAGTCCTCAGTGCCCACATCAGGTGGCTCAGAACTGCCTGTTACTCAAGCTCTGGGGAAAAATATGATGCTCTTTTCCAGCCTCAATGGCCACCTGTACACACCCACACACACACACACACACACACACACACACACACACACACACACAC
>CAJQZJ010004381.1:8291682-8305068 GCA_907164525.1 Lophiomys imhausi
ACACATGCTCATGCACCCGCACACATGAACACACACATGCTCATGCATCCACACACAAGAACAAACACATGCTCATGAACCCACACACAAGAACACACACATGCTCATGCACCCACACACATGAACACACACATGCTCATGCATCCACACACAAGAACACACATGCTCATGCACCCACACACATGTTCATGCATCCACACACATGAACACACATGCTCATGTACCCCCATACGCAGCACTCAGTGTGACGGATAAAGAAGAGATGATTATTCCAGAACTCTCCCCTTCTTAAGGACTCCAGGCAGTCCTCAGCTCACTGGTTTTTCTGCCTCCTGTCATTTGAGGTTCCAGTGCTCCCCCTCTGGAGGATGAAGCCTTGGGATCAGAGACCAACCCTTGCAGTCCCAGGTGTGCTGTTACCATCATCCTCACCACCCAACCTCCAGAATCATGAGAAATCAATCTCTGATCTTTATAAATGACCCAGCCTCTGGCATTTGTTATCACAGCCTTAGTGAACTAAGCCCCAGATCCTGCTGATTGCTCCAGTATCCAGCAGTAGCACCTTAAATGAGGCTCTTCCCATTCTGCACTCTGCTTCAACTATCTTGGTAACCATGGTCACCTCAGAGTCTCTTTCTCTCCAAGCATCCATGAATAAGTGACTCGCCCAGGAGGGGACTCTTCCTACTGTAGTTAGGAACTGCCTTGACCAACGAAAACAGCTGGATACTTTTGGATCATCTAGAGGCTTCTTTGCTCACACATCTGACTGGACTCTGTGTGACTTGGGCTCTGTGGTGGCATGGTGATCTCTTTAGGTAGAGGCTCCTATGAGGAGGCTCCAGGCTCTATGGGAGAACATCCAGGGAGCCTAGGCAACCTTAGCAGCCTCTGTAGCTAGAAAGACTGTCCCCGAGTCACTTCCTCCATGCTGTTGGTCAGATCACCAGCCCAGACACATTCCAGGGGAGGCTGTGGACCCCACTTCCCTACTTCTTGATGAAAGACATGCCAAAAGTTGCAGCCAAATGTCCCATCAACACAAACCTCAAGAATAACATGACCTTTCCCAGGGTTGGGCCTGTGTCCCTGAACCCTGCTTGTGTGAGAGACCCCATGAGTTGGATGTTGCTATCTCCAAGGTCTCTTTGAGCAAGCAAGCATGCAGTGCAGGTGGAATTTGGCCCTGGTGTCCCCTGGGGTCAGAAAACGTTCTCCTTTGGCAAACCGCTGCATGTTACAGTAGTATGAGAAACTTCATTCTGTTTTCATTCGACTTTTAGTGAACAAATTTTCACAGTGTACCAGTCCCAGTGACCAAGCTGGATGAGGTTTCTGTTCCCTGGAGTTCTCAGTGGGGTTAGGAGACAAGAACTGAGGACACAGCAGTCCCAGGCAAGCAGGACGGGAGCTGCAGAGAGAAGAAGCTCTTAGAAAGGACACATTACCTGACACCAGGTGGAGAGAAGGCTGAGACCTGCAGAGGGAAGGTCCAGAAACAGAAATAGCTAGAGCACACAAAAAAGGTCCTGGGGTCCAAAAAACCCTAGGGTGCCACCAAGCTGGAAGGATCTGTGGGCCAAAACAATGAAGTCAAGAGAGGTGTGAGTAGCCATGTCCCCTGGGGCCATCCTGAGGGTTCTGTGGGCCCTGGGAGAAATGAGGGTTGAGTAAATGAGGGATTCACAGAGGCCCCTTAAAACCTAGTCTGTGCCCTCTCCTCCTACCCCAGGCCACTACTGAGGTCTACCGGGGCACCAACCCCACGGGATTTGTTCAGGTTGGTCAATGCCAAGGCCAGCCTCAGATTTACCCCTCCTTGTCCCACCTCTGCCTGGGTGCTGGTGGCTGTCAGGCAAGGCAGGCGGCAGATCAAACGCCCCCCCAGGGCCTGGCCTTGCCCATCAGGAAAACATCACGTGACACTGGAATGAGGTGATTTCGAGCAGCGATGTGAGGAAATGGGTATTTATGTAGCTGCGGGCATGGTTTTTATTTTCCCTAATTTTCAGATTACTTTCGATTAGGCCTCTTCGGAGTAGAAAAGGCTTGAAGTGAAATCGATCCTCTGCCTAAACCATTATGGCCAGCTCAGCCCCAGGCTGCCTCTGTAGACAATTACCCCAGACCCTGGGGTTAGGGGGCAGACTCCAGGCAGGGGACACTTCCCGGGGCTCACCCAGACTTCAGCTGGCTCAGGGCCTTTGTGCCTTGTGGCACACAGCAACCATTGATTCCCAGTCTCTGGCCAGAGGGGTGGGAGGGAGCTGAGCGAGGAGTAATTTCCACCACCATCTGGACTCTATCTCTGCTCCCGCCCCTAAGCCAGGACAGGGAGGGGGCTGGGAGAGGGAGAAGGGGAAAAATGCCCAGGCCAAATTCAAATGCTTTCATGAATTTTGCAGTAGAAATGTTTTGACGTGAGTATTTTTGTCAGTCTCTAGAGTTTGCCAAAAGAAACTCAACTCCCCACCACAGCTCGAATGTATTCTGCAGTTGGTGTTGTAGCCACTGCAGGACAGGCAGTGGGCCCCAGCACCTGTGAGGCTAACCGGGATGGCTTGTGGCGGGTGTTCAGTGGTCCCAGTGATACACAGGGAAGACCCCATGGGGCACTTTGCTTCCAGGGGGAGCCATCAGACGTTTGAGGGGTGGATCCAAATGCAGGGGCAGCTGGGAAGCTGGAGGGAAAAGTGGACAACTTGAGAAATTCCTGTGACAGGAGGAATTTGCTTCTGGGAACTTGGAGGGGAAAAAAAGCTATTCTTCCTGGTCCCCTTCCTCTTCCTCCTCTGTCTCCTCACAGGGTCTTATAGCTGAGGATGCTCTCAGACTCTGTGAAACTGAGGGTGACTTTGAACTTCTGATCCTCCTGCCTCCACACACACAGAGCACTGGGATTACAGCCATGCCTGGTTTTCTGGGTTCTGGGGATGGAACTCACAGCTTCGTGCATGTTAGGCAAGCACTCTACCAACTGGGTTACAATCCCAGCCTCTGTATGCTTCCTTTTTAAAAACGTAAATTTTTATCTATTTGTTGGAAATTTCATACACATATACAATGTATCTTATCAAAAATACAAATGTATCTGAATTATATCCACCCCAAACATTCCCTCTCCGACTTCCTTCTAACTTTGTGTACTCCTTTTGTAATTATTTTGCTTTTCATCGAGGGGTGGAGCCTTGGGAACCCCTCCTATTCCATGCTGAAATTTGATCTGTGGTTGATCTTATGCAAGCCTTGAGGAAGTAACCATTGCTGCTATGAGATCATGGATACAACAGCTGTGTCACATCCAGAGAATAGCATTTCACGTACTCCTCCCCATCCTCCAGCTCTTACATTCTCTCCACCCCCTCTTCCTCCACGTTCACTGAGCCTTGGGGAGGTGGCTGATATAGTGTCTCCTCTGCTGTTACACTCACTGTCAGTTATTGTTAGCCCTTAATAGTCACAAATTAACCACTCCCCACTGCAGTCACCAACTTCACTGAGCAAAGTTGGCAACAGTACAAATCTAGCAGCATGGTGAAAGGACAAAAGGATGTGCACCCTTTCTTATTGTTCCCCAATGAACATGAATAACTAAAAAGACTCTAAGTGTAACATTTCTTTTATCTCTCTTAAGAGATTAAGCATAGAATTGATATGTGACCTAGCCTTTCCACTGGTGAGGGTTGAAGCCAAAGAACCAAAAAGCGGGTACTCAGATGAGTATTTGTCATTATTCTCAGTGACAGACTAGGTGGGCAGAGGGGGTGTGTCCTTTCTGGATGAAGCGTTTGACTGTGATGAGGAAGCTTCTGCAAAGGACATAGGACAAATTGCAGCAAGTCATTGTAGTGACAGAGACCTCTACAGGCTACCCAGGACACAAGAAAATATAACCATCTTCTGATGTGGGCAAGTACCCCGGTCCCAGCCTGTGACTAGCTGAGCTACAGGATACTTATGCTAACCAACTTCGGCTGACTGTTTGTTCACAGCCTATGCTGTTCATGAAGACTTTCCACTTAGAAACTGATTTTTCCTCTTGTGAAGACCTAGGTAAAAACTCAATCACCTGGTACTGAAAGCATTTCACAAGTCAGCTGACACACTGCTCAGTGGCCTTCTTTCTCCACCCCTATTTATTTTCAATTGTGACAAAATATGCACAACATAATATTTTTCTTTTCTTTTTTTTGGTTTTTAGAGACAGGGTTTCTCTGTATAGCCCTGGACCCCTGAATATCCTAGAACTCACTCTGTAGACCAAGCTGGCCTTGAACTCTGAGATCCACCTGCCTCTGTTTCCTGAGTGCTGGGATTAAACACATGTACCACCACCACCCAGCCTATTTTTCATTATATAGTTAAGCAGGATTAATAATATCACAATGGTAGCCAAGTGTAGTGGTGTATACCTTTTTTTTTTCCTTTAACTTTTTATTGATTCTTTGTGAGTTTCACATCATGTACCCCAATCCCATTCATCTCCCCATCCCTTCGTATCCACCCTCTGGCCTGGAAACCTCCCCCCCTCCACAAAAGAAAATAAAAAACAACAATAACAAACAAAACAAAGCATAGAAACATCTTGTCATAGAAGCTGCAATGTGTCACACAGTGTACCTTTTGTTCACACTTAATTACTTGCAAATGTTCATTGCAATGAGTCTGGTCTGATTCAAGGCCCCTGGCTCTTGCTACATCATCAATACTGGATCTTCACTGGGACTCCTCTCAGATATCCTGCTGTTGCTTGGAGATCCTGCAGCTTTAGATCTGTAGGATTGGCCCTTTGACATTCTCCAGCAGTTTGTAGATGAGGTAGATGTTGGGATGAGTCAACTCAAGGCCTTGGATCTGGGCCTGGGTAGTAGCGGAGTTGGTCATCCCACCAGCTCTCCCATACCTATACCACCAGGACAAGCTCTCCAGCATTGCCCTGGCTAGCTCACCCAATGCCTCAGCCAACAAAGGCAGGGCCAGTTCTCCCACTCTCATGCCCTTGTGGTGGGCTCACCTGTACCTACAACACCAAAACCAGTTCTACTGTGCTACCCAAGTGAGGTGCAAGTCCCATTCTCCTGAGTGCTGCAGCCAGTGAGGGGCACGGCCAGCTCTTTTGCTCTCCTGACCTCAAGACCAACTCTCCCATCTGCCACAGCTGGGAAGGGGCAAGGGGCAAGTGGGGAGGGGCATCTTTCCCTTGCCCACAATACCTTATAGGATGAGTGGTAGGGTCCGTGGTGCCTACCTTTAACACAAGCACTTGGGAGGCAGAAGCAAGCAGGACCCTGAGGTCAAGGCCAGCTTGGTCTACATAGTGAGTTCCAGGACAGCCAAAACTACATAGGGAGACCCTGTCTCAAAAACAAAACAAAACGAACAAACAAAAAGCACTTGCCATATATGCATTAGGATCTGAGTTCAAATCCAGAGACTCCACATAAAGCCAGTCACAATGCCATGGCTCTGTAATCCCAGAGCTCCTACTGGGACACACAAAGTGGAGCCAGGAAAATCCCAGAAACTTGGGGGCCATCCAGCCTGGTATACACAGCTATGAACAACAAAGAGACCTTGCTGGAAGGTAGAAGGTAAGGACAGACACTCAATGCTGTCCTTTGACCTATACATGCACACTGGCATGGATGCTTTTATACGTGTGCGCACACACACAAACAGGCAGAGACGTCGTACACCCAAAGGAAAAAAAAACCATATTGCTAACCATCGCCTTCATCTGTCTCCACAGCTTTCTCAGCATCCCCAGCTGAGTTATGTCCCCATTTCAGTCACTCTTGGGCCCTGGCAGCCACAGTGCAACTGCTATCTCTGAATCATCTCCTCTGTGTACTTCCTGTCATGTCAGGAGACAGCCATGCAGTGAGCCTCCTTCAGGGACTGACTTGTTTCTCTCAGCGCAGTGTCTTCAAGGCTTACTACTCCACAGTTTGTCGGCACGCCCATCCTTTTTATGGCCGGATACTATTCCTCTCTATATCCATGCCACCTTTCAGTGCTCCATTGATCCCTCAGTGGAGGCTTGTTTTGCCTTGGCTCTGGGCTGTTGGTATTTGCACTGCTATGGATGTGGCTGTACAAGAAGTTCTTCAAGTCCTTGCTTTCTGTTCTTTTGCAGGAGCGGGGTGCCAGGAGTGGAATTGATATGATCAGTCATCACTTAACTTTCTGAAGAACCACCATGCTGTCGCCAGGCAACATGCCACGCCCCAGGTCCATCAGCCATGTACAGAGGTTCCAGTTTCTCCACATCTGGCCACACTTGTTCTTTTTCATTCTAAAAGCAACATCTGTGCCATGGGCTCTGAAGTGTTTCCTCCTTGTACTCTGGGTGTCTCCTTCATGATTAACAGTGTTGAACACCTTTACAAGAGTTCATTGACTATTTGGATGCAGTCTTTGGCCAAACGTCTATTCAGTCCTTTGCCCACTTGAACTCAGCTGTAATCTTGGTTTCTGTACAGTAGTAGATTACGGATGTTCTTTACATGAATGTATTTGTTGTACATGTGCACATGTGTGCACATACACATGAACATGCATGTATACATGAGTTCCACAGCATGTGTGTTGAAGCCAGAGGAGATCTTGTGTGAGTCGTTTCTCTCCTTCCACCACGTGGGTCCTGGAGGTCAAAGTCAGGCTGTCAGGCTTGGGAGGAAGCCTTTGCACAGTGAGTCATCCCACCAGCCCCTGGCAGTAGATTTTCAAAAGTGTCTTAGGTGTGACTCTCTTCTTAGCAGTTCCATTTGCAAATCTTTTCTTCTGGTATGTGTGTTATCTTTTCATCCCCTATGTTTCCCTCTGAGTGTTTTTAGTTTTAGCTCTGAAATCTAGGTTTTTGATTCATTTGGAGTTAATTTTTATAAATGGTATGAGATAAGGTCCAATGCTGTTCTTTCTTGGGAGGAGAATATCGAGTTTCCCCAACATTTCTTGGTTGAAGAACACTTTTCCCAGTGAGTGGTCTTGGCATCAAACCTCTCCTTGTGCATGGGAAGGCTTATCTCCCTCTTCTGGGATGTATTCCACTGGTCTGTATGTCTGTCATCTCTCCAGACCACACACTTCTGGTGCCTGCAGCGTCCTGGAAATTTCTGAAGTTGTAAACACAGGTCCTCCAACTTTATTCTTTTTTTCAGAATTATTTTGTTTCTCTGGATTCTCTTGAGATTCCACATGAGTTTAAGTGTGGGGTTTTTATTTCTATAAAAAATGCTGTAAGCAATTTTGGAAGCAGTTATGGTTGTTGGTGATTCTGACAGTGTGTGGCTTTTCATGGGGCCCAGGGATTTGGACTGTCTCCCCCTCACATCCTCTCTGATTTTTTTCTGCAGTGTTTTAGAATGTGCACAGGACATTCACGCCTTTCATTACATGAATCTCTCAGCACTTCATCATTTCTGATGTCAAATAATTTTCATGATTTCACGTTTGCTTTTAGTCTGTACAAATGCAGCTTATTCTGGCATGTTGTTTTTGTGTCCTAAATCTCTGAAAATTCATTTCTTGGTTCTGATGTTTTTGTTTTACTTTTTTTCCAGATTTAATTTCAGGCACTTCTATATATATATATTATATGTATATAAAGTATATATATGTTATATATTATATATAGAGAATATATTATATAAGGCATTATATGTAATATAATATATTAATAAGACAATTCTATACATTACATATAGAATGTATATTATATATCTGTCTATTATATAAGGTCATGTTGTTGAATAAAGATACTTTTACTTCTTTTGTATATGGAAGGGTTTTATTTCTTTTTCTTGCCTAATTGCTCTGGCTTGCACTTTTTTTTTTTTTTTTTTTTTGGTTTTTTCGAGACAGGGTTTCTCTGTGTAGCCCTGGCTGTCCTGGACTCACTTTTGTAGACCAGGCTGGCCTCGAACTCACAAAGATCCACCTGCCTCTGCCTCCCGAGTGCTGGGATTAAAGACGTGCGCCACCACCGCCCGGCCTTTCTGGCTTACACTTTTTAATTTTGTTTTTTGAGACAACATCTTGAGGCATAGCCCTGGCTAGCCTGCATGGCACAGGCTAGCCTCAGACTCTCAGTAGTAATCTCCCTGCCTCAGCCTCCTAAGTGCTGGGATTACATCATGGGTCACCACACCCAGCTCAGGCTAGGAATTCTAATAATGTGAGGAACAGAAGTGGTGAAAATAAGCATGCTTATTTTATTCCTTTTAAAGATTTATTTTTATTATTTTTAATTATGTGCATAATGTGTGTCTGTGTTTGTGTGTGTATGTCTGTGCATGTGTGTGTGTGTCTGTGCATGTGTGTGCATGTGTGTGTGTGTCTGTGTAGATGTGGGTATGTGTCTGTGCATGTATGTTCATGTGTGTGTGTGTGTGTGGTGCCGTGCACATGAATGCAGGTTCTCATGGAGGCCAGAACGTGTTGAATCCCCCCAGAGCTGGAATTAAAGGTGGTTGTCAGTGGCCATGTGAGTACTGAGAACAGAATCTGGGTTCCCTGCATGAGCAGCAAGTCCTCTTAACCACCAAGGCTCCTCTCCATGCCCAAGTTATAACAACCTAACTCAAACTTACCCTGGATTAGTTTTCACAGTGTGTCATGCTATCTTCTGCACAGCTCTGTCCATTCCTGTAGGTAGCAGACACCACAAACCACATCTCTGTACGCTGGGTGCCTAATTATGTAGGTGCACATGATTTTATTTATTGGTCTTTCTGATAATGTAGTGTCTTAGTTAGGGTTTTTATTGCTGTGAAGGGACACCATGACCATGGCAACTCTTATAAAGGAAAACATTAAATTGGGGCTGGCTTACAGTTCAGAGGTTTAGTCCATCATCATCATGGCAGGAATCATGGTGGCATGCAGGCAGACATGGTGCTGGAGAGGTAGCTGAGAGTTCTACACCTGGATCCAGAGGCAGCAGGAAGAGACACAAGCCACTAGGCCTGACTTGAGCATCTGAATCCTCAAAGTCTACCCTCCCCAGTAACTCACTCTCGCCACCAGGCCACACCTCCAAAAATGCCATTCCCTATGAGTCTATGGGGCCATTTTCATTTGGACCACCACATATAGTAAATAAAAACAGAACTGGGCTGGAGAGATGACTGGTGGTTAAGAGCACTGGATGTTCTTCCAGAGGACTTGGGTTCAATTCCCAGCACCCACATGGCAGTTCACGACTGTCTGTAACTCCTGTCCCATGAGATCTGATATGCTTCTACAGACACACATGCAGGCAACACACCAATATACATAAAAATAACTAAATATTTTTAAAAATAGAATGTAAAAAGTCCAAATGGTCTGTCATTTTTATTTTCCCATGAATTTATCGTTATTGGAAGATTTTATTTCTTTATATTGCTTCCAGTTGTATTTAGCGTGCTTTTAGCTCAGTCTGATCAATCATTTTAGCATTTCTTGCCAGGGCAGTTTGATGGTAACATCTCATTTACCTGAGAATGTCTTACTTTCTGCCTTCATTTTCAGCGACCATTTTTGTTGAGGACAGAATTCATGACTGTTTCTTTTTTCATTTCACACTTTAGCTGTGTGTGTGGCATGGTGCTTCTCTTTTATTGATCTGAGGACTTTCCTCTGTTTGGTTTTGACTTTGTGTTGCTGTTTTTGCATTGTCCCATCAGAGAACGTATGCTGATACAGGTGGACAGGTCCTGAGGGCTCTCTTCAGGTTCCTCAGTTGCTCTTTCTGTCCTTAGACTTGATGATCTCGAATGGCTTGTGTCTAAGTTTAGTCATTCTGCATTTTAACTACTCAAATCAGCTGTTGACTGCTTCAGTGAATTTTTAACTATTTAATTATTGTACTTTCCAGAATTTCTGCTTGCTTGCTTTATATTATTTCTCTTTGTTGATAGACTTACTTCATCCCTATATCTGTCCCCTATTTTCCTTTAGGTTTTGGTGTGTATTTTAAACAACTGTTTTAAAGTCTTTGTTTAGTAAGTCCAACTCCTAGGCTCCCACTGTGATGGTTCCTGCAGTTTATATCATTGCTTCAAATGAGCCATATGTGTATGTATGTATATATATATATATATATTTGAACACACAATTGTTCAGGTTGGCCTTGAACTCACTCTGCAGCCCAAGCAGACTCTGCTTTCTTTCTGCCTTAGCTTTCTGGATAGCTGAGATTGGAGGACTGGGAAACTAGTCACAGCTATATTTTCCCACTTCTTTGTATGCTTTGTGATTTTTTTTTCTCTGTTGAAAATGAGCATTTGACTACTTACTGTATACCATGGGGACTTTATTAGCTTGTCTCCCTCCCCCAAGGCTTCCTTTTGAAGCAACTGCTGCTGGGTGTTGTAGCAGTATATGCTTCTTTTGCTACTCTTGAAAACTGTTGTACAAAAGCCTGCTCCTTGACAAAAATCCTTGTGACCACTGATGCCTCTGATTCTTTATTGCACATTCTATAAATGTTTTGTAGTTTTACAGACATGTCTTCCATTGCTAGGAGATAGAAACACACACACACACACACACACACACACACACACATGTGCATGCGTGCAGGAGAGATAAAACAATATTAAGAAAACTCCATCACTGAACATCAGCTGTGTGCTGTGGTGCTCCAGTGTGCATGTACTCAGGCTTGCGCTCTGCGTGGGGTCAGCCCACTATGGATGCCTGCTGGATCTCTAGTCTTGTGTGTGTGGGTGGGTGGGGGGTGTTCTTTGTGCATACACATGGCTTTCCAAATTTCCCTATATATAACCATTAAAAATTTAAATTACATTTATTTATTTATTTAGTGTGTGTATGTGTGGTGGGTGGGGGGAACACACACCATTGCATGCTTGTGGAAGTCAGAGGATAAGTTGAAGGAGTTGGTTCTTTCCTTCTATTATGTGAGTCTTGGAGACTGAATTCTGGCAGTCAGGCTTCGTGGCAAGTGCTGGTACCCACCAGCCCCACGTTCACTTTTGAATTCCCCGATTTCCCAAACACTCTCACCTGAGCTTCTCTTTGGGTCTTGGGTGGTTTATTTTGTGTCTTGACCCATGACCTCTCATTCCAGGCATCTGTGGGTCATGGCTCTTCAGTGCAGCTTTTACAAACAGTATCTACCATTTTGCCCACCTGAGTCAGGTGAGTGAGGCCAGTGTCTGCCCTGTCCTGCAGGTAGGTGTCTGTTCCACTCTTCAGAACATATACACACAACAGTTTATCAATACCATTATCTCTGCTCTATCTGAGGGACCAGAGTCATGTTCTGGGTCAATGGGAAATTCTCACCTCACAGCCAAGGTCATCCCCAAAATAATGAAGGACAGGAAGAGGTTGAACGAATTGTGTTCTTCACAATGTGATGTGCTTTTTTCCTTCTGGAGCATTTCCTTGGGTGCTTTAAGCCCTTGCCTGCACCCAGAGTTCTGACAAAGCGAATCGGTGATAGCTGTTGTTTGTTTATTTTGTGTTCGTCTTTCTGTCTGGAAACAGGAGCTTGGAGCCTCCCACTTCATCATTCCTGAACACCATTTCTTGAACCTCTCCTGCCTGGAGCTATGGTACTGTACCATCTGAGTTGCAGCTGGGTACCAGTGTTAGCCAGGCCTTGAGTGCCATGTGAGTCCTCAGTCACTATAGGGCTCTAGAAAGTGGTAGTCTTGGCACTGAAGGCATGGCATGTCCAAGCAGTGCTTGCGTAGGATGGGATTGGTCCCTAATGACCCAGAGTAAGGGTGGAAAACAATACAGTGCTCAGTAACATCTGCCCACCAAGGAAAATGAATAAGCTATTGTCTTAGTTTGGGGTTCAATGGCATGAAGAGACACCATGACCATAGAAACTCTTATAAAGGAACCCACTTAATTGGAGCTGGCTTACAGATTCAGAGGTTTAGTCCATTATCAACATGTTGGGAAGCATGGCAGCATGCAGGCAGACATGGTACTGGAGAAGGAGCTGAGAGTTCTGCATCTGGATCTGCAGGCAGCAGAAGGACACTGTGTGCCACACTGGGCCTAGCTTGAGCATAGGAGACCTCAAAGCCTACCCCCAAAGTGACACACTTCCGCCAAAAAGGCCACACCCACTCTAACCGGGCCACACCTACTCCAACAAGGCTACACCTCCTAATAGTGCCGCTTCCTATGGGTCAAGCATTCAAACACATGAGTCTATGGGGACCATACCTATTTTGAATATTTGTCATTTAAGTTCTTTTATCAACTTAGACCCCTGGATGGGAGGGAGACTGAAACTCAGATTCACCTAGGTGGTCCACAGTGGTGTTTGATCTTAAACCAGTAGTCTTAGATTCTGATTAGCTTTGTTGCTCAAAATAACAGTAATGTTATTCTCATAGGTTCTGTGGATCAGAAATTGGAACAGGATACCACGGTGACAAGTTGTCTCTATTCTAAGCTGTCTGGTGCCTCTGCTAGGAAGACTGGGAGCTTGTGTGACTCAATAGTTGCAAGCCAGGGTCTCTGGGCAGGAACTTCCACCTAGCTTAGTCATTTTAGGTGACGTGATGGAACAAGCCTGTCACCTGGCTATTTGGGAGGCTGAGGCAGGAGAACTGAAAGTTTGAGGCTTGCCTGGACTATAGAGTGAGTTCAAATCCAATCTTAATGAGACTTTGTCTCAAATTTAAGAGCAGGGCTGGTGAGATGTCATCACTGATAGAAGCGTTTGTCACAAGCCTGAGAACCTGACTTTTATTTCTGGAGCCCACATGGCGGAAGAAGGGAACCGAAGCACAAGCCTTGGCAACATACACACAAAACTAAGAAAACTGTTTTAAAAAAAATTAGTTCTTCAAAAAGTGGCTAAACAAAGTGGTATATATAGTGTTCCATAGAGTAAAAGAAAAGAAACTATTACGACTCTAACAACTTGGATGAATCTTTAGGGCAAAAAGCATCAATCCCCAAAGTTTGCATATTACCTTCTGGAGAAGGCACAGTTACAGAAATGGAAGGCAAATCCATAGTTGCCATGGCTTAAGGGACAGAGAAGGACAAGGGGGGCTGTGAAAGGACAGCAGGAAGCAGCTCTGATACAGAGCCTCCATCTTGACTGTGTTGGGAGAGCTGTGACCCTACATTAGACATTGCTTAGCCCCAAACAGGCACACAGGCAGACAAGCCGAAGAAAGCTGGGGAAATCAGTTAGATCGTTCTAACACTGATGCCTTGGGTTGTAGAGTGTTGTGCTGTGAATTTACCAAATACTACTTCGGAGGAAACTGAACTAAGCAAAGCAAAAGATCCAATCCTGCCCCCAAAGTGACACACGCACCCTCTCACTGCAGAGTCTATAGAGCCTTCCCATCTCAGACAGCTGTCACACAGGGCACCGCCCATTTTCCACAGGACTCA
>CAJQZJ010004381.1:8332205-8393717 GCA_907164525.1 Lophiomys imhausi
TAAGGAGAGGAAGTAATAATAGTGGCCATAATTGTCCAAATTACAGCTGCCCCTCGGAGTTTGACATTTGCCTAATGACGGCAGACGGAAACCTGACCTGAGGCCCAGGGCGGGTGGGCAGTGGTGACTGCTGGGAGTGTCCCCAAAACCAGCCAAGCCTTCTGCTGGCCTTGGCCCTGGAGGATGAGCCACTCAGCCCAGACACTTGGAAACCAGAGCCCAGGGAGGGAGCCACTGCCCGCAGCGCTATGTGCAGCTGGAGACAAATCACCATGTACTATTTGGTGAGCTTTCTGTTTGAACCAGACAGTGGACAGTCCATTCAGAACTTGTGAAGTATAGATCCCTAGCCCTTTGCCACTGTTTTTGTTTGCTGCTGATAGTTGTTGATAACCTGACATCTAGGTGAAACTCCTGAGGTACTGGCTGGCATCCAGGGGAGTTGCTGTACTGACACCCGGATGAAAATGCATGTTTGCACTGGCATCTGTTGGAGTGAGTGAGATGCTCCTACTGTACTGAAGTTCAGGTAAGATGCTTGCTATATGGATATCCAAATGAGACACCTGCCATGCTGACATCCAAATGAGACACTTGCTGAATCAATTTCCAGGTGAGATACTGGCCATTCAATACCAGATATCAGTACCTGCCATGGGAGACACCTGCCACACTGGCACCAGGTGAGACATGCCTGCTCTACCTGGCACCTAGCAGATCTATGTGGGGCTCGATTGTCATCAAATGGCAGTGACTTTGGCATGATGACATACAGAGGTGGAAACCCCTGACATGCAACACTCTTGCATATGGTCTTAGTGTTAGGTGCTTAGAAGCTCCATGGACCACCACTTCTCATAGTTACAGAGAACATACCAGGGCATACATCATGTCTACCCACACACACCCTGTAGCCGTATATGAGCCCATTGCCGCTACTATCATCAAAGAGTGCACATCTCACCAAAGACTTCCCATAAGGGCCTGAGATAAAACTGTCTGGTCATGTTGGCTGTGAGTACACCTTCTCCCACTTCAACTCAGGGAGCAGAGGCTTATGTAAACTTGAGAGGCCAGAAGGGTTTCAAGGCAGGACAGGTCCCAGTGACCCTAGAAGCACTTCCCACCTGCCTCCAAGCTCAGGCAAGGGACTGCCTTGGGTACAGGAGAAGGCCAGAGCAGCAGAACACTCCTGCATATTTGGGAAATTGCAGCTGTTCCCACCCACATGGGGCTGAAAGCCAACAGGTGTCACAGGAGTCCCTGGAAGCTTAGGTTTCCTGCTTGGGGGTTCCTAATGCTGATTCTGGTCCAGATCTGGGTGGGATCTGAGACCTCATTTGGGGGTGGCTAAGTGTCCTGCGTGTCTAGAAGGAGGCTATGGAGGCCCTGGGCATGGAGATAGTGGACCTTGGTGGGCAGGAGTCCTTTTGCTGCAGCTTGGCTGAACACCTCAGGTGGCCATCCTGGCCAGACTCCCATGCTTGGTAGAAACTCACTACAGACCAGGAGAAAGGAACATCAAGGGGAGGAATTAGTGGGATACTGAGTCTGTTCCAAGTACTAGTCCTGGGAAGGGGTCCCAGTGACTCCACACCATACCACAGCTTCTTAGCCTCCACTGAGGGCAGGGATGGGCACTCTGAGGACAGGGGATCTTGTAACAAATAAGGATCCTCAGTCTGAACCCACAGTTAGGAGCCCTGAGGGTCTGGGGCCACCTGAAGCTACACACCTTCGGAGCTGGACTAGTCTCTCGTTTGCAGAGTGGCCCCAGAACCTTACCTCAGAGCACACTAGCAAGTCACCAAAAGCACACACTGGTACCTCCAGGATTTGCATAGAGGAGACATGGCTGAGTGGGGTAGGAAGGGATTCAAAGATGTGCCCAAGTCTACCTCAGACCCCTTTGACCTGGAGCCTATTCAAAGCAGGGGCCCCTTGGCCACTGGTTAAGAACTCATCCTTCCGGCCACGAGGCAGCTGGGGCCTCTGAAAGAGCATAAAAATATCTAGCTGACACGTGGTCACCTTTATTATACACAAAGGCCCCTCATCTCCGGCCTCTCGAGAGGGCTCTCCAGCCAGGCTGCCGCCTGTCCTTAATCTGTGTAGTATATAGGCAAACTTCCCCCAACCCGTCCAGGGAGGGCCTTCCACAGCCTGACTTAGGGGATCCTGGCTCCTAGAGCCTCCAGTCAGGCCACATCTGTCTCTAGGAATGGATTAGGAGCAAGTTGGACTTGGTGGGGAGGGCTACTGCAAAACAGCCCAAAGGGATGACCAAGTGCCATATTGCTCTGTAAAGCACTGCTCCAGCACCACCAACCTCCCAGGGGACAAGTATAACTAACTGTGTGTCTATTCCAGGAGCAGAAATGTGCCTGTCACAGTCTCGTCCACAGTTACATGTATGTAATACATATGTAGGAAGGCGTTGAACCAAGCTGTGGACTGATTTCTCCCATCTGCATTGTCTGCTGTGTGTGTAACTTGGAACAAACATAATTCTTGCCTGTGTCCAGGCCCACTGTGCTTTGCTATGATGAGACATGCCTTTAAAGCAGAAGTGCTAGGGGCTGGAGAGATGGGCTCAGCTAAGTCACTGGCCATGCAAATGTGAGGACCAGTGTTTGGAGTTCCCGAAATGCATTTAAGTGCCGGGTGGCGAGGGATCTTACAAGGTGGGGACAGGGCATCCCCAGAGCCAACTCTGGCTAGAAAGGCCAGCCATATTAGCAGGGTCTGGTTTGTTTGAGAGACCTTGTCTCAATGAATAATACGAAAGAGTGATTAAGGATTATTTCCAACATTAACCTCAGGCCTCTACGTGTATGATTGATTACATGTACATGTAAAAACATGCATGCACATACATGCATATTACACACACACCAAACTAATGGGTAAAAGTGCTAACTTCCTCCTGCATCTCTTTCAGTTGCAGTCGCTGTGTTAGATGGAAGCAGGCATTTCAACATATTTCACAGATGAACTCTGGATGAGACCCCTCTCCCCTGTCTTCTTTCCCCTCCTTCCTTGGGATAGCCCCACTGCAGGTGGGCAGCCTCTGGAGATCACAGCCCTCTTCCTACCTCTGCATTAGGAGAGGGTCAACTGACTATCAATTCAAAGTTAGCACAGGCCACTCCCACTCTCACATCCTCACACTAACTCACACTAAACGCACCCACCAAATACTGGGTGACATACATCTTGGTCAGACTGATCTCTGCCAGGTCTTGCTGAAAGCCATAAATGCATGTGTGAACACTGATGTTCTAATGAGGAATGTCAAGAGGAGACATCTGCAGAAAAAAATATTCATTTGTGAAAGAGGAAACCTGTGAAGAAAGGCATGCCATGGAGCGGTGTCTACAGTTCTCCATCAGGTGGCTCTGGAGGTGATATGGGTCAGAGACATGTGGGATGGACTAGATCGTGGGTTCACATAGCCCAGGATTAAGGGGTACATCTGTCCTCCCCATCAGGGTACAGGGTCAGTGGCTCTGGTACCCTATTCCTGATTTTTCCACTCATGGGCACACAGAACTGCAATTCTTAGGAAGGATAAGCCTCTTTCTGATGTCCTTGTGAAGGAGTTTATCTACCTCTCCCACCCTTCTTGGCTGAAAAGTGAGAAGGAGGGGAGTGTAGGAACTGGGCATGCGGTGAACTGGACAGGCTTCCATTTTGGACTTCTAAGAACCTGCAGTTTGCACCTGGGGGCTCTTCCAGGAACTTTCCAAGTGCACCTTACTCTTTTCCCCCAGTGCACCTCCTAGGACTGAATTCTGGGGACCACTTGGTCCCCTAAGTAGATTGTTGAAGGTAAGATGGAGCCCAAATATGTAGGGTGGTTGGCCGAGTGAGAGGAGTACAGGACCCCTGGGGTTGGAACCAGAAGGAGGTTGGGCAAAGGAGTCCTCTGGACGTTTGAACACTTACAATTGTGATAGGAGAAGAAACCAAACACTTCAAAGGACAGAGGAAATCAAGCCCAGACCTTGGAATTAATTATGTGTTATGTCTTGAAAACTAGTGGATGGGTGGGGTCATGTGAGACCCCTTTGCCTATGAGGTGGAATGGGGTTGACCCAGGAGCCAGCAGATTCTCCAGGACAGATACTAAGCTCTCTCCTCTTCTTTCCTCCCTGGCTGCATCCTGCCTTTACACTGTTGCTTGAACCCCAACCTCTCAGTGTTACCCCAGGGCCTTTGTACCCACTCTTCCCTAGAGCATCTTTCCTCTGCCAGGAATGTCCCTCCTCAGCATGGACCCTCCTCTGACCCTCTGAGATCTATTGCCTCTTATGTTCTCTGCCTCGACACACACACACAGGGCCTGGTTTAGGATAGAGGCCCAAGAATTCATTTATTCTTTGCTTTTAATTTTTTATTACATCCATTACTTATTTGTGTGTGTGTGTGTGTGTGTGTGTGTGTGTGTGTGTGTGTGTTCAGACAGTGTGATACTATTAAGTGTGGAGGTCAGAGAACAACTTGCAGGAGTCAGTTTTCCCCTCTACCACATAGGTCCCACAGATGGAGCCTATGCCCAAGCCCCTTTACCCACTGAGCCATCTTGCCAGCCTGCATTCATTCTTCATCTATTCATTCAGGGTTGATGGTTAGCGCTGGCCAGGGAGACAGGGTCCTTAGCGTCCTCCAGCAGCTCCCTTTGTCAGTGAGACAGCTGTGGAGACAGATGTGCTAAATGGTATAAGTGCAACAAGCGTGGAGGTTGAAAGCAAGGAGGCTCCTGTGACTCGGATGTAGATGTTAGAGACATTGCTTCTGGGAGGACTGGGCTCAACAGTGACAGCTTGGCACATGTGGAGGGTAGGGAACGTTTGCCTGCTCGGAGAGCTGTCCCCAGCTCTGGTGGGAAGGGGGGCTTATTCAGATGGGCTGCATTTTTATCTCCTCTCCCTCTGGACAGAAACATCCCTGGTGGTCCCTGGCCTGGTGCTCTGGGCTGGGAGGGGTGTCCCCAGAATCAGGTGCACAGGGTGAGGCCTTGCCTCCCTGGCCTTCCCCTCTCTAAGCCCTGTGTTTACAGGAGCAGCCCACAAATCACAGCCAGTGCTAATGGACCCTGCCCGCGGGCCTCTGACAGCCCAGGAGGCTTTTAGGAAAGGCCTTTGACTCTTGTGACCGGCAGTGACTCTGGGTGCTCTCCCCCCCATCCCCCTGCTTCAGCGCAGACACAAAGGAGGACAGGCATGGGACTAGGAGATGCTTCCTGCTTTCTTGAACATTTTCAGCAGGCCGAGACCCATCAACAGCAGCCTCCCCGCCACCTCTGAAGTCCCATGGGAACACTGAGGCACAGGCCTGTGGCCTCTGCGTGTCAGTCCTAGGTAGAGGGAGCAGGGCTGGAGCAGGGCTGCAGCATTGGGTGTGGGGCCTGCATGATCCACCATCTCCCTCTGGTCCCGGGACCCCAGTGTTTCCAAAGGGGCAGCTCAGCTTGGCCTACCAGCCAAGGAGTACAGGTGTGTGTCCCACCTGGGAATGCCTGGGTTCTGTGGAGTTTCCTCTTCTATTCTACTCCAACACAGGGCTTACGGAGGGAAAGGCCAAGGGGACAGAGGATCACCATGTACATAAGCACTAGTCATGTGGCTAAGCCCAGGTTAGCCTCAGACTACGGCGAGCAGGACAGGCCAATTCCACTACAGAGCGGGAAGGGCTGCTGGGAGGACTATGGTGCTGGGTGGCAGGTGCCAGACTCTGCCAATACCTCTGAGGGTTTGTGTGATACAAATGTGTGGGCATTAAAAGAGGCTACCATGTGGCCCACACCAGCAAAGCCACCTGGACCACACTCCCATTATCTCCCCCCAATTCCTCAGTAACCCATTTGAGTTGTGAAAGTGGGGGCATTTGTCCCTCCAACTGTGGACTGCGGCGCTTGGTAAACCAAGGCTGGTAAAAGGGACAAGTCACTTTCAGCCTTTTGAGTAATTTCTTTAAAAAATGGTTACTTCTTTTATTGTATATATTATATGTGAAAGAAAAAAATAGGTATGTTTACATGTAGCCCAAGCTAACCTCAAATTCCCTGTATAACCAATAGCAACATTTGTATTTCTGATCCTCCTGCCTCTACCTCTCTCGTGCTGGGATGAGAGGTGTGCTCCTCCATGGCAATTTTTATTTTTTTAATTTTTTTTGTGACAGGGTATGGTAGAATTATTTGCCAGCTTTCTGAGATTTAGAATCAGCTGGGAGAGAAGCCTCCAGGAGATTATCTTGAGTCTGTTAATTGATGTAGGCATATCCATATTAATTGTGGGTAGGGCCATTCCTTGGCCCGGTGGCCCTAGACTATGTGTCAGGGAGGAAGTGAGCTGCTTCCATGTGGCCAGGAGATGCTTCAGGCTACTGCTGCCCTGACTTCCAGCCATGGTGAATGTAATTCCTACATGTACCTCCTTCCTCCCTGAAGCTGCTTTTAAAATTTTTTTTCTTCCTTTTTATTTTCTGTATGGATATTTTGTTTGCGTGTGTGTCTGAGAACCACGTTCACATGGTGCAGGCCAGAAGAGGGCATCAGAAACCCAAGGACTGGAGTTACAGATGGTTGTAAGCAACCCTGTGGGTGTGGGGGCCTGGGGTGGGGCATTGAGCTCTGGTCCTCTGGCAGAGCATCCAGTGCTCTTAACTGCTGTCTCTGCAGCCCCGCCTAAGTTGCTTTTGCCAATGTGTTTTATTACAGCAACAGGGGAAGAAACTAAGACACAGGTCTCTGCAGCTTAGGCTAGCCTGGAACTCAGCAATCCTCCTGCCTCACACTCTTAAGTGCTGGGATTACAAGTGTGGGCCATCATCCTGGCTTCCATATGATCCTTGTCTATTCATGTGGACACGGGCTGTTTTTGTCTGTTGGCCCTTGTAAACGATGTCATTGTGAACCCGCACAGTTTTGGATGAAGATGTACTTTCTACTCTCTTGAGCACAGGCCTAGGATGGTTTCCTTTGTCGGGTAGTAATTCCCTGGTTACTGTTTGGAGGGGTTGCCAAGATATTTGCCACTGTGTCTTTGATGGCCTGAATTCCCACTAGCAGCAAAGAAGGCTCTGAGCTTGTCCGCTTGCAAAAGCCTGAGTCCCTGGATCCCTCTGGAACTGGGGGTTCAGGTGAGAGCATCTTAAGTGGAGGCCGGGAGCCAAACTCCGCAAGAGCATCAAGAGCCCCTAACTGCTGAGCCATCTCTCCACCCCGCTTCCCCTCCAGAACACGGGCTGCTCTGGAGCACCGTCCCTTCGGCCCCTCGCCGGCCCCTCGCCTGGTTTAAAACCAGGCTCTCATCATTACTGGCAAAATTTTAAGGGTTCTTTGTCTGGTCTGGGCACGAGACCTTTATCAAATTTATGATTTGTAAATATTTCCTTCCATTCTCCAGGTCATGTTTCTACATTCTTGACGGCGTCCTTTGAAGCGCAACGGTTTCTCGTTTGGATCAGCCCCACGCATCCATTTTCCTCATTTGTTTCTTCTGCATTTTGGTGGCATATCTGAGAATCTTTCATCAGATACAAGGCCACTCCTGTGACTCTCTAAGAGCTTGGCAGCGCCTCATCTCCTGCATTGCGTCTTTGATCCACTTGGAGTCAAGTTTGCACGCAGCGGGTTTGTATATTGTTCTTGGGAGTAAGTGTGTGTGTTGCGGCTGAGTACCTTGAAATGCCGCTTTGTGCGATGCCTGGCTTAGGCCGCTCCACGACTCCGTCTCACCACATGGAACCCAGTTCCGCCTACCCATCATCTGGCTCACTCTTCACCCTGCTCTGGGCTTGACAGTTAGGGAGCTTCTCAGGTAGGGAAACGGAAGATGGCAGCCAGGAACCATCAGAGGGACAGAGTGAACTGTCTCCATGTTCTTTCCTCAGGCTCCTCCAAGCCCCCACACACAAACTCATCTAGGAGAGGAGCTCCAGCCATGTGCTCTGTCTTCCGACAGACCCCACTGAGTGTGTGGCTGATTGTGCTGTTCGCTATCTATTTGTTAGGTGCAGCTAACAGTAGCATGCTGCTCGCTGTTTCTAAATCATTGACTTCATCCATGGAAAGGAAAGCTAGAGGGAGGGAGTAGCGTCAGTTACTTCCTCAAAGAAGCAGCGTTGGGGCTCTGTCCCCTGAGTGATGTGGGCTGCTGCAATCCTTGGACCATTATGCTATGCAGTCTGACCTCTACCAGACCGAGCCCCGAGTCTGGCAGCTGGGGGATGAGTATACTGTTAGTGCAGGAGGCAAAGCTGAGAGGCTAGACTGGAGGTGCTGGTTTGAGCTGCCTTCCTCCTGCTCTGGCCCTGTACCCTCCTGGTCCTCAGGGTCACAGTGCCTCATCTGTCAAGCCTACGGCTGGGACAAGACCTGCAGCGGGCCTCGGTATAAGATGCTAAGTGCTGCCCCAGTTAAGGTGGCCACACAATCTCCGAGGCTGTCAGAGACCCTGGTAGCCCAGTGAGTGATGGCCCTAGGGGATTGACCAGCTGCCTGGGTGTCCCATAAACACAGCCTTAAAGTGGCTGGTGACACCCATTCATCTTGCCGTTGGGCTGTGTCCTGGTGGCTTTCAAGGTGGCTCTTGCTGACACCAGCCTTGGCCCCTTCTGGGTGGTGAGATGAGGATAGTACTGGGACCATGGATGGATCGATCCCCATGGCAGGTGCCCTAGACAGCTGGGATAGTTGCGTGGAGGCAGTATTGTAAAGCAAAGCACTCATCCTGAGTTCCACTGATCGGGCCTCTGCCCCTGAAGCTGAAACCAAAGCCAGTTGGGGTCTATCTCCTGACCCCCAGCCTGGCATAGGCCTCCACAGGGGGACAATAGAGGGGTGGCAACTACAAACAGCTAGGACTCTCAGAAGCTGAGATACAGGGTGCCAATGTTTTCTTATTCCCCCACGGACCCCAAAAGACAGCACACAGGCCTCCCCCACTTTCTGCATCTCCTGGCTCTGATGCCTCCTCACTTCTCTCTCTTTTCCTTCCTCTTCTGCCTCCCCTTTCCCTCCACCTCTTCCTCTCTCTTCCTTATCTATGGAAAGAAAAGATAGAGTGAATGAGGGAGAGAGAAAGGGAGAAGGGGAGGAGGACACATGGTACTTAGTTCTAGCATATCACCCCATCATTTGTTTTGTGGGACATGTTAGAATTTTCTGGGAGATGAATCCACCTTTCCTTTGTTTCTTGGCTTCATCTCTGAGTGGAGACAGGTTTATTCTGTACTGTGTTGTGAGCCTGGGGTGCCATGACCCTCTGGGAAATCTAAGGAGGTCTCCATGAGTTCTGCTGGGATTGTCAGGCTTTTTCATCGCAGACAGCTCTGTGCACTATGTGGTCTCAGGCCCGGCCTGGGGCAGACCATCACTGGGCAGTAGTGACCACCTTACTGCAAGCTCCATAATCACTCTGTAGCCACTAAAGTATGCTCCTGCCTGGGCTACAGGTCGAAGCAGCTTGTCACCCTCACGGGGGCCCAGTCCTTTCAGGAACCATAGCCCCATCTCCAGATTGGGAAATAGAAACCCAGAGGGATCTGACAGCACTTTGAAAAGCAGTTGTCGGGTGCATGCCTGCCCAAGAGAGAGCTTCAACCTGGTGCACCATGAACAGCCTTTGGAACGTCTGAGAATCCTCACTTTTCAGCTGATCATACCAACAATGCCTTTATAGAACTTCCTTGCCTGGTAGGGCATGGGATCTGGGGCCTGCAAACTCAGGTCCTTGGGATGTTAAGGAAGGAGGATCCTAAGTGCAAGGCCTGCCTGGTCTACAAAGCACATTTGAATCAAACATGGGCAATTTAGTGAGATGCTGTCTCAAAAGGGCAGTGGCTACACCTCAGTGGATGTTTGCCAAGTATGCACAAGTATGCCCTGGGTTCCATCCTCAGCACCAAAACCAAAACCAGAAAACTTAAATAACAAGTGTGTGTGTGTGTGTGTGTGTGTGTGTGTGTGTGTGTGTGTGTGTGTGTGTGTGTGTCTGTCTGAGAGAGAGAGAGAGAGAGAGAGAGAGAGAGAGAGAGAGAGAGAATACTCTCTACTATATACCCTTGAAACATGATCTCTCATTAAACATGGAATTAGGCTAATTGCTAGCAAGCGAGACCTGGCCATTCATCTTGTCTTACTGGGGTTCCAGGCAGTAGTGGCTCTGTGGGTCCTGGGGATTTGAACTCTGGTCCTCCTGTTTGCACAGCAAGTATTCTCACCCACTGAACCGTCTCCCCAGCCTCCTAAATCCTTCTTGCCTTATGTCTTAGACTAGCAGAGCCAGGACAGGTGAGTCCATCCATCCCATTTCCTTTGTCCTCGTTCCAAGGATAAACCCACACCATCCCTCTTCTACCCTGCCCCAATTTGGATTGAACAGGAAGAGATGGGTCTCACTCTTCTGGCTCTGGCACACCCCACCTCTGCTAAGCCTCAGCTTCCTCATCTGTAACTGGGGTTCAGTGTCTTTCTATTTGCAGAGTAGCTGGGTCAGGGCCCCCTACCTCCCCTAGACCTTGGTGACATGCCCTCAAGGAACCCACTGCTGCCCCCACACTTCACTGTGTGACCAGCAGACATGAGGGAGGGGAGGTCAGATCATTTTTCAAACAAAACTGTATCAGATGTGTGATTTGGTTTAAATATATATTTTCCTGGATTCCTGGTAACTGCTTGAGCTGTGCTCAAGCCCAGGTGGGGGAGGAGGTGGAAGGGAGGCCATTCCAGTGGCTTAAAACACCCGAGATAAGTGTGCAGTGATTAAGTGCCACCATTAGCTCTAATGGGCAATAATTGGCAATGAGAAACAATTTTCTAGGGCACCACAGGCCTGGTGCTCCACACCCTGGCCCCAGTGGGGACAGCTGAGGGCTGATTAACTCCTGGACTGGAGGAAATGTCAGAGGCACAAAAAGTTTCCAGATTCGACCGTAATTGGAAGAAGTGATTTCACTTTCCACAGCAGGCTGATGAGGGGCCACCCACCTGCTGGTGAGGGTGGGGCTCATGCCTGCTTCCTGCCTACCATGGAGCCAAGTGACACCCCGCTGCTTTGCAGGGGGCCATATGTTTGGGGTGGGGAGTGGAGATGAGGCCACTGCTCATGGGTCCTTCTGTCCTGAGGATGCTGGAGAAGACGCCATGCCCCTCCTGGCTGGCACAGACAGCACTCCATCCTGGCAGGACGCAGCTGGAACCTCACATCAGTCCTCTACGTGGCTGTGTGCATGTCTCCACTACCTAACCCTCTGCCCCTAGAAAGGGCTCCTGCTTGCTTCCACATGGTGAAGCTGAGAGCCACACCCCAACTCCGTATCTCCACCCACTGTTTCCCCCACTTCTCTTCCTCTCTAATCCAAAGCATAAACCAGCACGTCCCACCTGTTTTCATGGCTACCCCAGCCTCCCTCCCTCTTGCCTTACATTCTGGCCATCCCCTCCGCAGGACCATGGCTTTCCCTATATCACTAAGTGGGCAGCTTCACTGCCTTCCCCACGTGGACTGGGGACAGTTGGCACCCTAGGATGGCTAGTCTGCCCATGGGTGCCCACCTGAAAACAAAGGTCTGGTATGCCTCCTGGCCCTGTGAGAGGTGGCATTTCAAAATGTGTGCTGAGGGCTGGGGAGGTGGCTCAGCAGTCAAGAGAACCTACTGCTATTGCAGAGGACCCTAGTTCAGTTCCCAGCACCCATATTCCAAGCTTAAAACTGCCTGTAGCTGCAGCTTTAGTTGCCCACTTCTGGCCTCTGCTAGTACCTGCACACGCATGTACTCACGAACCCGCTCATGCACGCACGCACACAGGCATGCATGCACATCTCACAGCATGTTATTTTAGCCAAAAAGGTCAAGACACGGTTATTAAAAATTAATTAATTAGTTAATTAATTAAATATGCGGCAAAGGGCTGGAGACATGGGTTAGTTGGTAAACTGCTTGCTGTACGAGCAACCCTGAGGCCCTGAGTTTGAAACTCCAGAGCCCATGTAAAAATCCAGGCACAGTGGTGTACCCCTGTAATCCCAGCCTGGGGAGGTGAAGACTGGAGGAACCCTGGGGCTCCCTAGCCAATCGCTCTAGGTGAATCAGTGAGCTGCAGGTTAAATGAGAGGTCTTGTCTCGAAGAATAAGGTACAAATCAATACAGAGAGATCACTCCTGAAGTCAACCAGTGACATCCAAGTACACACACACGCCCCCACACACAGTTGCACGCATATACATAGATGTGTACTGAATCTCCCCACCCCCAACACACACACCAGGACTCCTCTCAAGTGTGACTGATCCAGCTGGGCAAGACCCAGCTAGCTCTTCCCTTGACACTGCTGCTCTAACAGGGACCCAGGCAAGAGCCAACAGACCCTGGATGGACAGATGGATGGACATTTGCCATTTGGACAGACAGATGGACAGATAGGTGTGGGTGGGTGGATGGATGGGTGGATCGATGGGTGGATTGATGGACAGGTGGATGGGTAAATGAGGGGTAAAGGCCCTGAGGTCATGCTGGGCCCCTAGGAAGGGGTGATTATGTGGCAAAAATAAACAAACAAACAAACAAACAAACAAATAAAGGCTTTTCCCTCCATTGACTTGGGACTTCAGCCCCCACCCACCAGGCACAGGACTAATCTGTCACTGGCATGTTTCCTGCGACATTGTAGAGGGGGAGTCTTTCCCATGAGAAAGTCCGGGGATGAGTTGCGCTGCTGCAGCCAGTGGCTGACCGAGGTCAGGGCCTCCCTCCCAAGCTACAGGTGTGGATGGTCCCAGATGTCTTCACTGCTGCCCAGCTGTGTGAGTACAGGTAAGCTGATGAGCTTACCTGAGCCTCAGTTCCCTCAGTCAGGAGATCCATGCAAGTAAATTCAGAGGACTAGACATGAAGATGAGCCAGCTTAGCAGTGGAGCCGCTGCCAGGATCCCTGTGTCGGGTAAGACATGAGCACTAGTGGGGTTCCCGGATCTGTAAGCTGCTGCCCAGGATTTCCCTTCATGTACAACCCAATGGCGTGAATAGTGACGTTATCATTTTCTAAGCACACCGATGGTGGTAAGGGGTGGGGAGAGGACTTCCACCCAAGAGCTCCAAGAGAGCCACGAGCCTCACAGCACTAAGGCTTCACCTCCGGGACTTCTTTCTGTGCTCCCAGCTATTTGGTTACACATCCCACAGCAATGACTGTCATCACAAGCACCACGACACCTTTCTCTTCTTGGGGAACGCAACACGCGGTGCACTGTCCACAGAGGCCTTGGAGCCAAGCAAGCTGTCTCCATCACCCGCCCCGCAGCAATGGAGAGTGCTTCGCGTCGCCGCCAGGCGGCGCTACAGAAACCGGTCCCTGCAGGTGAGGCCAGTGACCTGGCCGCTAGCACCTGCGGGGGAGGGGTGCGGCGCTGCAGGGACCCGGGCCCTCCAGAGGCCCGCTGGGGCTTTCAGCAGCTCGTCCGGGAACATTTGCATGTAATTTGGGAGCGGGTCACATGTGGGAGTCATCAGGCGGAGGAAAGGCTCAATCAGGACCTAATCACTGTCTGTTTGGAGGGGTCTGGGCCCAAGTGAAAAATGAAAACGGGCCTATTTTGTTTGAGTGACAGCCATCAGCAGCCACCTTTGACCTCCCCACTCGAGGTCTGCCCGAGCTTAAAAGCCAATCATCAGGGTAGGGACCAGAGGGGCACACCCCTCCCTCACCCATCCACCCCTTCTGAGCTTTTAGTATTCATTCATCCTTTCTTTTAACACTCTAGCCTGGGGCAGACGCGTGGGGGTGTCTTGGGCTGTCACTTGCCAGCCAAGCCACCTGGCAAGCGGTTGTCAATGTTCCCACCTGCAGAATGGACGCAAGAGGTGTGCCCAAAACAGGTGGGGTTGGTGAGCTGGAAGCTGAGAACTCCGAAGGGGCCCTGGGGGGCAGAGCTAGGGCTAATTGCTGAAGGACAGGGGCAGAGTGAGATGTGCGTTCTCTGGGGACTTACACTCTGAAGACAGCCGCTGCTCCAGACTCCTGGGGGCACCACTCTGCTTCCATGGAAATTAATCCCTCCCTCCTGACACCCCCAATTCTAGAAAAGGGGCTTGTACCAGGTGATGAGAAGGGAGGTCAGGCTAGGAGGCTGAGATGACAGGAGGACCCAGGTGGCCCCGCTCGGTGACACACCTGCTTCACCCCAGCGCCTAGGCACCTTCTCCACCTGAATGATCTCTGGGTCTCTAGGAAGGCGTGGAACCCGGGGCTTCCTAGAGGACCAGCTAGGCGGCTCCGCCGGTCGCAAGCTCCGGGAGGCAGCCACTGCGGGACGCACGTGCCCGCGGGGCTCCCGAGGAGGCGCAGCTGAGCAGCTCGCCCCCGGACCGGGGCGGGGCGGTGCATTAGCGCCCAGCCCGGGCGTGTTTATCGGGATGTGGAGCGGGGCCTCCAGGAAACCGTCTGGCAGGCCGGCCCTCGGCAAATGGATTGCCAATTAATCAGCATGTATTTATGAGAGCGTTTAAACCATTATTAATGTAGTGTAAATACGGAACCGCTGGCGGCCCCAGCAGGGCGCGCAGGGGCCATCTGCTAGGCGGCCGCATTCCTGAGCCGCCCCCCGCCCTGGGATGGTCCCCACCTCCCGGTTCCCACCTCCCAGACCGAGGTGCTGCTCTTCTCGAAGGGCCCCCCCCCCCGCAGAATCCCAAGGAAGATGAGCGGCAACGAGCGACCTGCACCCTCATGATCCGGCAGCCACGCAGGGAGGGTGGGTGATGGCTCTGGCCTGCCGTGGCTGGGTGTGTTCCTGTCTTGGGGAGGCTGAACAGGTGACACGTTAGACCCTGTCCTTTGATCACATGTTGGCTCTATCCTTGGACATCTGAGTTCCTGGTCGATGCTGAGCTCAGCCTTCTATTCAGCCTTCGGTTCCCCTAGAACGGAAGGCACTGGGTTCGGCCCTGGGGACTCAGAGCTTTGTCCCCAGTTCTTTTCCTTTCCAACCGCACAGGCCCACCTCAGCGCATCTTGGACCAAGCTGGGCTGGATGGGTGCTTGCTGACTGAAGGTCTCCAATTCTCATGAGGGTCGGACAAGTCCTTTCTTAGGGTCACTTCAAACTACCTTTTTTTTTTGCACCCATTTTACAAGTGAGAGACTGTGACCCAGGACCTGGCCCGGCCCCCTACTGCCTCCTTCACTATCCTGATACTTCCTGAAACCCCAGGGTCCCATCACTTTGTGATTTGGTTTCAGAATCCACCCCAAGATGGACCCACATGTAGTCTTGGGCTTCAAGGAAGAAAGGTGAGAACCATGCATCTGCACACAGACAAAAAAAGACGAAGTTTGGTACTTAAGGCAGCAGCGAAGGGGAGCAATAGCTCAGAAGTTAAGTATCGGCTTGCTCTTCCCAGCAGGCACCTCATAACCAGAAACTACAAGTCCAAGTCCAATCTTACCCTCTTCTGGCCTCCTTGGGTGCCGGCATGCATGACAAGCACCGAGTAAACACTCTCACACACACATGTGAATAAAAATAATCTGGCTGCTTTTTAAAAAGACAGCAGCAAGGGCTGAAGAGATAGCTGTTCCCAACCAGGAATAGATGCAGATGTCGAAGGTCCCCTTCCCAGGTCATTGCCCCAGCGGTGATGCTAAGACTTACCCTTTGCGTTTTTATTTCTTTACTTTGTAACCCATAAGGGTGAGGACATTTTCACCATCAATGTCACCTGAAGAGGCCATTCAGTGTTTGCTGACTGGCTAGCAGACTGTTGGGAAAATGTAGAGGAAATGCCTGCTTGGGTGCTGTTTTCCCAGGCAGCCTATTTTCTCCCTTGGCTGGCCCCAGTCCACATACATAGTTCATCCCAATCTTGCCTACTCCACTAGCCTTCCATCCCTGGCCCAGGGGCAGGAAGGGCACTGAAAAACCAGCACTAGCTACCACAAGCCTGCCCCTACCTGCCACAGTGTGAAAACCAGATGCTAAGGCAGGAACCAGCCCATGGGTCCCACCAGTGCAGGGCTGCTGGGGACACTAGGCTGGGCCTTGTTCACTGGCATTCAAAGAGAGGAGAGAACAAAGATGTGGCATGTGCCCCTATTTCCTGGCCCGCCCCCGCCCCCCATTAGCCCAGCAAGGCTTGTTTATATTACGGCAGGAATTATTCCAGCCCTAATCAGAGGCCCTACGAGCTTTCAGCATTCTTTACCCAAGGACACTCTCCAATCCTATAATTTCCATCTCCCTAGACGCCCCTGATTGAAAGCAAACATTTTTATATTTGGAAAGGAAAAGGGCTGTGTGCTATTCATAGCCCAGTCTGGCTGTCCGGAGCTGGGCCCTGGGGGCAGCAGATCAGGGCTCAGCTTTAGGGGTGGATATTGGAAGACACTAGGACCCTTCTGGTGAAGAGTCACCCCCTGCCTGTGAGGAGCCTAAGGAGCAGAGGGTAGCCCTTGTTCCTGAGTGACCACAGGGCTCTTTGTGTGAGGGGCAGCTGTGAGGCACTGAGCTGAGTGTGGGTTACAGTAGGTTCCCTTTCCTCTCCCTCTCTGTGGTGAGGCTCTCTGGCCCAGGTGAGGCTGCTGAAGCCTGTGGGATGTCACAGAATGCTGTTAATGGACCCTGGGAAACTTGCCCTGACAGCATTTGCTGAAGGGACTTTTAGGAGCCCATCATCCCAGGACCCTGGAGGTCACCTTGGATTCCCTTTTGTCCTGGAACCTGCTCCAGCCCCTCCTAGTTTTCTCGCCCTTCTCTGTACAACTAATCTGGAGCCCTCTGAGTCTCCTCTCCTTCCCCTTCTCCCATCTCTCCCCTTCCCTCTTGGTTCCCTTTGTTGGTGCAAGTGGCCCATGTCTGCTTTGTTACAGGGGCCCAGGCAGAACTGTGTGTCCTTCCCTGGTGAGGTGTGAGAGCTCATCTTCCTTGGCACTGTCCGTGTGCACCAGCTGTTTTGTAAGCAGGTCCTTCTCCACATATTAGAAAGATACTCTATCAGTCTATGCTAGTCAACTTTCCCACACTATGAATATAAAAAACAAAAACCTTTCATAAGTCGGAAGGAGGAGGAAAGGGCTTTGTCTATGGCTTCTTGGGCACTTCGGTGCCGAGACTTTGTACAGAATGTTGCAGCTGAAGCACGCGGTGGAGTGAAGCTGCTTACCTCTTGGCAGTCAAGAGTGTCAAAGACAAGGAAAGAGCCAGAGCCCCAGCCCCTGCTTCAAAGGCATGCAGTGAGCTGCTAGATCTGATCTTCTACAGTTTCTACTGTCCCCTACCCCCCAAGCAGCAGTACTACCTGAGAATCCAACACGATTCAACCCATAACGTCTATGGGGTAGCACTTAATACTTCTAGTTTATGGATGGAAAGACCAAGGCTTGGGGAACCCAGAGAAAGGCACCAAAGGACCAGCCATGTCCCCAGACCCCAGAGCTTCCATGCTCAACTCATAAAGCTGGTAAGGGTAAACTGAGTTTGTTTGAGTCAGGAGTTACAGCCTGACCGATAAGTGCCAAGGAGGTACATTGTGTGTGTATGTATGTATGTTTGTATGGGTGTGTGCACATGAGCGTACGCATGCAAATGTGTGCATATAGAGGCCACAGGTCAATGTCAGTGACTTCCTTGATTGTTCTCTACCTTATTTTTTTTTGAGGCAAGGTCTCTTGCCAACCTGATTCAGATAGACTGACTGGCAAATGAGCTCCAGGGATTCTCCTGTCTCTGTTCTCCATACTTATATTCAGTGTGCTATATTGAATGAGGACATTTAGCATTTGTATTTCTAGAATAACAGACTACATCAGGATGTAATTTTCCCTTCAGATACAATTTAAAAAGATTTATTTGATTATTTATGTGTGTGTTTGTGCACATGCATGCAAGTGCCCAAGGAGGCCAAAAGAGGGTGTTGGATGCCCTGGTGCTAGAAATAAAGGTGATTATGAGCTGCCTTGTGAAAGTGCAGGGAATAGAATTTGGTCCTTGGAAGAGTAAAAAGTGTTATTAACTACTGGGCACCTCCCCAGCCCCAAATATAATTTTTCTTTGATCAAATCACACATGTACAGAATTCTGTTTGCCTTATTGGAGTATAACTTATGTACAATAAAGACAATGTGTAAAGAGTGAGAACTGGTAAGTTTTTAAGCTATTCTGTTACCCTGGGGAGATGCTCAGTGGGTAAAGTGTTTGCTATATGAGCATGAGATATGAGTTCAGATCCTTAGCGCCCAGGTGACAAAAGCTGGGTGCAGTAGGATATGTCTTTAAGCCGGAAGCTGGTGCAGTGCCCCAGTGCCAGGGAGGCCAGGTAGAGTGTCAAGGTGAGGAGGGGAGACAGAGAGATGTAGATCCCTGGGGCTTACTGGCTGTCTGGTCTAGTATCAACAGCAAGCTCTAGGGGCAGTGAGAGACCCTGTCTCAAAAAACAGAGTGGAGAGTATTAAAGTATTAACATTGACTTCCAGCCTCCATATGAGTGATTGCACCAGGACAAATATGAGGGTGTGTGTTCAAGCATCCATGCACACACACATACACACACACACACACACACACACACACACACACACATACACACACACACACACACACCACAAGTGGAATTGCTGGATCCCTGATAATTTGTTTCAGGGTATCCATCCTTTGAAGATGAGTACATGATACTGCCATCTACTAATGTGCTGGGCCACCTTTAGAGCTATCCTGGGACACTGGCAGTCCTCGGGTCACAGGTTGGCTTTGCCAGGACTCTAGCTCTAAGAAGAATTGTCAGTCCCTTTTCTGCAGTGGCTGCTGCACTTCCTGCCACCAGGATTTTCCAGCTTCCCAATGCCCCAGTACTGCTCATTAGAGCCATCTAGTGAGCCCAAGGTGCTCTCTCCATCTCTGACTCACAGTTTTCTTATGACTAATGTTATTGAACATATTTTCACGTCTTATTGATCACTCACATATTCTCCCAGGAGAAATGTCTGTTCAAGTCATTTCTCTGTTATTTAACTGAGTCATTTCTCTTTTTATTGTTGGGATGTGGGAATTATATGTAGAAAATTCTGGATATTAAATCCTTATCAAGTATGATTTGCAAATACTTTTTTGTCCATCTGAGTTTGAATTTGTCTTTTCGGTTCTTTCTCTTTGTTTACTTGGGACAAGGTCCCATACAGGCCAGGTTGGCACCAAACTCATTACATATTCAAAGCTGGCCTTGAACTCTTTAATTCTCTTGCCTGCACCTCCCAAGTGCTAAGATTATAGTAACCTGCCGTCACATCTTGCCCCCACCTCTGGAAAAGCAACAAGTGCTCTTAACTGCTGAGCCATCTCTCCATCCCAGATCAATTTTTAAAAAATGCTTTGTGTGTGGTGTGAGGTAGGGCTGATCCTCATTGGTCTGTACCTGCATAGCCCAGCATCACTTGTGAAGAAAACCATTTTTTCCTCTATTTAATTATCTCACTAATCTTCTGCCCAGGCAGCCTAGCATAGCTGGTGACCTACAGGTTCAGTGAGACCAACGTCAACTATGTTCTACCCACATCACGCATACACACCATATTCACCTTCTAATTTACTATTCCTGACTCACGTCACTAGTGCCTGTGTGTTGGAGTTCCCACAAGGTGTCATTTCCTCAGTTCCCACCAATCCCCTTTGTAAACATCCACACATATATGTTGTTTCATGTGTTATCTTTTTAAACATATTAAGAGAAAAAAAGAAAATTCTTGTAACTTATTATGCTTTTTCAAAAATATATACTTAAGCTGGGAGGTGGTGGTGCACGCCTTTAATCCCAACACTTGGGAGGCAGAGGCAGGTGGATCTCTGTGAGTTTGAGGCCAGTCTGGTCTATGGAGTGAGTTCAGGACAACCAGTACTACACAGAGAAACCCTGTCTTGAAAAACAAAACAACCCAAACAAACAAAAAAGTAAAAAATGTACTTGAATAACTACCTTAAATTTTGTATGTATTGGTGTTTTGCCTGCATGTGTCTCTGTACTGTGTACATGGAGTACCCAAAGAAGAGCACATGGGATCCCCTGGACCTGGAGTTACAGACAGTGTACAACTCCTGTCCTGGCAGGGCATCACCCTGGGTGCACACCACCATGCTGGAGTGACACTTGTTCATCCAAGGCTCTCTTGACTGTCCCTTTCTTGATCTCTCTAGTAAGCCATCTCTTTCATTCATTGATTACTCTCCATTCTGCAGGCCCCATTCATTATCAACTGATTGTTTTATTGTTTTTGGCAATGCCCTGGAACTGAAGTTTCTGAGCAGTCTTATCCCATTAAATTGGGAAAGGGATAAATTTTGAAGCCAGTTTCTGAGTTTTATACTGGACCCAGGGGGAACACAGGGGTGGGGGGTTCTTCTACATTGTCCCTTTCCTTAGGTCTTTCTGGTGAACCAGAAGGCCTATGTGTTGGTTTGTTTTTCTTAATTAAAAGAAAATTGCTTTTCAAAGCACCTGTAGACTTAACCTTCTCCATAGTCTCTCAAAAGCTGTCTATTTTTCTGTGGAGTGCCTGCCTGCCCTTCCTCTCATTGCAAAAGATGTCTATGTATTTGTATGCTTATGGGGCAAGTGGATGTGATTCAGGTGGAAGCCTGAGACTGACCGCAATGTCTTTTTCAAATTCTCTCTACCTTATATATTGAGGAAGGGTCTCTTGCTGTCCCTGGAACTCACATCCTGCCCCAGGGATACCCTATTTCTGTTTGCCACACTCTGGGCTTCCAGGTAGACTGCCATGCCCATCAATTTTGCAAAGCAAGTGCTTTATGACCTGAACCATCTCTCTAGCCCTGGGGCTCTCTTCTTCTTATTATTTTTTTTTTTTTTGTTCCCTTAAGAAAAGTCTCTATGCTATGCAGAGTATAGTCTCTGGTCTTTACCTCTTGGGGTGCAGAGAATCTCCCTCAGACTGATTTTGGTACCAGTATTCTTTCTTGGTACATTGTTCTGGGGCAGAGTCTTTGTCCTATGGAGTTGGCAGAATAAAGCAGTTGCTTAACTCTCCTCTGTACTTACCAGAATATGCCCGACCTGCTGGTAACCTGTTCTCATCAGTAAGGCACAGTATGCCTCCCTGACCCAGAAGGGAGAGAACAGAGAGAATCACCATCTGGCCCATCATCTTTAGTCCATTTTATGTTGCTGTCCTAGGCTAGGTGTTTTACAAAGTAGGTATTTGTTTAGATCATGGATCTAGAAGGTCAAGGGCATTTCCTCAGTTCTGGGACTGGGAACCTATGGCCTTGTGAAATGGCAAGTTTGTGAGACGGGGGCAAAGGTCATAAGGAAAGACAGGATGCAAGAGACAGGAGGGAGGCACTAGGCACTTATCACAACTGCATTTAGACTTCCCACAAGGGTAAGAATGTCCTGTTAAGAAAGCTCTAATCCCTCCTAAAGACCTAATCACTCCCCACTAAGCTCCATCTCTTAAAGCTTCTGCCAGCTCAAGAGTGGGGAGGGACCCTGGGTAAATCCACTGGTTCTTGTCATTCTTACTATGCTGTATTTTGCTTCCTTGAATAGATCTTTCATTTAATGTATACCCTGAGGACAATTTCCAGAGACTTCTCATTGTTGAGATTTTAATAGCTGTTGCCTGCTTTGCTTTTTTCTCTGGAAGTAGGTCTGCAAAGATCCTCATGTTGACATAGCTCTGTTCACCTTATCAAAGGGTGGAATTGTCTTCTGAGGTCTTTGTACCAAGTGGCTACATTCCCTCCAGGTCTAGCTTCTCCACACTCCCACAAGCCTTTCAGATGCTTCCATTTTAGCAAGACCAATAAGTATATAGTATCGCGCTTTTAATTTGTGTGCCCCGATGACTCACTGACATTCAGTATCTCATTGGTAAAAGGCTTGTTCAAACTTTTACATTTTAATTTTTAAATAACACATATTTTATTTATTCATTTGGGGGGGGGCACATGCCACAGTGTGCATGTGGAAGACAGGACAACTTGCAGAAATTGGTTCTCATCTCCCACCATGTGTATCCCAGGGACAGAACTGGATCAGGCTTGGGGACAAGTAAGCACTTTTGCCTGCTGAGTCATCTTGACAGCCCATGCCCACTCTTTTGTTTTGTTTTTCAACACAGGGTTTCTCTGTATATCCCTGTCTGTCCGGGACGTGCTTTGTAGACCAGGCTGGTCTCGAACTCAGAGCTCTGCTGTCTACCTCTGCCTCCTGGGTGTTGGGATTAAAGGCATGAACCACCATGCTCAGTTCCCCATGCCCATTCTTAAATTAGACTTCCCCCTCCCCTCTGAGTTTTGAGAGATATCCTGTAAACATTTTTCTCCTGACTATGGTTTATAATTTCATTTTATTAATAATGCTTGCTGGAGAGTAGAAGTTTCTAATCTTGTTGTAGTTAAACTTATCAGTTTGTTATGGTATGGCTGGTACTTTAAGTACTGGGGCTGGTTAAACAATAACCAGGTCACAATTGAAAGTTTTGTTTTTTTGTTTTTTGTTTTTTGGTTTTTTTTTTGTCTTATCTAGAAGAAGACATAGACCCTTATATCTTCTTCTAGAAGTTTCATAGTTTTGATTTCTTTTTGGGTTGGGGTGACAGCTACATTACTAGGGTATCCCCTGAGCAGCATAGGGGTACCTACACCATGGGCAACACATGAAAACCTGCACTGGTGACAGATTCCCTAGGTGATGAGTAAGCAGTTACATTACCAAACTTTGGGAGGATGTCCTGAAGGTCATGAGCCATGAGAGCCCCTGAGTCTTATGAGTCTCTCCTCTCTCTCCATGCATGTGCTATAGATCTGATCACATGCCCAGTCAGGTACCGTCATTGCTTTGGTTCAAGATGGCAAGGATCATTTCCAATGCAGAGGAAACACATAGCACTCTGCCACATCTTCCAGCTCTTACATTTTTTCCCTTCATTTTCCATGATATCCCTGAGCCTTGGAGGGAGTGATATAGATTTATAATCATTTTATTCCATTTAGGTCTAACACTGGTATGCTATGCCACATATAGACCACGACAGGGACCTATTCATAGCAGTTCAATCAGTTATGAGTTTCTGTAGTGACCACTATTCACAGCAAAGTTCAACTGTGGCTAACATCAACAGTATTCTTTAGGCCTAAGCACACATGTTCGAAAGGCAGTTTGACAGGCACATGTCTAACAAAAGAGCAGCAGTCACTTGATGGGATCCATGGCCTCCCAGTCACCAGTTTCATCCTGGCTTATACTACCGTTACAGTTTGCTCACTGTTGCTGGGATAAACACCATGGCCAAAAAGCAACTTGGGGTGGAATTTATCTCAGTTTACAGATTATAGTCCGCCAGGGCAGGGTTTTAAAACAGACCTCAGAGGACACTGCTTACTGGCTTGCTCCCAGACTCACCGTCAGGTACTTATCCAGCCCAGGCCTTCCAGCACCAGTTTAGGGATGGTAGCACCCACAGTGGTCTGGGACCTCTCACTTCAATTAGCAATCAAGAAAACGTCCTACAGACATGCTCACAGGTCAATCTGAATGGGGACAATTCTTCAACTGGAGCTCTCTTGTCACAAGTTTGCCATTTTTACCTAGATCAACCATCACAAGCACCAAATGCGGGTGATCTCCTGTTAGGAGATTTAGGCCTTAAATCCAAACAGAAAGTAATTGGCTTTAGTCATAACACCTAGCTACTACTACACCAGCAGGCTCATGACTTCTGGGGCATAATCAATGCTATATGCAGAATTGATAGCTGAGACGGGGGCTCTTGGTGACAATTCTCTCCTAGCAGCCTGTAAAGCACCTCTGACACTTCAAACACCAGCTTCTCTCCTAGCAGCCTGTAAAGCACCTCTGACACTTCAAACACCAGCTACAGGAAGACACCTACCAGCGTGGTCCCAGCCTGATTTCTCCATGTCCTGCAACTAGAGTATGTGAAGCCCTCAGCAATGAAGACGCACTCTCTAGTTGTGCCATGGAACCAATAGTTTAAATACCTTGTTTGGTATGTGGAAGTGGACATAGGGCAGGAGCTTCCTTTGTCAGTAACTTTTACTCTGAAGGTCACCTGTCATCCTTCCCAAGTAAGTACAGATGTGGTCTCAAGGAATTTTTTTTTTTTTTAAAGAAGCTGGCAAGGTCCAAATAGCATATGAACATTATGCCACTTGTATCAGTTACCCTGTCAGTAGAGCAGTGTTGAAGACAGTAGCGTAGTGAGTGCCACCCCATTAAGCCCTTCGTAACCCATAGTCATTCTCCACAAGCCATCTGACCTCCTCCTGGTGATGCCCAGCTGTTTTGAGAAGGCCTTGGGCTGAGTGAGTGATCACAGTGTTACACGCACCTACTTTACTCAGCCATGTATGATGCTTCCTAGGACAGAACTCATTTCATCTGGCAACTAAACCTGCAAGCCAAATAAGAGAATTAGGCCCAGGGGCTTCCAACAATGTTACCCCATTCTCTAGAGCAGAAGCCTTCTCTTCATGGATGAAACTCAGAACCCAGTGATGGAGAATCCTAGGGTTCCGGGAATAATGAGGAGCAGCAGGAAGTGTAGGTACTGTCAATCATGCTGAAGTAGTGGAAAGACCATACACTCATTTGTTCACTCATTAGGGTGTGTGTGAGTGTGTCCATGTGTGCATATATGATGCCTGTTCATGTGTCTATGCACATGTGTGCATTCAGGTAGGTGTGCATATCTGTATGCCTGTGTGTGGAGTCTACAGTTGTCTTCCTCAGCTACTCTCCACCTTGCTTTCTCAAATATTTTTATTAATTGAGAATTTCATGCAATTTATTTTTATAATATTTATTCCTCCCCCCCCCCCAATTCATCCTAGATCCTCCCCACCTCCATACCTACTCAATTTTGTATTCTCTCTCTTTTTAATCCCTTGATTTTATGGACATAGTATTAAGGTGACTTCTAATGACTTATCACTACACACAGAGTAGGGTGCTTCTGAACCTTTGTCAGAGAAGCTTCTTGCAGTAGACGGTGATTCACAGAGACTCACAACTGGTCAAAGCACAGAGAATAAATAACTGTGGAGTGCCCAGGCCTAGATGGGACATCTGCTTCACAGTCCCTTGAGTCCAATTTGTGTTGTTCAAATACTCTTGGGTGTGGGATATCCCCTAGAATATGATCAACCTACCAGGAGTCAGACTCATAAAGAAAACTGACTCTCCCTCTCCCAGCCACTATCAATTACCAAGACTTCTCAGCCATGGGTGGCACTTTGTGCCCATCACCTCTCTCCATGCTAAAATTTTGTCTGCCTTGAGCTTATGTAGATCTTGCGCAAACTATCATATCCATTGTGAGCTAATAAGGGCAATTGCCCTGTTGTGTCCAGAAAACACTGTTCACATCCTATCCCCTTTTCCATTATAACCTATGACCCTTGACAGGAGGGGCCGTGATACAGATGTTCCATTTAGGGCTGATCACGCCACAATCACTGCATGTTGATCAGTTGTGGATCTCTGTGTTCATCACCTTCTACTGCAGAAAGAAACGTCTTTGATGAGGACTCAGTTGTACACTAATCTATGGGTGCAGTGATAGGTCATTAGGAGTCAGTCTAATCTATGTCTAGCAGAATAGTAGTAATAGGTTATCTCCTAGGGCCTATGACTTGCCTAATCACAGGTTCTTGATCTGTAAAGCTACGTAAAGCTTTCATCTTGTGGAGCAGGTCTTAAATTCAATTGGAAATTTGGTTAATTACTTCCATGACATTTGTGCCTCTATTGTACCAATGGGCATATTTTGCCAGGCCAGTCATTATTGCAGCTTGCAGGGTTCACAGCTGGGTATGATTGATGATTATTTTTCTTCTCTGGTGACGTGCATAGCTGCTTTCAGCACTACGAAAGCTAGACAGTAGGAATGAAACTTCCAGGTCAGTACCAACTTGATGTCTCCGTGTTCTGTAACTCAAGTGTGTCATGTCTTCAAGCAATAAGGTCATACCATCAGATTCTGGAGGGTAACCAAGGAAATAATCTATAATGTTCACGGATCTATGAAACCCCACAGACAAACTACAGAAATCAATAAGCTTTTTATTGATTTCTGTAGTTGTTTGTCTGTGGGGTTTTATTTGCTAGCCTGTTATGTCTATTATGGACACTGCCACTCTGTTATAGGGCAACTAACTTTAAACTTTTTGTATATGTAGACATACGTATTTCAGGAAGCTTCTATGCTAGCAGGCTTTTATATGACTTTTTCAAAAGGTCTTTATTGTTACCCCTCCCCACTCTCCCTCCATCCACCTTATATCTTTGTTGAGATTTTTAAAAATTAATTACGTTTATTTATTACTCCAAGTTACATCTCCATCACAGCCCCCTCCTCCACCCTTCTCAGTCCCACCCTCCTACCTTCTCCCCCCTCCCACCTATCTTATTCCTCCGGTGTGGGTGCCTCCACATATCAGCCCCCCTCAGTGCATCAGTCACATGAAGGCTAAGAGCTTCCTCTTGTACTGGGGGCCTACATGACAGCTCCACTAGGGCAAAGTATCCCACTAGCAAGTAACAAAGTCCGTGTTCCTGTTCCTTTCAGTCTGTTGGTTGTAGGGTAGTTATCCTGTACTATATGGCTAGAATCCAGTTATAAGTGAATGCATGCCATGTGCATCTTTCTGGGTCTGGGTTAGCTCACTCAGGATGAGCTTTTCTAGTTCCATCTATTTGGCAACAAATTACATGACTTCCTTGTTTCTGATGGCTGAGTAATATTCCATTGTGTAAATGTACCACAGTTTTGTTGTTGTTGTTTTTTTTTAATCCATTCTTCTGTTGAGGAACATCTGGGTTGTTTCCAGTTTCTAGCTATTACAAATAAAGATGCTATGAACATAGTTGAGGAGCTGTCTTTGTGGTTTGGTAAGGAATCTTCTGGATGTATGCCCAGGAGTGGTATGATTGGGTCTTGAGGTAGAGCTATTCTAAGTTTTCTAAGATATTGCCAGACTTATTTCCATAGTGGTTGTACAAGTTTGCACTCCCACCAGCAATGGAGGAGTGTTATTTTTATTTTTTTTTTGAGACATGGTCTTACCACATAACTCTACCAGCTAGGAGCTCAATAGATAGACCAGGCTGACCTTGGACTTGTAAATATCCACCTGCCTCTGCCTCCTGGGTGCTGGCATTAAAGGCATTCACCATCATACCCAGTTCCTTTTTGAGGCAAGGTCTCTCACTGAATCTGTAGCCCTGTTCTTAAAGGGTCCAATCCTCCAGTACCCCTTCCCCTGCATCCAACACTCAGCTGCCCCAACTGTCCCTACTACACTCCTTGGACCCATCCTCCCCGTCACTTAAAGGCTGTGCTTTGGTGTCCTCGTCTTTCAGACAGGAACGCTGGCCTGATCTGTCCCCTCTGTGATGTATTTCCCAGCCCCTGAGTGGAGGTCTGCACTCTACTTTGCCCTCTTCTCTCTTTTCTCCGGGACCCAGAGGTTCCAGCCCCTTCTGCACATGCTCTCATATCTAAAGCCAGCCCTGAATCCTTAGGACTATCATCCCATGTGTTAGGGACTCAGCCACCTCACTCAACACTAACGTGATAGTCTTGAACACCACTCACTCACAGCAACCAACATCATTTACAAGTGAGCCATTAAAACTAAACAAGACTTTATAAACTTGGGCTTCGTGTTAAGTCCCTAAGAAAATCTCTGTAATTTCCTGCTGGGCAATGGGGATGCTGTCTGATTCCTATAGGCCATAATTTTGGGGGGGAGAGAAATGTTCCCCACCACACGAATGATAGGAAGTGAGTAGTTATGGTTATGGCCAGCTGTTGATGCTGAGAAACTGTGTGCAAGGCCCAGACTCCCACCTACGTCAGCTAAATGGTATCTTTATGAAATCAGTGAGCTTGGCATCAATGAAGGGTGGCAAAAATAAATAGACAAATAAATGAACTTTCAAAGTCTAAGTATAATTGGCAAACTGACCTTTGGAAAATATTTTCCCAGCCAATTTCCAAGCTAAGGAAAAATGTGTACTTTATGCTAAGAGGAGCACCCTACAAGGGATATCTGGGAGCACTCTGGGCAGGAAGCAGGGTTACGTGCTGGGCTCTCTCAGGGTGTCCCTGGGAGTTACAGGAAAGGTTGAATCTACACAGACCTTGAGATAGGAATACCAGAGCAACCTCAACATTTTGGGGCCCCTCTTGGCAATGGGTACTCAAGCGGACTTAAGGAGCCAGGCCTGGCCTCACGGACCGCACACTCTGAGAAACAGGCTGAGGTGACTGCTCTAGCATCCACGTAAGTGCTGGGTATGGCAGTATGAGTCTATAATGGCAAACCTGGCCAGGGCTGCACACAGGAGGATCCAGAGAGCTTGCTGAACGGTCAGTGCAGCTGAAATAGCAAGATTCCCACTCAGTGAGAGACCAACCCTGTCTTAAAGTGTCTTAAGGTGGAGGGCCAGTGAGGTGCCTCAGCAGGTAAAGGTTGCCACCAAACCTGATGACTTGAATTTAGTCCCAGGGTCCTACATGGCCAAAGGAGAGAACGGACTCCTGCAAATTGTTGCCTGACTTCCACATGCATACAGTCTCTCTCTGTCTCTGTCTCTGTCTGTCTGTCTCTCTCTCTGTCTCTGTCTCTTTCTCTCACACACAGACACACAAATAAATAAATAAATAAATAAATAAGAAGGAAAGAGATAGAGGAAGACATTTGATATCAGCCTCTGGCCTCCACTTGTGCACACACAAGTGTGGTCATGCATTTACACACACACACACACACACACACATGAAAAAGAGTGGGGAGCAGAGGAAGGGTGACCCTGGGGCTGATACAGGTAGGCATCTGCTGTCCATCAGTCTGTCGGCTCCCCTGGGCACTTGTCTCTCCAACCTTTGCAGGGCCTTCAGTTTACTACATGCTGTCATGGGGCCCAGCATTACAGCACTTGATCATGACTCTGACTGGCTTTTAAGGTGCGGGACGCAATGGGCAGAACAGCAGGTTCCTGGCTCTTTCTGCTCCCTCGCGGGCCTCTGTCTGAGACCCTCACACTCTGGGAACCTGCCTGGTTGGTTGAACTAGTGATGAAGCCCCCTGAGGGTTAGGGGTGGGGGCAGGGCCACCCACCTCATGTACTGTCATCACCTTGCATTCAGATTGGGAAACTGAGGCACACAGAGGTGGGGTCAGATGCACATGTTGCTCCCTCTAAGCTTGGGAAGCCAAGGAGAGGGGCCCTTTGGTGGGTTTCTCACCTCTGTCCTTCTTGGAAAAAGAGCAGTTACTAATTACCATTCACTAATTACTGCTCAGGCAATTTCCATAATTGTCTCAGGGGGGAAAAATGCAATGAGCTAAGTCGTGAGCGAAAACAGCCCCAGGAAGCCAAGCCAATGGAGCATGTGGCCACCCTCGGGAGCCCTGGAATGTCTGCATCCAGCCTACCCGCTCCCCATCCCACAGAAAGGGAAACTGAGGCCCTCCATGCCGAGTGTCAGACCTCACACACACAGAGGACCCGTGTGCAACACGGAAGGCCGTGCTCCCTGTGAAGACCTTGGTACCCTAGGAATCCATCAGGCCTTTCGCTCTGGAGAACCCTCCTGAGGCAGCGCACGCTTCCTTGAAGCTAATTGCCTTAGTTTGAGGTAATATTCGTCACAGAAACACCAGCAGTAACCTTTGGTCTTGGCAAATTCTCCCCTCAATCACATAACGTAAACAGCGATAAACGAGGGCTTTTTAAGGCTTTCTTCATAATACGTTACACATGCATTTGTTACCGAATCTGGGCGCTCCAAGCCCTGAAACCTGAGCTCAGTGGGGCGGTGAGCCGGCTGGGCCCCCGTGCTGGGGTCAGGGTCCCCCCAACCCGGACCATGCTGCCCCTCCCCCTCCCTGGCCTGCTCTCTCTCTCTCTTTTTTTCTCCCCCCCTCTTCTTGCTCTGGCTCCCTTTGTTTCTCCCTCCCTCTCTCTCTTTCCTTTCTTTTACCCTCTGAACCTGTTTTTCTTCTCCTTTGTTTCCCTGTCTCAGTTTCTGTCTCTGATATTGCTCTCCTTGTCTGATTTCTACTGTCTCTGCCTCTCTCTGTACCTCTCTCTGCCTTTCCTCATGCATTCCCTGTCTCACCTTCCAACTCTCCTCAGACACAGGTCAAGCAAAGGCCTGGACCCAATCCTGCCTCTTTCCTTCTGCCTCAAGCCTCATATTTGAGGCCCAGCCCTCCCAGTCCAGCTTGGTGTGGCCGCAGCACTGGGGAATGAGCAAAGGCAGATATCTGGGAGAGAGGAGTACCAGGTTCAGCATGGATGGGACAAGCCACAGTGGAAACTGGCCACATGAGACTGTGAGGCAAGAGTATGGATCCCCTGGCCTGGAGAAATGCCTCAGTGGTTAAGAGCTCTGTCTGCTTTTCCAAAGTAACCAGGTTCAAGTTCCAAGCACCTGTCAGTAACTCCAGTTCCAAGGGATCTGACACCCTTACACCAATGCACATAAAATTAAATTTTTTAAAAAAGTGTGGATTCCAGGCTGGACAGAGAGTCCATGAGCGAGAAGGATCAAGCGGCTGGGAAAGGTTGATGCCCTGTGTGGACAGATTGCCTCAGCCAAGGAGGTTTCCAAGGACCTGGGGATGGTGCAGGAAGCAAGGCCTGGTACAGACTTTTGCTTTGGGGGCAGACTTGTCAGTGTCTGGGATAGGAGGAATGGACAAGTGGCTAATCCAAGAGTCATGGGTCAAGCATCACCCTAGTGGCTGAAAACCATGTCCTTGTCCTGCCCATGGGACCTCGTGAGAATAACTTCCAAATCTAGGCCAGGTTTCCCATGTCCCATGCGTGTGGCCAGTGGGACTTGAACCTGGATGACTTAGGAATGTTGATGGATACCAGATGTCCTGGCAGGTAGGGGTCTCACTTCCTCCAGATACCTAGCAACTGGGGAAACTGAGGCAGCAAGGTTCAGGCAACAGGAATATGCAGGGCCAGGACCATGCCTGCCTGCCTAGGCCCAGACAGGCTACCCTGCTTTGCCTGGCTCCAGAAAGACTGGGAAAGTGACTGGTTGAGCCTTCTCAGTAGCTCCTTGGTGTATGCATGACCCTCAGGCACATCACGGAGTAAATGGTATGATCTGCTGAACCAAAGAGGATTAGGATGGGCAGAGGGAGAAGTGTTGCAGAGCACAAGGACAGAGGAAGGCCTTGGGGGAAGGTCTTCTTTATATTCTAGACAGGCACAGAAGGGAAAGCTCCAGGAAGGTCCAGCCATCTGGAAAGGGATAAAGCTTGCTCCTTGGGAACCAGCAGGTCCAGCTGGCAATGTCGACCTTACCTCCCAGGCCACAGAAAGATCCTCTCCCTTCCCTTCCTGCCCTTATCCCAGCTAGTTTTCTGTCTATCTATCTTGTCTGTGTCCAGCAAGCCCTCAGCCTACTCTGGGTAGTAGAAACTGCTTACCCTTCAAAACCCAAGGAGAAGCTGCGGGGCTGCAGCCAGAGTTTCATTCTAGGCCTTATCCAAGACCTGCCTGGCCCCTCTCTTTGCAGGGTTGCCCAGCATCACCTTTCTGGGGGCCTCACATCCCATGACCCTGTTCTTTCTAGTCAACTCCTACTCTTCCTCTGCACCTGAATGGGCTCCCAAACTAGTCATTGCTTGCCCTGCCCTATCTTTGGGATACCTTGGGTGGGATGAGAAGCCCTGGCTCCCAGGTGACCCCTTCATTCCTCAGACCCTTACTGGACTGTCACAGAGGGATTGGGTGATGGACCATTAGAAGGTGGGAGGCTATGAGCAGGTTAGGGGCTGCAGCCTCTATGGTAAGGCTAGCCACACCCAGGGAGGAATAGCCACAGGTTGGGAGCTAGGTCAAGGCTACAGACCTCTGAATCTCACTGGAATTCAGAGAGCCAGTCTCTCCTGAAGACCATCCTGAGCACTGGCCACACCTATAAGCATTCTCCCACTGAGCTCGTGCAGCCTGATGCTGTTTTAATATTGAGAAAATTGAAGATAGAAGCAATTTATTGTAAAAGGTCATTTCCCTTCAGCAGTCACTTTAGTGAAACCTAGGCAAAGCTGAGAGTGATTTCCTGGGGACCAGCCCCAGAAAGGGGGGAACCTTGTCACAGCCTCCCCAAGTCTGGGAGCCCCTCCCCCATACCAAAAAGGATGGCCTGTAGCTGCTCCCCTCCTGTGGAGGTGACTGCCTCAGAACATCTCCACCAGCCTCTGGCCTCCAAACTTCTCCCTCCAATCCTGCATCTTCCCGCTACATGCTGGGGTGAAGGGGCCTGAAGTGCATCCCCCAAACACTCAGGCAAATCCTAGGTGGTCCAGGAGAACTTGGGAGATGAAGGTGGTGATCCACATTGTTGAGCCACACGATGGGTGAGGAAGACGAAGGTGGTAGGAATAAAGTGTGTTCATGTGGCTTGTACCACACATATGTGTATAGTGTGTGCATTTGTGTGCATTGTATATGTGTATGTACACATGTAGATGTACAGCTGTGCAGCTGCATCTGTGTCTGTGCACATGTGTCTGTTATGTGTACAACTATGTTGTACATGTGTGACTGTATGTATACACGTCTATATGTGTATGCAAGTAGATATGGTAGGTATACATATGTGTATTATGTGTATGCTGTGTTTCTCTGTGTCTGTTATATGGAGAGCACATGTGTATACATGTATGCTTACTATACATGAATGAAGGTTTATACATATTACATATGTTTATATTGTGTATATGTTTAGATGGTAAGCAATATGTATATGTGTGTGAAAATTGTGTGCCTGTGTATATTGTGGGAAGTATGTATTGTGTGACATGCATATGCTTGTGTGTTGATATGCATGAATATATGTGCATATGCATGACTTGCATTTGTGTGTATGTGTGGGGGGGGTTATGCTCATGTATATGTGTGTATAATGCTCCAAGTGAGAACAATGATTAAGGCAAGCATACTAGATAAAAACACTGCCTGAAATTTGCTGCATAAAAGACATTAAACCTGTGAAACACTGTCATCATGGGACATGATGATGACACAATAATACCCATTTCCCGAGGCTTCCAGAAGTTTCTGCCATTCAGGGGCCACCACACACTTGTAGAGTAGGCACAATGGGAACATTAGACACCTAGAACTCTTGGAGCTCCTATCCAAGGGCAACACTGTTCAAACAAAAAACTCACAGGAATGAGAACTGGGCAGAGCTAACTATAACCAAGGCTGCTTGTGTTCTCTGTGTGGTCAGCAAGGACTTCTGAAGAGCCCATGTGGACAAGGCCACCTTTGCACAATAAGCCTCTCTTCCACTGCTGCCCTAAAAGTAGCCAGAGATGATTGTGCAGAGCCCTGCCCACTGGAGTGGCCTGGTCAAGGGGTACTGTATCAGTTGTAGGACTGGGCCTTTGTCCAAATTTCTTCCCCCAAACCCCACATCCCATCACCACTCAACTTTCAACAAAGGGGCACCTGGGCCTCAGACACCATGACACCCCTACCTGTGTGCTCCCTGCCCAGGATGCCAAGGTCAGGAAGACACAGCCCAGGGGGACAAGGCCCAGAACTCACGATCATGTTAACAACTAAGCAAGGCAGGGAGGGTTAATCTTAGGAGATAGGAGGATAACAAAAACCTCATAACACACAGACACACACACACTCCACCCAAACACATATGTACACACCATACAAAATTACATGCACACATATCACACATCATACATATCATATAAACACACACTCATAGGACATAAAACACCACACACATGCACATGCCATCTCACACGTTCACACACTGATGCTGTATGTACCACATATAACACTCAAGCACCAAGCACTCCACAGCATATAATCATATATGTACTACATACAACATGCATCACACAAATGTGCATGTATACCAATGCACAGCATCTCCAACATGTGTATAATATTGAGCTCTCCTGCTGTCCCAGGCCCTCTGGCTGGTCCCCAGCACTGACACAGGCTGGGATTCAGTGGCTGGGGGAGAGTGTAGGGAGTGGAACTTTGCCCATGGTTACTCACTGGGCTAACCCATTACTGAGCCCTGATGTCCCTCACCCTCTGCTCTGCCAGCTTTGTAAGCCAACTATCTTACCCGCTCCTTTCCCAGGAGTGAACAGAAATGCAGAGGCAGAGGTGGGGCTGCAGCCAGCACCAAGGGTACAGCGCTCCATCCCAAGCCTCACTGGTGGGTCTCTCTTGCCCAGATTTCTAGCCTCTAATGTGAAGGGCCCAGCACCTGCTCCAGCATGCTGTTGCTGCAGATTCTAGGCTTTTAGAGTCTTGCTAAGTAGCCCGATATGGCCTCTAATTTGCTATCCCTCTGCCTCAGCTTCCCATGTACTGGGATTAAAGGCCTATGCCACCTTCTCTAGCTTCCTTGGCTGTTTTTACTTACTGCTCCTCTTTGAGTCTGCTCCTCCAGGTAGCTCCCTTCAGACCCTGTCCCCCAGTGCACTGGGATGATCTAGAACCCCAGAGCTCCATCCTTCCAGACAGCTGTTCTGAGATGAGAGCCTGTCCAGTGAATTGCTTGTGGCCAGCACCCAACCAAGTATGAGGTACTTAAGCTACCAAATTCACACATCTCCCTGTGGCCTTTATTGATCAAACACACAGAGGCACTTGACCATTGTGTTCTCAAATATAGTGGACATGACGAATCCTACCTGTCGCCAGCTTTGTGGCATCTGTCACCATGTTCTTAAGGATCCTTGGCCAAACGTGGCAGGAGATATACATACAAAGGATGAGGAGACTCCAGAACTCATCCAGCAGGCTTTTTCAGTCCTTTGCTGCAACAGTCAGCCAGGAACATGTCCGTCCTCACTTTGCATGAGTACGCAGTGTGGCCCACAGGAGGTGTCATGGCAAATGACCAGCTTCACATCTGGCAAGGGCTTCTTGGCTTTTTGTGCTTTTTCCTGAGTCACTTAACCACTGGCTCTGCTTGAGATTTGTGACTGACTTGTACCTGTGCCCCAGTAGGGCTCTGAATTGCGTCAGGACCCTGCTGGCTAGTAAGGCTAAGTAAGTGATGGCATCCAGTAGGATGGCGGAAGTAAGGCTAAGTAAGTGATGGCATCCGGTAGAATGGTGGAAGTAAGGGCTGCTTGTAGAGATGAGACTGCTGTGGGTTTCTGAGAGACTAACAAAGCTAGAATGCCCCAGACAGGGGACCAGAGAGAGGGGCAGAATGTATTGAGGACAATGACAGGCACCAGGCTGCGAGCAGACATACTGAGTTGCCCAGCAGGAGCCAGGGCGATGGCCCAGTCAGTAAAGCACTTGCCACACGAGCCTGAGTTCCAACCCCGGAACTCACACATTGGAAGCTGCCGTGGCGCACGCCTGTAATCCCAATTCAGGAAAGGAACCCTGGGCCGTGGTGAACTCAGCCTGGCCTACTTGGCAAGTTCCAGAGCAATGAGAACCCCTGTGTCAAAGGACTTGGACAGCATCCCTGAAAATGACTCCTTAGGTTGTCCTTTGGCCTGCACGTGTACACATGTGCACACATGCAGGAACTTGTAGATATATTGAAAGGAAAGAAATAGCAACACCTGCAGAGGCCTTGTGGTGGCTTTGGGGCTCCTCCTGCCCTGTGCTGGGCCATGTCTTAAGGTGAACACATTTAAAAAATTAATAAATGGAACCAAAGGGCTGGAATGACGGCTCAATCAGTAAGTGTCTGTGTAAGCATGAGGGCATAGTTCAATCTCCAGCATCTGCATAAAAGCCAGTCATGGTGACACATACCTGAAACCCCAGTATTGGAGGAGTGGAGACAGCCAGGTCTGCAGAGCTCACTGGACAGCCAGTCTAGCTAATTTGTGAACTCAAGTTTCAGTTATGAGATCCTATCTTCAAAGAGCAAGGCTATGGACGGAGTCCAGTGGCAGAGCCCTGGCCTAACATGCACAAGGCTCTAGATTTAAACCCCAGCACCAAAAACAAAACAAAAAAAAATCTCAAGCTAGGCAAGTGGCAAGATGCCTGTCTGTATGTAGTCCTACACTTGGGAGGTTTGTGGGAGGATCAGGAGTTTGAGGTCAGCCTGGGGTATCTCAAAAAACAAACAAACAAAACCCAACCAACAACAACAACAAAAAAATAATTAACTCAAACTGGATTAATGATCTGATGATAACAGCTAAAATTCTAACACTGTCAGAATAAACCATGAGTATAAATATTTATGACCTTAGATTTGGCAATAGATTTGTAGGTACTATACCAAAGTGTAATAAGCATGGAAAGGAAGAGCTGGCTTGAACTTCAAACTGAAAACTTCATGGACCAAAGAAAGAGGAAAGAAGCAGGGCATGGTGACATACACCTTACCACAGGCACTCAGAAGGCTCTTGCCCCAGACACGGGGAAGGCACAGCTCTGGGTATACCTAGAGAATGTCCCAGAGGGTGAACTGAGGGACCCACCTTAGATGTGGACAGCACCATCCTATGGATCTGGGGCCTGGATGGAATAAAGGGAGAAGAAGAAGGTAACAAGCCGAGCTCCAACATTCAGTATCCCCCTCCTCACTGGCTTCCTGGCCCACTGCGATGTAAACAGCTTTCTCTGCTCCACACCATGGCTTCCCTGGGCACATAGGACCAGAAGACCATGAACTTGAACTCTCTGAAACTGTGATCCAATCTTTCTTCCCATAAGTTGTCTGTGTAGTGCTTTGGTGGAAAGTAACAAGTACATGGATATGCAGAAGAATCTTGAATTTGATGCCTGGACTACATAGTGAGACCCTGTTTCAGAGTAAGAGAGAGATGGGGAATGTGGGGCCAGAGAAGGAGAGTTGTCTGCAGAATGGGACAAAATAATTGCAAATCACTTATCTGATCAGGAGTTAATAAATATCCAAAATATTAAAGAACTCCAATAATTCAACAACAGCAATCCAATCCAAAAATGGGCAAAGAACTTAAACAGGCATTTCTAACCAAAAGACGAACAAGTACCTAAAAAGATGCTTAGTTTCACTAGTACTGGAGGGACGTCCATCAAATCCAGTGTGAGGGATACTTTGGACCCATTAAGATGTCTGTAGGAAATACAAATGAGTGAAACAGAAAATAGCAAGGTCCGCAAGAATACAGAGAAGTTAGAGCCTTCGTATATTATTATAGCAACGGAAAGTGGTGCACTCACTGTGGGAAATGGTTTAGAAACTGTTCAAAAACTAGACCATAGAACTAACTGAATCCCAAAAAATCCCAAAGAACTAAGAAAGGATGCAGAGTGATACTTACATGTTACTATTCATTGTAGTAGTAAATGGTCAAAAGGTGAGAGCAGCCTAGGTATCAATGAACAGATGAGTGGATATGCTCATGACACATATGTACAGTGGGAAATTGCTCAGCTTTAAAAAGAAATGGCATGTGGCCATGCTGGTACATGGGTAAACCTTGAAAATGTCACACTATGAAAGAGGGGCCAGACACAGAAGGAAAACTCACGGTCCACTTTCATGGACTATCTAGAAGTGGTAAATCTGTAGACACGAAACTTGGTGATCTTCACCAAACCTCAAGGACATCTTCTCAACTATGTTCATAGCATCTTTATTTGTAATAGCTAGAAACTGGAAACAACCCAGATGTCCCTCAACCTAAGTCTGGATTAAAAAAAATACTGTGGTACATTTGCACAATGGAATACTACTCAGCTATCAGAAAAAAGGAAATCATGCCATTTGCAACCAAGTGGATGGAACTAGAAAAACTCATCCAGAGTGAGCTAACCCAGACCCAGAAAGATGCACATGGCATCTATTCACTTATAACTGGATTTTAGCCATATGTTACAGGATAACTATCCTACAACCAATAGACTGAAAGGAACAGGAACATGGACCTTGTTATCTGTTAGTGGGACACTTTGCCTTACTGGAGCTGCCATGTAGGCCCCCAGTGCAAAGAGGAAACTCTTCGCCCTCATGTGATTGATGCACTGAGGGGGGCTGATATGTGGGGGCACCCTACACCGGAGGAGTAGAATAGGTGGGAGAGGGGGGAGGATGGGAGGGTGGGGCCTGGAGGGGTGGAGAGAGGGGACTATGATGCAGATGTAGCTTGAAGTAATAATTAAACGTAATAAAAAAAAGAAACTTGGTGAACTATCTCTGGGTACCAGGTGGAGCTGGGGGAGAGGAAAGGGGAACTGATCCCTAATAGAGTTTCATCTGGAGTTTGTGAACTTTTTAGAACTAGACAGTGATGCATGGCATTGCAAATATAATGAAAGACCCCAGAACTGTACACTAAAAACCATTAAAAACAACAAATTCTTCTTTTTACATATATATGTCACAATTTGAAAATCAATTGGGTAAGGAATGTGTTATTGAAATACACACTAGTAATGAATTAATTACATTATGTGAACTCAACATAAACTATGTATATATAATTATGAACAATGCATTGTATGTGCATCTTCATTCTCCACATATTCACAGACCCCACATTTGTAGATTCAACTAGCCTTGGATCAAAATTCAAGATTATGTTTATATGGAATACTTTTCTCCACCTTACATTATTCTCTTTTTAAAAATAGAGTATAATAAGGCTGTCTCAGAATAACAAGTCTGGCCATGGGAGGGAGGTGATGTAGAAAAGTTATCAGTGGGATACTGCTTTGTAACAGACCACCCCAGAGACAGGACAGCATTAAGCACTGCTCATATGCCAATGGCCAGCTTGGTAGCTTCATCTTGTCTGAGCTTACTTGGGTGTCAGAGAAGACTGCTGTCTTCTCAGCCCACTCACAAGTTCAGAGGATGGCTGGCTGGATGCAGACCAAGATGTGCTTAGCAGGCAAGGTTCCCTACTGCTCTATATGACTCTCGATCTGAGGGAGTGAGGTAGAGAATCTTTGAGGATAATTGGGCCATTAGAGCCCTCAAAGATGGGGTTAGTGTTAGTTATCTTTCTCACCACTGTGGCAAAATTCCTGACCAAAGCAAGCTGAGGAAGGATTCATTGTGGTTCACAGTTTGAAGGTACAGTCAGTCATGGTGGGGAAGCATAGAGGCAGCTGGTCACAAGGTATCTTCAGCCAGAAAGCACAGAGAGATGAATGCTAGTGTTCCGCTCACTGCTTTCTTTTTATTAGTCCACATAATGGTGGGTCTTGTCACTTCAGTTAACATAATGTAAAATATCCATCACAGACCTGGCCAGGATCGTGTCTCCTTGGTGTGTTTAGATGCTGTCATGGTGACACTCAATATTGAGCGTATCAGTACTTCCTTAAGAAGGAGTGCTGAGGGCTAGAGAGATGGCTCAGTAGGTAAGGGTGCTTGCTGCCAAGCATGATTGGCCTGAGTTTGATCCCTGGGACCCACATGGTAGAGAGAACTGGATCCCACTAGTTGCTGTTTGATCCACATGCGTATCATAGCATGTGTACCTAAGGATACACACACACACACACACACACACACACACACACACACACACACACATCAACACACACACAATTTTTTTTTTAAAGATTTATTTATTTATTATGTATACAGTGTTCTGCCTGCAGGTATACCTGCAGGCCAGAAGAGGGCACCAGATCTCATTATAGATGGTTGTAAGCCACCATGTGGTTGCTGGGAATTGAACTCAGGACCTTTGGAAGAGCAGTCAGTGCTCTTAACCTCTGCGCCATCTCTCCAGCCCACAATTTTTTTTTTAAAAAGAGAAACTAAAAACCTGTTTCTCCTCTGCTCTTGGTCATATGAGTGCACAGTGAAAAGCTGGCTACCTAAAACCTGGTAGACCAGTCCTTGCATCTCCTGAATGAAGACCTGGACTTGTAGCCAGTAGATACTGAGAAATACATCTCTGTCGTTTAAGCCACCTAGCCTGTACTAAAGCTGCCGCCTGGATCAAGTCAGAGTCCTAAGGAATTCTTGTTCAATGCAGTCCAAGACTGGCAAGTGGGATCTGACCCTTATTTTGTAAATAAAATTTTATTGGTACACAGCCATTGACCCTTGCTATAGCATCTATAGACAATTTCACACTACAAAACCAATTAAGTGGCATTGTGGCTCAGTGGTAGAATGCTTGTTCCATCTCCAACACTGAAAAACAAAAACAAAACAAAAGAATCAAAAAAACAAACAAAACCACAATTCAGGAATTACAACAAAGTGACCTGCAAAATCTAAATGTGCATTATCTGAACCTTTTCACAAAATATTTTCTAGCCTTCAGATCAGCTGAAGAAGAGGAAAACCTGAAGGCACAGGCCTGCTTCAGTAGCTACAGTAAGCCAGACTCAGATCATCTCAGAGGCACCAGGACAGGGGTGAGATTTGGTTAAGTCCCTCCAGGCCCCATCTCCCTGGCAGTGTGGTTGTGGGTGGGCCAGACCCCCACTAACCTCAGCATTGCACGTGCAAAATGGCCATAATTGCTACCCCCCCAGGGGGCTTCAAGCATCCAAAGAGAATGTCCGTGGTAGACTCTGCTCTGGTCTAGCATGGCTGCGAGCTCTGAACAGTCTTGCTGGAGAGGATGGGTTCCTGCCCCACTTTCCTCCCTGTTCTGCTGCTAGGACAAATTCCTGCAGCCTTGCATCTGAGGACAGATCTGCTTCCCTATCTGTGTTCTGCTAATAAAGAAAAAACACACTTGGCGAGGTTAGACAAACAACCAGGCAGTGATTGACAACCCAGCCCACTCCGAGCGCTCACGCCAACACAGAGCTCCTGAGAAAATACTTCGCAGTCTACGCTCTCCCCAGCAAGGAGGGCTGTTTGCTTTCTATTAGCCTCACATTGTGCCCTTTAGTCACACACCACCACATCCCCCAGGACTCAGGCTTGGAATCTATTCTAGGTGGGCTGCTGGCTAGGCTGGCAGTTGCTTCCATGAGGCATCCCTGTTGGTCTCTGAATATCCTGACAACATCCCACGTCCCACCTATCCAGCATCCCTGAGCGTAGCTCTGCCCAGGATCCCTCACTGAGACTCAGAGCCCCGTGGCCTCTCATTCCCACCCTCATTCTGAGGCATTCTAACAGCAGACCTGAGTTGAACTGTGCTTGGCTCTGACTAGCAGCTCCCCTGCGCCTGGGGACCCCGCAGCAGAGACATATCTGGGTCTAAGAGGCAATGAAACTGCTGGGGCTACATGTTTCTGCACAGAGGGCAGCAATGCCTACTTTACTTGAAAATCCCATCTGTCCCGCACACTTTTTTTGCAGGTGATAGCTTACATAACAGTCAAAGTTCAGGGAAGAATTAGAAATAGATGGAAGAAGTACATAAAATCCTGTCTCCTGAAATGCAGAGCTGCCTCAGGTAGTCTGTTTTACCCATGCTAGGCAACAAGCCTCTCTGTGGAACATTTCCAAGTGCAATGGAGAAACTGAGGCCCAATGTTAGGAGGCCAGATGCTCCGACCCCCTTGAGATGGATTCAGATTCCTGCACAGGCCGGCCGAGCCAGCCCTGCTCTGTCCTCTCACACCCCTAGAATAACAACTAATCTAACAGTCTGCTTTCTATCGTGTCCCTTTGCTGGACTCTGCAGAAACCCATCAGCTGATATGTTAGAACAATCCTCAGCTGGCTCAGGCCTTGGTTTCCCTCTCTGTCTGGGTCTGTCATCAGTCTGGTGAGGCTCTGATAAGGTGCCAATGTCTGCTACTAACAGCAGTGGGCAATCTGAGCCCATCTGACCAAAGAGACTCTAGGCTCAGGGTCATCTGCAACCTGTCTCCCCCAAAGGGATCCTTCTACCTCCCTTCACATGAAGGGAAATTACCCATTAATGAGAGAGAATTACAATGCAGTGTCTGGCCCTCAGCCCAAGGTCCTTGGGCGAGTTGGGAGGGAGCCGTGGTTCTGGATGGCGAATTGGAAACAAATGCAGGAGGTGCATTAAAACACACACACACACACACACACACACACACACACACACACACACACAATTTTTGTGGACTCTCCACCCTCCCCATTCCACTCCCTACCACTGTCCCAAATTTGGACTTTTACGGAAACGGATTTCATGCCTGGGCTTCCCGTGAACTCTCTTAATTCAATTGTGAGGCCATTATCAGCAGCGGGTATAATGGGCTGTTTCCGAAGCCTCAGGGAGGCCAAGGGGTGGGTGCATCTCTCTTCTGCAGGTGGGGGCCACAGGAGCAGGGGAGTTAGAACAGGCTGGACTCTTGAGCGCTGCTGCTAGGTTAGGGCCATGAGAACCCAGTGTCTGGGGAGAAAAGACGGTGAAGCACAGTGTGTCTGTACAGCTCCAGGCCCGGTGAGGACAGACGGTAAAGGAACTATAGGCAGGCAACTCAGAGCAGGTACTCACATTCTAAGAGGCCATTAGCAGGAGGGGACTCACTGCTGGAGGCTCTGGATGGAGACACACTACCTGCCCTGAAGCCAAGGACCTAGCCAGGAAGCCCCTCGCTGAACTCTTTCCTTCTGAGAGCCTTTTCTGTCCCTGACTCCCTCCCTGCCAGAGCCCCTCCTCCACCTTCTCCAGGAAGCCTGCCTGGGGCTCACTCAGAGGCTCCACTCCTGCCTTCAACGCATCTGTGACTCAGTGGCCCCATCTTACCTTCTAGGAACTCTGGCCAAGCATTGTCACAAAACAGAATGCCAGAGGAGGAAAGGCAAGAGGAAGGACTCCTTCAATCCTTGGGTCACAGCAGAATCTGCAGAGATTGTTGGGGCCCAGCAGTACTTTCTCACCCTAAGTTCAGGTTTACACTCTTCATAGAAGCCTGGCTGGCATCCTTGTGGTGAGAGCAAGCAACAAAACTCAACTTCTCTGCACGACTGAGGCAGGGAAAGGCGTTAGGGTGGAGCCTTCCAGAGCCAATTCCTTTCCCCTCAGTGCCCAGACCCTGGTTTTTTATCTCAGCACTTGGGAGACAGAGGCAGGTGGTCCTCTGGTTGTGGTAGTTTGAATAGGAAGGGATCCCATAGACTCATAGATTTGAATGCTTGGTCATTAGGAAGGGGCACTACTTGAGAGAGATTAGGAGGTGTGGCCCTGTTGAAGGAAGTGTGTCACTGGGGGTGGGCTTTGGGGTTTCAAAAGCCCAAACCAGTCTCAGTGTCTCTCTCTTCCTGCTGCCTGTGGATCTGGGCATAGAACTCTCAGCTCCTTCTCCAGCACCATGCCTGCCATGCTTCCCGCCATGACGATAATGGACTAAACCTCTAGACTGTAAGCTAGCTCTAACTAAATGTTTTCCTTTATAAGTTACTATGGTTATGCTGGGTGGTTGTGGTGAATGCCTTTAATCCCAGCACATGGTAGATAGAGGCAGGAGGATCTCTAAGTTCAAGGTTAACCTGGTCTACAGAGTGAGTTCCAGCCATAGGTACACAGAGAAACTCTGTCTCAAAAAAAAAAAAAAGAAAGAAAGAAAGAAAAAGAAAAAAGAAAAGAAAAGTGGCTCTCTTTAAAAGGAGTGGGGTGGGGGAGGAGAGAACAGGAAGAAGAGAGAGATGGAGAAAGAAGTAGAGAGGAAAGAGAGAGAAAAGAGGGGGAGAAGAGAAAGGAGAGAGATAGAAGAAAGAAGAGAAAGAAAAGGAAGGAGGGAGAGAGGAACAAGAAAGAGGGGTTAGAGGAGAGAGAAGTTAAAGCAGAAAAAGAGAGGAGGAGGAAGAAGAAAGAGAAACAGAGGAGGAGAGAAATAGAGTAGAGAGGGAGAAGAGGAAGAAAGGTATGAGGAAAGAACTAGGAGGGAGAGGGAGGAGAGAGAGAGAACGAGCACATTTCCTGGGGCCACTATTGCTTGGGACCCTTAGTCACCTCTTTAAAGACCCTACCTCTAAATAAGGTCACATTTTTAGGTACTGGTGCTTAGAACTTCAACTTAAGAACCTGGGATGCAGTTCAGCTCATCTCAGTGACTGAGGGAGATGGGTGACCAGGAGATAAAAGCCTCGGGCAGAAAGCAAAGACAAAAGGCAGAAATGTGAGCATTATCTCAAGAAGCATGTGACCACAGCTGCCCACCCAGTGTGGTCAAGGCTTGGGACAAGCCACAATCTTCCACTCTCCTGCAGACTGACCTCCCACAGGACCACTGTCCCACTTCCCTGCTACCCTACCCTCACCAATAGGCTCATCTACAGAAGGGCCACTGGGGGGTCACTCAGAGGGCCCCTCCTGGGGACCAGAACCAGGAGCCAAAGCAAGCAACAGACAAAGGAGTCTTAACCAGAAGTAGGGAGAGGGCCACCCAAGGCTCCCTCACCTGAAACGTGCCCTAAAAGCAGGGAGTGAGGAACTGAGCAGCACCCCAGCATGGGGTGCTCCAGGAAGAGAGAGCTACTTGCTGAAGTAGCTCTCATTTTCAGAGCCCTTTGTTGGTCTATCATAGATGGCCTTCAAAATGACGAGAACATTCCTCAGGGTCACCTGTCTGCATTTCTATTGTCTAGGATCTGAGAATGAAGAGCTTGTGTTCGAAGGCCCCAATTTTCTAGGAATATAGACCCGAGTTGGTGCTGCACAGAACTGGGCTGGGAGGAAGCTGATGGCATAGAGAGAGCATCCATGGCCAGGCTCCCCCACTGAGGGGGGTGGGCACCACAGACCAGCCTCCTCTATCAGATCCTAGGGCCGTTCCAGCCTCACTCCCAAGGGAAGGCAGCCAAGGCAGGCAGAACTTCAAATACTTTGGGTTATTTTATTTTACATAAGTGGAAGCAAAAATTGGTTTCTCGTGTGGTCTGCAGCTTTCCAGGCAGTAAGAGCACTTCCAGCTTCCTCTTCTTGAGGTGGGGGTAGGACAAGATGGAGGAAGGGAATGAGCCTGGAATTCCTTTACTCCTATGAGGACACAAGGGCAATGTGCCCTTAGCCTCCATGAAGCTCTTCTGTGCCACTGGCTAGCTGTGCAACCTGGTCAGGCCACCTGTCCTCCTTAGTTCATGTTCACGGGAGTATAAAATGGTCTAAAGGGGGCTGGAGAAATGGCTCAGTGGTAAAGAGCAATGGCTGCTCTCCCAGAGGATCAGGGTTCAATTCCCAGCATGCACATAGTGGCTCAGGGGATCCTAAGCTTTCTTCTGGCCTTTGTGGACACTAGGCATGCACCAGGTGCACAGACATGGAGACAAAACACTCATGCACATGAAAAGCAAAACTAAAAGCTAAAATTAACTCTTTTTAAAATGCCCCAAAAGCTCCTTTGTCTACACAAAGCTTTCTGGAGGTTGGGGCTATCTCCACAGGCCAGAAAGTCTCTCATGCCACCCAAGAGACCTTCTACTGGGACTGGGCTCCCTCTTCCCTACTTCCTGGGGCAGTGGCCTTCCTTTGATAAAGTTCAGTCTACCCTGGAAAGGGCACATGCAGAGACCTGGGGTATACCTTTTGTTGTCTGAGACTCATCCCACCAGGCCTATATCATAGCTTCCCTTTCTCCCATTCCTCCCCGCCCAATCACCATGCCTCAGTTTACCACAGACACTCTCCAGAGACTCTGGAGAACATGCTGCCTAGGGAAGCTCTCATTTTTTTTTTCTGACTGCTTTCTCTGACCCCCTTTCTCCTTCATCCTCTGTTCTAGCTGCCTGAGAGAATTACCAGTCTCCAGCCCCAACCATATTCCAGAATATTCAAGTCTATTATGGCTCTTCACTACCCTCAGGACAAAACCCTACCCCGCCAGGGCCCTTGAGCTCCTACCTCTGCTCGCCCCTGAAGACTCATCTCCCTCTGCTGCCCTGACCCCCAACACATCCCTAAGTCTCTGGCAATGAGTGCTTTTGTCTCTCTCCACCTTTCTGCCTACCTTAACTTTGACCACCCCTATCCAACAGCCTGACCTCCAACCTGCAGCTTCTAAAGCCCCAAACTGTGCATATCCATTCCCAAGGCTCTCCCTCACAGGTATGGCTGCACATCAGCCAGCTCCTTTCATCTAACAAGCTACCCTACCACTTAGTGGCTGAAATCCCCAACTCACTTACAACGTGCCCGTCTCCAAAGTTCGTTCGCATTCAAGAACTGTGTAATATATTACACATTAAAAAAAAAACCCTTATAATGGTTTAAGTAAGTTTACAATTTTGTGTTGTGCTGTATCTATGGCTGTTGTGGGTTGCATGGGACCCCAGCCTCACAGGCTGGGTTAGGTGTTGGACAGGGCTAAAAACCAAAGAATGCACTGGTACTGGGACAGGACGGCAGAACATTCTTGCTGCTACTGAGTATCGTCTAGAGCCAATGAACACATGTTCTCAGAGACAGCCTCCCACTCCAGGGATGACTTTCTAGGCCCCTGGTGTGAGGTAGCTTGTAGCTTCTCCCTCCATCACGGGCTCCAGTTCAATGCCTGTGGAGCTCCCTGCCCCATGGGGGCTGGTGGGCTGACATCAAAGGTCATCAGCTGATGACACACCACAAAGGCCCCTCCACAACGCAGAAGCCACACCCACCTTACATTATCCTGGCTTCTGGAGGCACCCTTCCAGGGCCTGGGTACCTTCATAGCCCCTTCCTTCTTAGAGGGCTTTGACTCTGGTGCTCTAGCCTCTAGCAGGCACAAGGAGCCAGGGGTCCTGAATCCTAGAAAAGCAGCAGATTCCAAAACCCAGAATAGGAGGAAAAGCTCTGCCTACCTCCTGGTAGGTACCTTCTGGAAGAGGATCTTCAGGTCACTGTCCCTGGGGACATCGACCACTAGTCCCACTGGTGACCCCAGTTTCCTTATCTGCACAGTGAAGAGCCATACCCCCTGTCTAGGGGACTTCCAAAAGACTAAGGGTTGGATGGAAGCCATCTGCTCCTCCAGGAGTCTTGGGATCCGATTCCTGTCTGGCAGCTTCCAGCAGGGGCGCTTTGTCAATGGAAAGGGGATGAAGGCACAAGAGTCTCAGAGTACTCATGGGCCAAGAATATCCTAGGACAGAGGAGCCAGGCTGGACTACTCCATGATGACAGATATCCTGCTATCGCTGCATCTCAGGCCCTGCCCTTCCTCTCATGTTCAGGGCAGCCTCATCAAGAATCCACCCCAGGTACTGGCAGGCCTAATCCCTGCCCATTATCCACCAGCCACCAGGGCTTTGTGTTTCTACTCCCTCTCCCCATGGTGTTGTCAGGGGGAAAGAATGTGATAGGCAGGGCAGAATAGATGCTATGAGCTGGGACCTGTGCACCTCTCCCCACCCTGCCCCTACCCTATGTTAGGGGTCTTCTGGAAACGTTCAGAGCCTTGCTCAAGAGGCACTCTCTTCCATGGCAGAGATGGTTCCAATGAAACATTCAGTTGCCCACAAATAGACAATATGTTGTCTGCGTTGAGAACCTGGTGGCCAGGAAGCACCCCAGACTTGTGGGACTCCTAGGGCTACAGAGCTTAAGCCAGGAAACACAGGGTTCACTGTCTCATGGCACAGAGAAGAAGTGGGGCCCCTCCTTAGATGGCCTCTCTGAGCTCCAGTCTCCTGGTCTTAAAAACATTTTTGATCACAGTCCCTCCAACTTGCCCAGGAATGAGAGGCCTGTGCCTTACAGGAAGTCTCAGGCATATTTCTAACCATTGTCCATGACAGAGGACGCTTAACCACAGGGTCCCGGCCACTGTGGACCTGACTTAGGCCCAATAATATCCAATGCTGACACTGCTCCTTGAAATATGCCTGTGAGTTTTTTCAGAATGCCTTCCCTATCGTCCTTGTAGCCCTCAAAACCGTACCCCAGTGGCCTCCCAGGATGCCCTCCTGTGTCCCTACTCTCTGAAGAGTTCTTGGGCATAGACACATCCACCTATGGATCTCCTTGCCATCAGAGGACCTAGGATCCCTTCTGCCCCCAACATGGAACCTCCGCATCCAGCCCATCACCTGGGGACTCCTAAGGTGATAGGCTTCTCTAGCAAAAATGTCAGTCCCATCCTGACATTTGATCTCTGCCCATCCCTTTAGTCACAGAGAGTGAAGTTTCTCTCCTGCAGAGGTCTTGGGACATAGCATTCTCTAGCCAGGACTGTGCCTTTGATACTCACATCCTAAGGTAGATCAGAGGGTGGGGGAGTCCTTCCCAGCTTTGCCTGTTCCCTCACTGCTCTGCCCTGCTCCCCTGACTATGCCCCACTTGCTGTCACTACTGGATCCCACTGCCCTGCCTCCAGTACTAAGCAGCCTGGAGGATCCTGTGAAGTGTCTGAGATGCCCACCCACCCCTGTGTGTCTTCCGTTGAGTTTGAGCAGAGACAAGGGAGCTCTCCAAGAACCAAGTACCATTTGTGTTGCTTCCCTTTTCTCAGAAAAACGTGGCTTCAGGCATGTGACTGACTTTGTCACTGAGTATCAGGTACTAATTCAGTCTGGGCCTTCCTGCACCTCCCCAAGGGGAAGCCAGGACTCAGAGAGGGGAAGTGGTTGTCCCCAGTTGAGCTGTTGTTCCCAAGAAAGCACACAAGAACACTCAAAAAGAATGTTAATTGCAGCTGTGTTTTTGTAGCAAAGCCCCAGACCCACCTAAATGTGCCTGCATCCATCAATAGAGGGGTAACTGTACACATGAGGGAGCACACAGCAGCTCTGGGGTGGAGGATGGCTGCATGTTTGGGCAGGTAAGGGCCTGGGAAATCACAGTGTGTGATGAAGACTGCTACAGCTCAGTGAGGCCCAGGACAGGAGCCCAGTGAAGCCTTCAATACCCTAGTAAATCCTGCAGCAAACAAACGATCCAAAGAAGACGTAGTTGAGATAACTGAGGAAGTGTGGGTGCCTCTGGGCATTAGATGCTCGTTTTTGCTATGCTGATGGAGTATGGCTGTTGAAGACAAGGAGCCTGATCTTGGGGTGGGTATATCCTGAGACACTGGCTGACTTATAGTTGTTTTCAGCGTGTCTGCTGGACATGGAGGCTCTTGGAATCCCAAACAGCTGTTAAGAAAATAGCATCCTCAGTTTCCATCCAAAATGATCTCTTCCTTTAGAGAGAACAGGTTGGTTCTGCTGAGGGGTTGGGCTTTCCTTTTCCTGACCGGAAACAGACAGGTGACTCTTAGCTCTGTCCTCTCCGGACATCCAACCAGAGATCTGAGCCAGCTGCCACTGGTTCCTTCCCAAGTATCTGTCTCCCCGTACTCCGTCAAGGTGCAGCAGACAGGAGCAGACCCAACCATCATGATCTAGGTCCAAGGCTGCTCATAACCTGCTTCTCATTCCTGAGGAGGTCACTCACCACCTCTGCTACAGGCTAGATGTCTACATGCAGCTATCTGTGGTCCCCCAGCAGAGCTGCTGGGGGTGGAGGTGACATAGTATGTGCCCAGTGCTTGGTGCAGCACCTAACACACAATTAGCCCACAGTCAACCTTCCCAGTGTTGTGACAGCTCCTAGAACCAGCATCATCATCTCTGCCATGGAACCCCGGTGCCGACCAGCCACTTTATTTCCACAGCCAATGCTCAGCCTGTCCTCTGCCCTTTTATCCAGTTCGCCTTTCCTGGATGCCAACGGAATTCCTCCTGGTTGTTGTCACAGCTCACAGGATAGTGCAGAGAGGTCCAGGGCGAGCCAAGCAAATACCATCAGCTGCAGTAGGCAGAGTGGCCTTGGCCCAGGGAAGCCCCTCTTTACACAGCACAGTGTGTCCCTTCAGGAAGGGTGACAGCACTCCCTCTGTACGTGCACCATCTTTCCTGAAAGTCCAAGGCAGCTTCCACTTCCAAAATGGAAGGAAGCTGAAAGGGAACCAGGCATGGGGTGGAAAAGACCCTACTGGGCACTTGCTAGCTCTGGGCTAGATGCCTTCCCTGCCTGTAACTAAATGACACCAACTCCAGAACAGCAATAATAGCAGAAGTGGCATTTCATGTGGCACCTCAGTGGGTCAAGGCCACCCAACAGGGGCCTGTAGCAATCTAGTTTTCTGTACGCATGACACAGGGCACGGCATCTACAGAAGGGCTGGCTTCAGCTGCAGAGAGCCAACTGGAGTCTAGACTCCAGAGAAGGACCTGGCCAAGGTCGCAGAGCTGGGATGGCAGAGCCAGGATGAAAGCTGGCTGCTGAGTTGGTCCTGCCTCCCGGGCCATCTTTTACTCTGGTCATCCTTCTGGGACCAAGAATCTAATGCACCCCGCTTTAATTGGAAGAGTCAAGGGAAGCCACAGCACAGGCGCCACAGCTGCCGCCTGCCGGAGGCCCTGGGCAGCCACAGGATCTGCAGTCGTGCAAATGATTAATGTCAGCTTCGCGGAGGGCGAGGGTCCACAGGAAATTGGAGTGGATGAATTTAAGAGAGAAACCCCTTGTTTAAACAGAACTACTTTAGAAAATAAATACTGCTGAGCTTGATGGTAAATACAGATATTTGTGAGGAATGGAGGTGGAAATATGAATTTAATAAAGTTGGCGGCACGTGGCCCTACTCCAGGGGCCGCTAAGTGACTGTCCCAACAGCTCAAAGCAGAGCTGGGCATCCTGGTGGCTGATACCAGTTCTCCCACTTACTGTTCTGTGACCTTGGCAACTTGTTCTACAGAGCCTCAAAGGGGGGTCAATACACTCCTGCTGGCAAGTAAAGAGATGGTGGCACCCCCCACCTTGTCTGAAAGTTATCTTTCTGTTTCTGAAAGCCACCAAATTGCCATATGACAAGATCATACTAGGGACTGAGATTTGGTTCTTGCTGTCCCTCCTGCCAGCATGTCCCCTTGCCTTGTCCTCCAGTCCTCTACAACTAAGTGTCCCTGTCCTCCAGTGAGTTCCCCTGGCCTAGATGTGTCCCTGCTGCCCTTGCTCATCCTACCAGCTGCCTTGGGCTTTAAACCCACAGCCTCTCAGACCCATCCCGGGACCAGAAGACCTCAATCTCATTGGTCTGAAAATAAAAGTGGGGCTCCAGAGTACTCCCCCAGATCTCATAGGAAATAAAGGTCAGGATAAGAGCAGTCCAGAATTAGAGATATGACTCTCTCAAGAGGGACAGGGCCAAACTGTGGCTACTGTTCAGTCTCCAAAGAGAAGCAATGTGAAGGTGGCTTGGGGATACTCCACGGAGGCTGAACAGTGGCCTCCTACATGTACCTTTCTCTCCCTGGGTGTTTTCCATGTTCTTCTACAGCCAAGTGTAAGGATGTGAGACAGGATAGTACCCCTAGTATGACCACACATACCCCATTTATGAGGGAGGGTGAACTTAGCCCAGCTACCTGTACCTCCTAGACTTCAAAGTGGGGACCACTTATGCTTTCTCAGAATGGTCAAGATGACTGGCAGCACCTCATAGTGACAGAGCACTGGAATGTCTAACACAGGAATTAGGGGCCCCAGAGAGAGAAAGTCTCACCGAGACCTTCTGGGGACGCTCCTAGCAGACAATCCAGGTTGTGGCTTGCTCTGTTCCCAAGGTCAATGAATGCTTCTTTCTCCCTGAATCTCTAGAGAAAGTGCTGGCAACTACCCTCACTTTAAGGTGGGGAAACCAAGGCACAGAAAGGGAAGGAAGTGACCTAGAGGCCTAACAGCATGTGTTAGTTAGACTGAGGCTTTCTCCAGGCAATCCCTGGAGCCTGCACATTCGCATCCCCTCTTCTTATAGCTGAGCACGTGCAGGGCTCTGACGACAGAGTCTAGCCAAGTGAACAGAACCCAGCACCCCTTTCTTTCATGAGAAAACTGACTACAGTCCCCAGGCCCTTGAGGGCTGACACAGAAGATAGGAAGGAGCCAGAGGGCACATCCCTCCGGATCCAAGCAAAAGACACCTGGTGTTGGTAGGCGCCCACGCAGGGAGGCAGGTCTCAGGAGCAGGTCCCCTGCTATGTCAACACATGTAGGATGGGAGATGATTTACATGGGCTTCCTAATCCCCCACTGGGCACCCTGACTCATGCAGCCTGGCACCCCTGCCCCCCCACAGGTGGATGGACACTCACAGCGACGGCTGCTGTGCTGCTGTTATTTTTTCATAAGCCTGCCTTGAAATTTGTCAAACCGCATATTGTTCCAGCCCACACCCGTCAGAAGAACCAGCCGCCAGATGGGCCACCTCCTCCCCCAACTCGCTCCAGGCAGAGAAGTTACACATAGGCTTTGTGTCAAACCTTTAAGGGGGGGGGGGGGAGAAGACGGGGCAGAAATTCTTTAGAAAGAAAAAAAAGTGAGTTGGAGTCTGAATAGGGCAGGTCTATGGCTGTGCACAAATCCCAGCCTGCTAGTGCCCGGATTTCACACGAAAACTCCAGCCAGCGGTAAATAAAACTTCCCGCCTGTCAAACCGTTCATTACTGAGGTGCACATAATTTATGTACTTAAGAGCTGCCTCAGCCAAGCTATCACACGGCGAGCATGCTTCATAGGTGTTAGTGTTTATACGGACAGTAAATAAATGTCAAACACACACAAAATCCACTCTCTGGCGGGCGATGACGTGGTTCCATCCATCATCGAAGCTAGAGGCTCTGGCCCAGATTGCCAAGGCCTCTAGGCTGCCCGACCTGGCAGCTGGACTGATGGGGGCGGAAAAGGCTTTATGGCGGAAGGGAAAAGCCTTGGAAGGGAGGAAGGTTCCCACCTATGCAAAGGTACAGAGGCATCCTGAGCTGGGTCAGCAGCTTGACCATGTGCCCAGCCTCCTAACAGAGTCTGTCTGGCTGAGTGGACTCCAGGCTTCCACTGGCCTTGGAAATTGGAGGGACCTTGTGCATCCAAGCCCAGCCAAGCCAGCTGAGCCTGAGCCTGGAGCCACCTCAGAAGCCAGAGCTAATAATAGCAGTGCCTGCCAGTGAGGCCAGCCAGACTAGAGAGTTTCCATCCTTTAGTTCACTGCTCCTCACCAGGCCCACCAGGTAGGTCCTGTTTTTGAAGACTGCAAACTGGTTTAATAGAATTTCCAAATTAAAAAAAATTTTTTTTTGCATGTTTTACCATTTGAAATGCACAAGGGGTAGACATGGGATGGGCCTCCTCTGCTCTGCTGGCCCATCCCAGGGCAGAGTTTTCTACAGTTTAAGGGAGTCTCTCTGGACTAACATGTACATAACGGCATTCTTCTTGCTCTGGCAAGGGGAGTTACCTCATAGCCTATTCAGTCTTCTGTGGGAGCCACACTGCCGTAGTCACCCAAAGCTGTTGGAGCTGTCCTGGCATCCTCAGGCAATGTCACAAGCATCCTGCCAAGCAGGTGCCCTTGCTCTCCTCCAAGCCAACAGCCATCCAGGTGTTCATGTGGGAAGCTGAAGGGCTGCCTTAGGATATGCGCCACCCCCCATATACACGTGGGACCTGACTGTGAGACTTTGTTTGGCAACAGGGCTGGTGACCAGGTCAATCGGTAAGATGAGGTGATGGTAGAATTGGCTGGGACCTAATCCAATATGGCTGTGTCCTTCTAAAGAGGAGAAATTCAGACCCAGATTCAGAGAAAGGAGCTCTGCAGAGGGAGGCTGGTGGGGAATCCTGCAATGAGGAGGAGGCTGCCGGAAGCTGGAGAGGCCCAAGCGGATTCATAGGAACAAGCCTGCCAACACTTTGATCTTTGACTTATCACCTCCTGAAGCAGGAATCACAGAATCTACAGTCTCTGCCACCCAGGCCCCTGGGCTTTGTTTCCATAGCCTCAGGAAGGTACAAGGCATGGTGGGTTTTCAGCAACCCACCTCCAGACACACACCAGGGAGTAGGCTAAGGGAAAATTTTGGGATTAGATGGTCCCAGGACTGGATGTGGGTCTTGCCTCCCTGGAGTGAGTACCCACGAGTCACAAGGTCTTTCTGGGCTCTCTGTTCATCCACAGGATTGGTCAATACCTAGATGAACACACTCCCAGGGGCTTCTGGGGATGTCAATGAAGGCCACACTCCAGACAGAGCTCAAGGACAGGGCCATATTGAAATCCATCACCAGGAAAGACGCAATGTCATAGTGAGCCCCATCATGGAGGTACCTTGGCACTCACAACTAGGTAACCCAAAGCCTTCTGGGATGGGGCAGCAGCAGGAAGAAGTTGCCCTACTGTCATGGACTCAGCCCAACTTCTTTGCTCTACAGGTTAAAAAGTCACCCTTGTAGCATCAATCTTTTCTTAAAAAAGTATTATTTATTTCTAGAACATAGTTTCCTCCCTCCTCCCCTCTTGGCCCCTCCCTCCCTCTCTCCTTCCCTCCCTCCCTCCCTCCCTCCTTGTTCCTCTACTTGGTACTCTCCTTCTCCTCAGATGAGGTGGGTCCTCACATATCATACTCCCTCAGATCTTGCGTCATGTGAAGCCCAAGAGCTTCCACTCGTACTGGAGCTTGATAAGGCACACCATCTAGGGTGTGGGGTTCCACTAACCTGCAGCAGATTCCATGACTCACTGGTGGGTAGAATTTTTCCTAGGATAGATATGCTAGGTTCCTATCTACTTGGGTGTGTGGGTTATAGGATAGTTATCCTCTGATGTATGGTTAATATCCATTTGTAAGGGAATACATACCATGTTTATCTTTCTGGGACTGCGTCAGCTCACTTAGGATGAGCTTTTCTAGTTCCATCCATTTGGTTTTGAATTGATGCTGCAATGTATGGAGAGAAAATGGGAACTGTCTAGGCAGCCACTGGTATGTCATTTCTTAGTTTTGGAAGCTGCAGTCCCTGCACTTCCTATATAATCAGATATATTTATCCCTCTCAGGTCTCTGAGGTGGTTGAAGAATAGATAGCTAGAGTCTCATAGTTAAATTTTGAGTTGTTTAGGAATCAAGAGGGTGTTCTGGATCTAAGAAGATATTTTAAAAATTATGAGGCAAGTTAGTATGAAAGCTGAGTTAGATATAGAACTTTAAACTCATGGAGATGGTTAGATAGTAGAATGTTAAAGTCAGGTGCCAAATACATATGGACTGGACATTGGGAATGTATGCTAAGCCATATAACTCTTATAATTGTGGCCTATTTATTTCTGTTGTTTTGTATTGTATTTATAGTTATAAGAAAAAGAACCATTTTTTGGACTGAAAGGGAGAGCTGTTGGGGGGAAAAAAGAAATACCTTAAACAAAAAAAAAAGAAGGGAAGAGGATGGGGGGGTTGAGGGGGAGGAGGGTGGAAGGGTGGGACTGGAGGGGGGAGTAGGGAGGGGATTGTGATTGAGATGTAACTTGAAGAAATAAAAAATAAATTATTAAAAAAAAAGTCACCCTTGTTTGTGAATGAGCTCAGGGCCACCAGTGAGTCCAAAGCCTAGACGGGACTAAGCTGGAGCCCCTGACTCTAGCGCCCCCTACAGCCTGTGCGGCTCCCTCTGTCCACAAGAATAATGTACAATGATGCAGGGCTCCTGTGGCCGAGCAGGCCTCTTGGGAGTCTGGTTCCCATTCCACTCAGCCACTGGCTGCTGTATTGGTTAGCTGGGGCTGCAGTGATGCTGTTTAACCATTGGTCCCAACAGCCCAGTAACACCTGAGCATTCATTTGGCAGTACCGCAAAAGCAGAGGTTTAACTAAATTGCCCATGGTTCATCTGTTTCCTGAGGATGAGCAGGTGGAGGCTGAATACCTTTCAATCCAGCAAGTGCACATCCCACGTGTGACTGTTAATGCTAACTGTCAACTTGCCAGAATCTAGAACCACCTAGAAGACAAGTCAGCCACACACTGGTCCGACCCCACTGCAGGCCCAACCCACCACTGACCCACTAAAGCACAGATAAGCCCACATCACTCCCACTGTGGGCCAAACCCACTTCTGGCCACACACCCCCCCTCCTCATACTGGGCCCAGCCCATTCCAGGTTCCCTTTCCCATCAAGCCCCTCTTTGGCTCTCATTCTGTAAGCATGACTTTTGTGACTTCCTGTGATCTCAGAAGGTTTGGTTATCTCCTCTGCAGAATGTGGTGGTGCTCTGTGCTTGAGGATTAACCTTTCAGATCTCCTTTCCTCTGGCCTATAAACCAAAGGTACAGTGTACACACAGGGGGCCATTCCCAGCTACGTCCCTAAATAAGAACCCTGGGACCAGCACTGCAATTTACAGTTAGACCAGTATTTTACAGTTGGCAGGAATTCCTGTCCATTATCTCACTGGTCCTCATGTCATGCTTCTGGAAGTTTCCATCTGTGGAGACTAGCCACACAATTTCTCTCAAATTCTTACCTCAATTCTTTATTTATCTGGCTCTAGCAAGCTAGCCTCATCCTGACATGGACTCTGAAGCATGACTCACTTGGCACCAGGATGGGCTGCTGGACATGGGTGACTTTTGTCTTCCCCATCTGAGCTCATGTCAGAGTCCCAGTGGGACACTGAGATGTCTTGCTTCTCCCCCCTGACTGTTAGAGATGACTCAAGGCTTCCCTTGTGCCCACAGCAGCTCTGCTGTGCCAGGAAAGTTGGGGATGAAGCTGGAAGAGAGGGATTCTCTTGAGTTGAGCCCATTTGAAAACATCTGGAGGCATTGGTAATTGGGACAACTTGGGAAATGCTACTGGCTTCTGGTAAATGAACACAAGGGAATCTTCTCACCAGCCAAACTGCACACGACATTCCCTTCCTAAAAGCAATTCCCACTATGACATCATCACTAGGAGGCTGAGACCTGTGTCCAGGCTAAGGCCTAGAAGCTAACGGTGTTGGGGGATTGCTGCGCAATGTAGCAGGCAGGGCTCCTCAAGGCCTTCAGCAACCTCCCCTCATTCTTTCCTCTTTCCCTAATCCTGCTGTCAGAAGACAGCCAGGAAAACACACTCAGGTACATGCTGAGCAGAGCAACTACCTTGAAGAATTCCTATCCTAGCAATTGTCCCCACCAGCCTAGGTCTCTACCCCAAAGCCTCACCCCAATGCCCTTTCCAGGACACTGCCTTTTATTATTATTATTATTGTAGTAGTAGTTGTTGTTATTTATTATGTAACAATACTTTGATGCAATCCTTTGTTTCTTTTATCATTTTAGCTTTGTTTTATTTTTTATTGATTGATTAATTGATTGACTTGGTTTTTCTTTTCTTTTCTTTTTTTTTTTTTTTTGGTTTTTCGAGACAGGGTTTCTCTGAATATCTCTGTCTGTCCTGGACTCACTTTGTAGACCAGGCTGGCCTCGAACTCACAAAGATCCGCCTGCCTCTGCCTCCCAAGTGCTGGGATTAAAGGCGTGCGCCACCACTGCCCGGCTATTGACTTGGTTTTTCAAGACAGGGTTTCTCTATTAGTCCTGGTTACCCCAGAACTCACTCTGTAGACCAGGTTGGCCTGGAGCTCACAGAGATCTGCCTGCCTCTGTCTCCCAAGTGCTGGAATTAAAGGCATGCACCATCACACCTGACATCATTTTTTTAAATGTTTGTTATTATAGATTTATTTTTATTAAAACTCTATCACATGGGCTGGAGAGGTGGCTCAGAGGTTAAGAGCACTGGCTGTTCTTCCCAAGGTCCTGAGTTCAATTCCCAGCAACCACATGGTGGCTCATAGCCATCTACATTGAGATCTGCCCGGGCATATATGTAGAGCAAATACTGTATACATAATAAATAAATAAATGTTAAAAAAAAAAAAACTCTATCACACCTGACATCATTTTTAATGTTTGTTATTATAGATTTATTTTTATTAAAACTCTATCATAAAGAGCTTTCAAATAGATGGGCAGTGTTGGAACATGTGTTTAATCCCAGCACTTGGAAGGCAGAGGCAGGCAGATCTCTGAGTTCCAGGACAGCCAGGGATACACAGAGAAACCCTGTCTCGAGAAACCAAACTAATAACAACAACAACAAAAACTTTCAAATAAAACACACACACATACAAAATGTGTATACATGGATATGGGTGCCCTTGGAGGCCAGAAGAGGGCATTGGATCCATGGGGCTGGAGTAATGGGTGGTGTGAGCTGCCTAATGTGGGTGCTGGAAACTGAACTCAGGTCCTCTGGAAGAGCAGCAAATGCTCCTAATTGCTGGGCCATCCCTGCAGTCCCTTGTCTTTTCTTTTCTTTTTTAAAATTGTATCTTTTATTCATTCTTTGACAATTTCATGTATATAAAGAATGCATCTTGATCATATGGTCCCCTAACTCCTCTCGCCCACTCCACCCAGGACCCCAAACTCTTCCTTCCCTTCCATTCCTTCTAGGGAGCCCCAATACATCTCCTTCTCCCCTTCATGTTCTGTCATTTTTTGTTAATAACTCACTGAGTCCAATTAGTGATGTCTACTGAAATGTTAATTGATTTTATAGGCTTGATCTTGTAGAGGTACATGGATACATGGCCATACCGTGCCTTGAAGACAGCATTTCACAGAACTCCTTCCCACCCTCAGGTTTTTACATTCTTTCATCATCGTTTTCTGAGCCCTGGGGTGGATGGTGGTAATATGTCTGTTTTAAGACTGAGCACTCAACAGCCACTTATTCTCAACACTTTGACCAATTGTGAGTCTCTCCCTGAGTGCTGCACACAGCAGAGAAAAGCTTCTCTGAACCAAGTTGAGAACAGCACTAACCTATGGGTGTAAAGCATAAATGACTCTAAGACAGTGTAACGACATGTTGTGCAGCCAAACAACTCCCTAGAGCGTTGGCCTCTTCAGCCATGAATTTGGACTGTGTTTACAGCAGCAGACTTGAATTTCCTTCTGTAGAGCAGTCCTCAAGTTCAATTCCAAAACAAGTTGGTGACCCCTGTAACCTTCGTGCCACTGTTGCACTAATGATCCTGTCTTACCTGGCGGCTAGAACACTGTCTCTTAACACAATGGAGAAAGTGTGGCCAGGAGTAGGGAGAAGAAGGCAGGTTCTGAGTTGTAGGGGTGATGAGTGAGGTGGGTTGATGGGTATGGAGGGGATAAAATGGCAGCCTCGGGTGACCAAGTAACAGAGCCCTGCTGAGGGCCAGAGCAGGTCTCTGACATTCTTAATTGAAGGGCAGTAGATAATAGTAGATGATAGGGAGTCTGGGCCTGTCACAGGATGGGGTGTAGAGGGGAAGATGACTCAGGAGAAAAGGGGTCCCGGCCCATGGGGCTGACTTTAGTCTGAATTTAAGAATGTGGTGGAGAATGTCAGTCAATGATACAAGTTCAAGAGCACAGACCCAAGGTTGTTGCTTATGAATTGCTCAGTCCTTAGTCTCTCCTCTCCCTTCCTAGTTCTTCTGGTGCATGCCCCTACTCCTCAGGGTATCACCCTCTTTCCCTCTCCTCTATACACCTAATGACCTGAATTCTTTTTTTTTTTTAATACTTTATTGGAGTTACGACAGTTGTGAGCTGCCATGTGGTTGCTAGTAATTGAACCTGGGTCCTCTGGAAGAGCAGTCAGTGCTCTTAACCGCTGAGTCATCTCTCTAGCCCATGTCCTGAATTCTTAAAGGCAGCATACAAAGCCTGTGACTGAAGGACAGCTTTCTACAGTATCCATGGCCAAGTAAAAACCTTAGAGGCCATGGCAGGCACCTAGGGCCTGGGAATCCTGAATAAATCATGCCTCCTACATCTCAGCTCCCATATATCTCCGAGCCTCAGTTTCCCCCTTTGTCTGCAACAATAGAAACAGCCACCTCCTTTGAGGACTCTGTAGTGACAGCAGAGACTTGGATCCTGGAGCTCTAACAGGGATACACAGAACAAAGGTCTGTGTTGAGATGGTCTTCATTTTCCCAGGCTGTAGCCCAGTGGTAGAGAGCATCTATGTTTACGTTCTCATTTGCCAGATTTGATTCTGAAAGGATAGAGAGTGCCTTGGGTTTTGTGCAATTCATAAGCAACAGCCTCGGGTCTGTGCTCTTGAACTTGTATCACTGACTGACATTCTCCATCACATTCTTAAATTCAGACTAAGTAAAGCTCAGTAGACTACTGCCCCCAGACCAAATCCAGTCTGTGGTCTGGTTTTACTCAGCCTTAGCTTAGCGTGGCTTTATTGTTTGCAAAAGGCTGGGGAAGAAGGAAGAGAAGAAGGAGGAAAACGATGAAGCCTTTGGAGAAAAAATAAAAGTAGGAGTGGAAACCAGTCAGGGCACAGCAACCCATGTGGCTGGCTGGACCTGGAATACAACTTTACAGTGAAGTTTGCAAACCTTTCATTTAGACGTCTACAAACAATGTAATATCCTTGACCTGTGTTCACAGCCTTCTATGGCCTCCACAGCCTACTGCAAATCACAAACAAGAGACTGCAGAGAGTGGGCTTAGAAAGTGAGGTCCTAATGTCTTAGTGGCCAGTGAGTCTCTCGCCACAGCCATGGGAGCAGAATCCCAGCAGCCCAGTTCCCACTTGGTACATTGTACCTTTAATCACATTCCCTTTCATGATGACTATGCACACTAGACGTGTGCATCCTTCCTATGGGGGAGCCAGAAGGAAAAAACAACTGATTCACGTGGGCCTCCATCAACAAGGAGGGTGTGGGGAAAGGGGTCCAAGGTGCTTAACCACCCTACCTCACCGGAGGAACATCTATTGGTGAACAAATGGTGGCATTACATCTAGAACTTGAGTTCAAGTCCCAGTTCCTGCCCTGTGGGCAGCTGATTGTAGATAACTGTGAGTGCCCCTCCCCTGAATACTCCTAAGGTCCCTCTTCCAGCTCTTTAGTTTCTAGAGCCAAGAAGTTCCTGCTGAGGTTCAAAACGGTTCCAGTTGATTTCTGTCACTAGCAACCATCAGAGTCAGACTAAGCACTCAAGTGTACTCTTCTCCCATCCACAAAAGCAACCCCATTGTCTCCAAGACTGCGCCGAGGTCAACTCTGCCATGCCTGATCCTCATGACAGTTTTGCCCCATTGGCAATCCAAGATTAGAGGTCAGGACAGGGGAACCAGGCAGTCAGGGACAACCTAGGAAGATACCTGGCCAGCAGGGGCTGAACTAGACTGGGTGGAGAGGCATGGGAGCAGAAGGAAGAGGGCGAAGAAGAAAGAATGGTGTAGACACAACTGGAGGGCGTCATTCTGCATTCAGCTGGTGACCCAGTCCAGTCCAGGCCATGCAGGGGACCTGGAGAAGGAGCAGAGAGAGGAATAGGGCAGGCTCCACCGAAAGGTGATTCCTGAGCTGAGGGGTGGTCTAAATGGGACCCTTGCCACTTGTCACACACAGCCCATAGACCCTTCTTAGCTACACCCCAGGGTTAGACTACAATGGCAGAGTAAGGCAGAAACTCACCAGCAAGCCAGGCTCTGCTCCTTCCCAACATTTCTTGGGACCTGCAGCCTGTCCCTCAAGGGGTGCCAATTTTCACTTTTTAACAAAGCTGAAGGACCCAGTGATTTAGCAGTAGGTAAATGCACTTGTCACCAAGCCTGATGACCTGAGGTCGATCCCCAGAGTCCACATAGTAGAAGGAGAGCACCAACTCTTGGGAGTTGTCCTCTGCCCTCCACCCACACTGTGGCATGTGTGTGCTCCAACCCCCATGCACACAGACACACATACTCACACACACACACACACACACACACACACACACACACACACA
>CAJQZJ010004381.1:8429723-8462247 GCA_907164525.1 Lophiomys imhausi
ACCCTGACGAACCTGCGTCTGAGCTATTCCAGAAAAAGGACTGCTAATTGCGTTAAAGAGTCTACCCCCGAGACTGGTTTCCTGACGACTGAGGACCTGCCCCAGAGACTGTATCATTCTAAAAGGGTATGAAAGTAGTTGTTATGATTATCAATAGGTTTAGCGGATAGGTTAAAGGGGTTGTAGGAATTTATAGGATTAATAGTTAAGAAATTAATGGTGTTTGTTATAAGTGAATTTAGTAATAAATAAATAAGAGTTAAATAAATAATAATTTAAAAGTTCGGTTACAGGGAGGGTTTGTGAGGGCCCAGGAGGCAGCTCATGGAGCAGGTTAGGCATCCCATACAGAGGGCAAGATGCTGCGGCTTAGGATATCCAAAGTACTGGACCTCTCCCATGGGCGAGTCCCTGTTTTTGTTGCTACCTTGTCCCATCACATCTCTGTCTAGGGGATGAAAATTGCCACAAAGGATGAGACAGCTTGTGGGGAAGTAGAAAACTGCGTCTAACAGTCCAACAGACAATTTCCTTCTGTTTGCATAGGAACAAGCAGGGTTAGAAAAGATATCACTTTAAAAGCTCTTTAACATCTGTGTGTCCCTTTCCTAGATGACAGTCAACGTGTGGGAGGGAAAGAGGAAACATTTGCTGTCTTTGTGCTTCCCATTCAAAACCCACTTTACCTTGGAAATTCCCTGGCTTTCTATCATATTTCTGCTGCAGGTCTGTTGAAGCAGCAAGTCCGTGTCAAGCTAACTTTAAGGTCGCCCCCTGGTGTCCATTCCCTGCATAACCATCAGATTGAAGGTAAAACGAGGTGTGACTTAGCAGTGTTGTAGGTCACAGCCCACACTATGCTTCCTCTATGGTAAATGTAATTGAGTCCTTCCTTAGCTAATTGACTATGAATTGATCAAAAAAGGAAATGATGTTGGATTGACCTAATTGGGTGATGCCTTTAAGAAGCCTTAGGAACCTTCCTGAGGTCAGAGATGTTCTGGGGAACTTGAACAAGTGGAGGGGCTTAATGACCAGAACCCTGGAACAAGGAGTTGGAATCTACCTCCCACTCAGTTGATCTAAGAAGAAGATACTTCCTTGGCTGAGCAGAGGCCACAGCAGGGTGGACACTATGACCACAGCCTTGTGAGAGCCTGAGCAGAGAAACTCATAAGAACCTGTCTGCCAGAATGCCTAGCTGGATCTCTGTCACCATCAACCAGGAGCAAACCTCAGAGTCACCACTTCAGTGAGCCTACCTACTTACAGTCCAGCACTTCTCTCTGTCCCTGTAGTAGCTGCCACTGTCCGAGGAAGCTCCTTCTCCAAGCTGACAGGTCTGTGCAGGACTGTATTAACGGGGTCCATGCTCTGATCATCCTGGTGTCTTGCTGTCTATCAGCTACCATCTTATTACAATTAACAGTGACTCAAAGCCAGATGTGGTGATCCAATATTCTGGAGGCTGAGGGCAGGAGGATTGCATGGAGTTCAAAGTCAGCCTGGGGAAAGACAGGAAAACCAAACTAAAGCAAATAAACATAAAAACAACAACCGAGAGAGGACATTGCCCAAAGTGGGAATTATTCCTAACCTAGGCAGGTCCTGAGCTGGATTGGTAGTGACACCCAATCAAATAGCAGAGCCCACCAGCAAGGGATGTAGAGCAAGGTGGGCCAGCAGCAGTTGCAGATCAGATCTTTGGTTCCTCCTGTTCCTGTGGGGTTTTTAACTGGTCTGAACTCTGGGAGACAGGGCTAGCTGCCTAGAATTTGGTCCATAGGCAGCTGCTTGCCCCCTCTTCCCCTAGCCTGGCATCTGCTGTGTGGGTCCTGCCCCTGGTACAGCTCCATCTCTGGGCTACAGGCTCTACACACAGGAGGCTTTCATCTTCCTCTGTGGCAGGCTGCAGGGACCCATCTCGGGCTCTCAGAGGCCCCCAGGACTGAGTCCAGGGCCCCATGAAGATACCATGAGAAGCCCAGGAGGAACTAGATTCAGCTTTGCTGTGGCCAGCCTCTTCTTCTTCCAAGCGGATAAGCTGTGGGAGTTGGCTCTCTCCTTTCACCATGTGGAAGTGACTTTGTCATAGAACCACCTCAACCATCTTCCACCTTATTTTTTGAGACAGGGTGTCTCACTGAACCTGGAACTTGCCATTTTTGATAGACCGAGTAGCTGCCAGTCTCTGCCCTCCACTTCTTGGCTTATAAATGTATACCATGGTATCTGGCTTTTATGTGGGTGCTGATGATATAAACTCCAGGCCTCCACCTTATTGACTGAATCATCTCCCAAATGCGAAAGTGGAATTCAACATGAACCAAATGAACACCATTCTGTCTGTCAGAGCCACCCATTGCCCTGACACAGAGAGCGGAAAAGATCTGAGGTGAAGAGATCTGGATCTCTGAGTCACTTCGTTGTGAACCGCCCCTCAGACCACTCAAGCTTGCAACCGGAACACATAGCTGTGAGTTTGGTTGCAGGAACTAGGGTTTATTTGCTAACCCCACCAACACTGCTCTACCCATTGATAGCGAGCCAGCCTTTCAGGGTTGCCACTTGAACTTGGGATGTGAATTTAGACACCACAGGGGAAAGACACTGCCCAGTAAACATGAGGACAAGCTGAAGACAGACGTAGTGATTCTGGGAGGGAGGAGGGACAGGAAAGTAGGGGTGAGGGGAGGAGTCAGTGACAAGCAGCTTTGGAAAGAGCCAAATGCCTTATTGTCTGCCTGGATCAGTTCCAGGTGCTGAGGAGGACCAGTTATGGATGTTCATTGAGTTGAAGACAGAGAAATTAGGTCTGGGGGTATCAAGAAGACTGGAAATTTTAGGACAAAGAAAGTTGTGCTGCAATGAAAGAGGTCTAGAAATTGCAGAATCTAGAATCTACAATCACACATCTTTGTCAGAGCAGTTCCTGCAGGGGAGGCAGGGTTGAGCAGCCTGATAACACACAGGGTCATGCTTATAATAAGCAGGTCAAAACTTCCCAGATCATGAGCTGCTCTTGAGTCTGCTTAAAACCAAAATTACAACATATCAAGTGTCAAAAGAATCAAGTTGTTCTGTAGATAAACTAACTATAACTAGACCAATGGAGTGGTCTCTAAAATAATATGACAATATTCAGAACAGAACACCATGGAACTTAAATAGCCAATATCCAGTTCCAAATGACAAGATATGCAGAAACAAGAAAATATTAGCTGTAACTGGACCAAACCAAAAAAAAAGTCAGTTATTGAAAATAGCAGAGGTAATGAAATCAGCAGACAGGAACACTAAAACAACTATTGAAGATCTTATAAGCATGGTAAGGGCTATAAATAAAAATCTTATGAGATAAAATAGAAAATATTTAAAAGACTCAAGAGGACATGTGTTGGGGCCAAATTAAAAAAAAGAAAAGAAAGAAAAAAGAAATCATAAAAATAGCTACACCCCCCCCAAAAAAAAACCTCCACAAATAAGAAAAACAGGAACAAATACCCACATTTTAAAATTAACCCAGGAGACTTGGTTCTACAGAGATGGCCCAGCAGCTAAGAGCACTTGTTGGTCTTGACGAGAACCAGGGTTGGGTTCCCAGCTCCCACATGGTGGCTCCAATTTCAGCGGTTGCAACATCCTCTTCTGGCCTCTATGGGTATTGCACACACATAGTGCACAGATAAACATGCAGGTAAAACGTCCATACACATAAAATGAAAATAACTTTAAAAAAGATTATTAAAAAGTAGGACAGTGGACCCAGATTTAACCATACAGACAACTACATTACACGTAAGCGGCTTAAACACACTAAAAAGAAAAATAGAAACATGCACAGATAATTAGGCACATGTGCTTTCAAATGTTCAACAAACTCTATAATAGTAGTTAAAAGTTAAAAAAGAGATCTAATACAAACTCCAGAATGAGGGGTATTATAATCACAAGAAGGTTGATTCCTCAGCATGATTTAATCTTAAGTTAGTGTATGTCCGATAGCAGGGCTTGAAAATTCATGAAGGGAAACTTATAGAGTGAAGCAGGGAAACAGGAAAATATCCCTTATTTTTTAAGGTTTTCCGAGACAGGGTTTCTCTGTATATCTCTGGTTGTCCTGGACTGACTTTGTAGACCAGGCTGGCCTTGAACTCACAGAGATCCGCCTGCCTCTGCCTCCCTGAGTGCTGGGATTAAAGGCATGAAAATATCCCTTATGTCTGGAGATGTAAACCTTAGCTGGTCAGAACAATTGATAAAACTTGGCCTTCACATGCATGTGTGTGTATATATGGCCATATAAACATATATACACCTGTACATACACAATACATGTATACGTCAAAAGAAAAATGGATATTGAATACTGACCACTACTAGTCAACTTGGTTTAACTGATGTTTATGGCATACTTATTCAACAACAGCAATGCATACGTTATATCCAAGTGCACATGGAATACGTTTCAAAGTTGACTAAATGCTGTGTAGAAAACCAAGCATCAATATGTCTATTTATTTATTTATATTTAGTCTTTTAGAGTATGGTGTCTGATCACAGATAAATTATAAACCAACCAGTGAAAAGTTTTGGAAAATCTCACACATCACAAATTAGCATATATATATTACGAAAAAGTAAAAACAACACATATTAAAAATTGTGGATTATGGAAGTGTAGGTGTAGAGCATGTGCCTACTATGAGAGCTCCTAGGTTCGGTTCCTAGCACAGCAAAATACATCAAAATACATACAGAAATGAAGTTTTTGGCACTTCCAAAGCAGTGTTTAGGAAGGAGCTCAGTACATTGAGTGACTTTCTAGGAAAATAAATATCTGAAACCAATGATCCAAGCTTTTATGTGAGCAGATTAGGAAAAGAAGAGAGAGCAAGAGAAAGAGAAAATGAAGCCTAAAGTAAGTAGAAGGAAGAAAATAATGAAGAACAGAGCAAAGGGCCAGAAGTGTAGTCAGTGTGGAGCCTGCCCTCGCTGCATATGAAGGACTCCAGTAAGCACTGCGGGGGGTGGGGAGCCGAGCAGAGTAAAGTAGAGCAAATCAACAAAACCAAAATAAAACTGTTTGAAAAGTTAGCTGGGTGGTGGTGGTACTTGCTCTTAAGCTCAGCTCTTGGGAGGCAAAGGCAGGTGGCTCTCTGTGACTCTGAGGTCAGCCTGGTCTACAGAACGAGTTTCAGGACAGCCAGGGCTACATAGAAAAACCCTGTCTCAAAAAACAAACAAACAAAAATGAAACAAAAAGAGAGAGACTAATCAAGAGAGATTAAGAGAGACCATCAAGAAGAATGAAAGACAGGTTGGTGAGACGGCTCAGCAGGTAAAGGCATTTGCCACCAATCCTTATGACCTCAATTCAACCCGTGGGACCCACGGAGGAAGGAGAGAATGATTCCTGCAAGTTGTCCTCTGGCCTTCACATGCATATTGTGTCATACACACGCACACGCGCACACACACACATGCAAACACACAATAAATAAATGTTAAATATTAATAGAATCAAAGACAATATATCAATAAATATCTGACAGTTATTGAGAATGGTGCAGGCACTATGAAATTCTTTATACCAGGTTAATCTAGAAATTAAATCAAATTGATAGTTTTTTTGAAATATACAAATATTCTCTGAAATATCCAAAATGTGATCAAAATGTCTGTGAGGGGAGTACATCACCTGAGGCGCCTCCAGCCATTATGCAGCACTCAATTTGTAGTTAAAAATGTCCCACGAAGAAAACTCTCAGCTCAAATGACGAAGGGAGAAATGATGTCAAATATATATGGAAAAGATAAAATCAACTCCACATGAACCCCTCCAGAGAACAAGTGGAAATGCTTTGCGGCTCACTCCTGCTGGTCTCATAAAGCAGGTCAGCCAGCAGCCCAGGGTAAAAGAGCAACCCAAAGATCAACTTCAGCTGAGCACAGTGGCTCATACCTGTAACTGCTGCACTTGAGATGCTGAGGCAGGAGGATCACCATGAGTTTAAGGCCAACCTGTTCTAGAGAGTAAGACCCTGTCACTAAAAGTTGAAACCAAAAATCGATTGCTTTCTATGTATACTATCTTAATAACAAAACTTAACAGATGCAGTGCATGAAAATTACAAGTGTTTCTTAGATTTAAACAAAATTCCAGCAATTTGAATACATCTGTGGGGAAAATTTAACATGTCATGATCATTTGAATTTACGCCTAGAATACAAGATTGCTCTAATATTTTAAAAATATATCTATTTATTCACCAGACTAATATGTATTTAAAAGGAGCTTAGCAAATGTTCATTTCAATACATACAGAAGCAGCATTTGACAAAGTTCACTACCTGCACATAATTAAAAAACAAAACAAAACAAAACAGGGGCTGGAGAGATGGCTCAGCGGTTAAGAGCACTGTTTGCTCTTCCAGAGGTCCTGAGTTCAATTCCCAGCACCCCCATGGTGGCTCATGACCATCTGTGATCTGATGCCCTCTTCTGGCCTGCAAGTCTACATGCAGATAGAGCACTGCATAAAATAAATAAAACTTAAAAACAAAAAACAAAAACAAAAACCACAATTCTTCGAGGGCTGGAAAGAAGGCTCAGTGACTTAAAGTAGGGCACTCTCGAAGGGGACCTGAATCGAGCCCCCAGCTGCCAGGCCCTGCAAGCTATACCTCCAGCTCCCTGGGAATCTGATGCCCCCTTCTGGTGTCTGTAAGCTACTTCACACATGTGCACATAACCCTGCAAACACACATAATTAAAAATAAAAATATTTTCCAAAAGCTTCTCAAAACTATGACTAAAGGGAAAGCATCTCAATCTAGTAAAGACCATTCAGGGAAACCGAAGTTACTAATTTAATAGACTAGTAATTAATAACAATAGATTGAATAATTCCTTGCTAAGATCAGGAACAAGTCAGTATCTACTTTTTACATTTGGATTTGACATTACAGTGGAAGTTCTAGACAGTTCAGTAAGAAAAGGAAAAGTGTCTGTAACTCTAGTTCCAAGGAATCAAACACTCTCTTTTGGTCTCTGTGGGCACCACACATGGAGGTGGTGTACAGACACACATGCAGTCCAAACACCAATACATATACAATTTTTTACATGTTAAAAGAAAAGTGAGTAATTGACATAAAGATTACAAAGAATTAGGTAAAATATTTTATTCACAGATGCCAAAATCATCTGTAGAGAGAATCTCTTGTGTACTGTATGGAAGCATCACCTCTCAATAAAAATCTGATGGCCTATTAGCTGAGGCAGGAAATAGAAGATGGGAGTTCCAGTAGAGAGAGGGGGGGAATCTGGGAAAGAGTCAGGTTCAAGAAGAGATTTACCCTGGACTCCGAGAAAAAAGAACACAAGAAATTGAAGACAGGTAGCCAGCCATTTGGCAGACATAGAACAGAATAAAGTTTATTTAGTTTTACAAGCCAGTCGGGGAACAAGTCAAAGCTCATGGCCTGGGTATATACTCATAAATAATTAAGACTCAGAGTCAGTATTTCCAGGAACAAAGAGGCAGATGGAAAAGCTCATGGCTACACCATCTATGTAGAAAATAATTATTGACAGGGAAGTTTCTTGAATTAACAAATGAAGTTAGTGATTTCAGAATAAAGTCAATAAAAATCATCTTTAATAGACAGCAATAAACAATTGAAAATGAAACAAATATGGTTAATAATAACATTAAAATATTCAATATTTAGGGGTAAATTTAACAAAACATGTGCAGACCTATATGCTGAATGCTAAAACTTTGCAGAGAGAAAGACAAGAAAATCGTAAGTAAATGGAGAGATCTATTGGAGTCATGGATCCAAATCCTCATTGTGATTTTTGTCTGTTCCCAGAGTTCCTGCACAACACTTAGTAGTCAACAGGACAGTATTTCATGTGGGGCTGTAGGGGGTGATGAAGTCTTGGGCAGATACCTTATAAGAGGGCATGAGAGAATCTATTTTCCTCTACATTGGCTGCCTTTTGCTCCTCTGTCTCCTTTCCTTTAGAGGATGCAGCATTCAGGGTGTGACCCTGGAAGCAAGTGAGTGGCCTTGTCAAACACCAAGTCCAGGGAACTTGATCCTGGGCTCCAGCTCCTGGAACTGTGACAAGCAGATTTCTGCTCTTTGCTTACACTCAACCTCCAGTATGTCATCTATTATAATGGTGTTAGTGGCGTGTCAAGTTGTTGATTTGCTTCAAATAAGAATCAGTAGGCTTTAGGTAGAAATTCATAAGCTGATTCTATTGTTTGTATATTGAGAAAATATAGGAAATGAATTTTGAAGAAATGAATTTTAGTTAATTTTAGAGTTGGCTTAAAGTCCTAATAGAAGTTGGGCCTTGCAGTGTATACAATTGACCCTAGCACTTAGGAGGCAGAGGCAGGTGGCTCTCTGTGTGTTCAAGGCCAGCCTGATCTACAGACCTAGTTCAAGGACAGTGGCGGCTACACAGAGAAACCCTGTCTCAAAAAACCAATGTGTTTTCAATAAACCATTCCATCTTTCAATTAGCAGATCTTTTTCTGTGGCAACAGCATGGCCCTCATCAAGGATCAACATTGATGGGTTCTTCCTCCTCCTTTCCTTTCTCTTATTTTTTTCCTGTTGGAAGATTAAGTGTTCAACAGGATCATTTATCAGATTAGACTTGGCCAAAGAAAGTCTAGGTCTCTGAGCCCATCATGGCACCATGATGTCACCTTGGTAACTTGGTTTATGGACCCATCGAAGCAACACTGAAATGGCCTGGGAAAGAGATTGTTGGACACCTGCAGAATGAGTCGTTTTATCCACTGTATTCAGAGCCTCCTCTGTGCTGAATGTCTTTGGTAGTCATTCACATGGGACAGACTTGGACCTCTGAATTCTGTGGCAACTCAGAGAAGAAGCCTACCTACACACCACTCCTTCAGCTTAACTATCACCAGTCTTCCAGTCCTGTTTCTTCCAAGTTCCTGAGCACCTAGCTAACTATGAGATTTTTATGGCTGCCTCTCATGGTCAACTTTGAGCCGGGCTATCATATTGTATCTATACTTTTGGGGACAGGAAAACAAAGCGGGCTCCAATTGTAAGGAGCTGTATGAAAGGCCCAAAGGCCTGTACTGAAGGAGAGAAGGAGAGCTGAATATGGCAGTTGGTGTTGAAAGGCCTAAGGCACCTTTTAAGTTACTTTGACTTCCAAGATTACCAGATTGGCTTCCTATACACCATTGCCAGTAGTGAGAGTTAGTTGTTTGTTTGTTTGTTTTTCAAGACAGGGTTTCTCTGTGTAGCTCTGGCTGTGCTGGAATTTCCTCTGTAGACCAAGCTGGCCTCAAACTCACGGAGATCTGCCTGTGTCTGACTCCCCAGTGCTAGGATTAAACGCATTCGCCACTATGCCTGAATGTTATGGTTAGTTTTAATTGCCAATTTGCTACCACCTAGAATCTCTTGGGAAGAGATTTTCATCTTCAGTTGGGGATCACGATGGCCTATGGGCATACCTATGGGGGATTGTCTTGATTAAGTGAAGACCCAGCCTGAAAATGGGCAGCATTATTCCTGGGTTTAGACTCTGAACTGTATCCGAGTAGTGATAGCTGAAATCTAAACACGCATGTTTTTCTTTTTTCTTGACTGTTGATGTGCCTGGTTGACTTGGGTTCCTGCCTTGACTTCCTGCAATGATATGTTATAACCTGAAACAAGGAACTAAAATAAACCATTTCTCCTCAAACTTGCCTTTTATCATAAAACCTGCATTTTTACCACAGTAATAGAAATGAAACTGTGACATTGCTTGATGGCAGATTGCTGTTTCATTCACCCAATGTTATGAGTAAGTTCTCAGACAAATGCTATTTTGTTCCAGAAGGCTTTAGTCACATGGCCACCTCACATTCCATGGTTAAGGCACTCAGTGTCTATGGAGATTCCAGCAGAAAGTCAAGAGAGTTTCCAAACACTGCCCACTCCACCAGTCCAGAACTGTGACTGTCCTACCTAGTGCTAGAGGCTCCCCACAGCTGCTCCTCTCCGCACAGATCATCAGCCTCCACCATTTCTGCTATGTCACGGGCCAAGGCACAGATGTGAGCTCTGTTTTCGCTCTCCATGAAACCTCTTGCTGCCAACTCAATTGGGGTTTCTATTCTGAACTGCCCACACCCCCAGAGCCTGGAGCATCAGGGAAGCATTCTGCCCTGACTGCCCTTATCCAGGTCTTTCATCTAACTATTTCAAAGTATCCTTTCCACATTAATTAAGTGATGAATTAATCAACAAAGTCATTGGCTAATTTGCTTCCATTTCTGGATGCTCTTTTATAAATGTCGGGGGGGGGGGGAAATGACATTTTCAATGTTTAAAAATACATTCCCCAACCTGAAATGCTAAACTACAGAAGGTGGTTACCTGCTAGGTTAGATCAGAATGAAGGGGCAGGGATGTGAAAGACAGAGGATGGTTTCTGAATTTTTGGCAGTATGTCACTGTTCGGAGTAGGCACCGTCTGCACTCTGATTTGGATCCAATAGTTACAAAGGTACTAAGGTTCTCCTCTTTGACATCCAGCTGATTAATATTGGAGGTTAATTTCTCTGATCCTTATCTGTGAAGCAGATATACATCCAGCCTCTTGGAAGAAACTAAATCATTATTACATAAAAGCACATTTTAAACTGCAAAGTGCAATTAGATAATATTCTTTTAGGATGGACATTTAACTCCTGGGCTTATGGAGTGGAGCTGAGGTTGGGGAATGGCTTCCTGGAATAATTAGTAACTGTGACATTGTAAAGGATGTAGAAAGGAAAGGGGTATGTTCTAGACAAAAGAGGAGCCTGGTAAGGGAAGAGGGGGCTTGGTTTCTCTGACAAAATGATCACAGTTTTCACACTGAGGCTTAAGGATGGAGCAGGGAAGAGGGCTCATGAGCAAGATCACGAAGACCCCTGAGGCCATCTTAAGGAGTTTAGACTTGTGATGAGTGTAGGGAAAAAATAAAAACATTTGAATAGGGAGTGGCATGGCCAGATTTAGAAAGTTTGTTTATGTGTTAGACAGACTAGAAGCAGTCAAGAATAGGCAGAGGGCTCAGCAGACCAGTACAGTGACCTCCTCAGGATCTGAGACAGGGTGATTGTAACAAAAGTGGGAAAGATTGTTAACTTGAATGGCTCTAAGGAGGTCCAATCTGCAAGCCAGGTGGCTAGGAGGTAGAGAGTAAAGTATGGAGGTTGACCTGCAGGATCTTACTGAGGCTAAGGGTTCAAGAGCCGTGGTAAAACGTACTCAGAAGAAGCAGTCTTGAGGGTAAGGGACTGAGTTCTAGAAAGTTGAAATGGTTTACACTCTGCCTTGGGAGGTACCTGTGGGATAAGTAGAAGTATCTAACAGACTTAAATATAGCATTCTAAAGCACTGGAGGCCTTAGATGGATAAATACAAAACTATTATTATGTTACTCAGATTATTGCCTTATTGCTAGTATGGAAGATACTTTACATTTAAGGGCTAGGGAGGTGGCTTAATCAGTAAAGTACTTGCCACAGAAGCATAAGGACCTGAGTCCAGCTCCCCAAAGCACATGCAAGAAGACTCTGTAATCCCAGCACTGGGGAGGTGGAGAACCCTGGGGCTTTCTGGCTAGCCAGCCTAGCCAAGCCAGTGATGCCCACCCAGTGCAGAGAGAGACACTTTCTCAAAAAATAAGATGGAAAGTGACTGAAGAAGTCAGTTAAGATTAAAGAGTGCCTATAGGATCCTAAACCTCACAATCTTACCTCCAATCTAGTAAACAATTGCAGTCTAAATCACATTTTAATGATTATTGTATATCATTTAAGGCTTCATTTTGCATAGAAATCATGTTCCAAAACCTGAGATAATGGTCACTCCTAAGGAAACTGTAGCCTAGGGATGCTTCTCAAGGATAGCATCAGTAACATGTCCAGTGTCACGTAACACTTGTTTGAGGACTTCCCACCACATTCAACTTAAAATCTTGTCTACTCAGACCCATTGTCTCTGGTTCTGGTCCTCAAAGTCTCACTGTTAGCCTGCATGATAATGCAACTTTAAACCCGTGATTTGACTCTCATACAGGTGGATGAAAGATAAAAACTTGAGCTGTGAAGAGATTTCCAGACTTTAAATAATAACTTACATTCTTTACTGTTTTCCCACACCCTAAGTAAGGATCAAGTGGTCCAGGAGGCCTCCGTGGTGGAGACCTGTTCTGCCTTTCTAACTCCACCACATGGCCTTGTCCCTCTTGTCTTGTCATTTTGGGCTCTTTTCTGTGCCCAGAAGTACCCAGTTTCATCTTCACTAATTGCATCTTTATTGTGATACATATACGTCGTATCATGTATGCTACAGATATGTTGTATCATATATGCTACAGATACGTTGGAGGACAGAAAAGAGGCTGGTCCTTTCCTTGGACTTAGTCTCTTCTGATGATCTCTTGGCTCATATCTCTATGATATGAAGGTTGAACATGATTAGGGTTACACTACTTAGTCTAGCTTGGAATTGTCATGTTCTCAAAGATATGTACGGGGCAATCAGTGATTTTAATAAAACCAACTTTTGCTCATGAAAGGGTAATCAAGGAATATTTTTTAAGTACCTGTTTATCAGTCTCATTTTTCAGAAGAAGAAATAATGCCAGAAGCAATTATGACTTCATAAACGAGAGAATAGGGGGATTTACAAGGTTAAATCCAAACAATATATTTCCTTTTAAATGAAACCATATCAGCTTATTAACCAAAATAATCTAGTTAAGAAAAAAAGAAGTTAAGTACACATTTTGACACATTCCGTTCAAAACATGCGTGCATAGAGAGATGGAGATGATCGATGGTACTCAGTAAAGGTTGGAAGCCGATTTATACTTCATAGGGCAGAAATGGAGTCTAAGACCTGTTGGTACAACATGTGCACTGACAGTCACAGGCCACAAGGTGGTGCCATTCTCAGAAAAGAATCCAGTTGATCCAAGAAGGAAGCCTCATTACTCTATGTTGTTCAGACAGGAGATCCTTCTTTTAGAAACTCAGCCTGAACTTCTCAAGCTCTTAAAGAACTATTTTACAATAATGTCATTGTTCCTCTGGCCTGGGAATCTTTCTCACATTTTCCTCCCTCCATCCCCTTTCTAACCCACATTTACCTTATCACCTAAAATACCTGAGTCTCTCTCACCTACCTGGACTAGGTTTGCTCCCATTGTGTACAATACCGGAACACCTAATCCTCAGCTACAGCATGTGTGCGTGTGTGTCCAGTGTCACGTAACACTTGTTTAAGAATATCCCTCCACATTCCACTTAAAATCTTGTCTACTCATTGTCTCTGGTTCTGGTACTCATCGGAAATAAAGTCTTGCTGTTAGCCTGCAAGAACAACACGTGTCAAAATGTGTTCTTTACTTCTTTTTTCCCTAACTAGATTACCATGGTTAATAAGCTGATATGGTTTCATTTAAAAGGAATATGCTGTTAGCCATATATATGGGGGGTGTTTTGTGGCTTTGTTGATTTTTTGAGACATGGTCTCACTATGTAGCTCTGGTTGCCCTGGAACTCACTATGTAGACTAGACTGGCCTCAAACTCACAGAGATTCATTTGCCTCTGCCTCCAAAATGCTGGGATCAAATTTGTGTGCTACCATACTCAGCTACTATTTTGTACTTCGGAAATTAATTTAAAAATATTTTTATTTTATTTTATGTATATGAGTGTTTTGTCTGCATGTGTCTGTGAACTACTTGCATGCCTGGTGCCCTTGGAGGCCAGAAGAGATCCCCTGGAACTGGAATTTCAGGCATTGTGAGCCACCATGTGGGTACTAGGGATCAAACCCAGGTCCTCTGGAAGAGCAGTCAGTGTAATGATAATTAGCTTTCTTTAGTGAATTATAGGAGTACTTCTGAACTCTTAAGAGAGGCAGGTAGATTGGCCTGGCACATGACAGCACATAGTTCTGGGCAACCATTGGGAGGACTCTGAAGGCCCGGGAATCTGAAAAGAGCTTGTAGCTTGGTGTTGCTTCAACACTAGAGGACTTGGGGCCAAGATGGGTGGAGCCCAGTTGAGACCACCAAGGATCACAAGATGACCCCCCCATATAAGCTAGGGAGCTCCATGTGGATCTCTCTCTCTCTTGCCCCCACAGACAGAGGAGACAGAAGCACACACAGGAGACTATGAAGCAAGGTGTGCCGTTAGCCAGCCTTTATGCTGCAATAGCCTGAGGCAAATCAACAGTCAGAAACCGTGGCAAGTACACTGAGGATTGCTGAGAAAATTGAGAGATGGAGTCCAAGAAAGAGACTTTTGTCACAATCCAGCCTAAGTAGGCTGGCGGAAAAGGCATGGCATAGAACCTGCTGAGAGAAAGTTCTTGAAAACTGGACACTAAAGACATCCTTTCAGGGGCCCAAGAGTGCCAGAAGAGTGAGCGAAGTGGGCAGAGTTCAGAATCGAAGTGGGGAGCATAGGGGCTGAGGAGAATGGAAATGAGTCTTGGCCGACAGAGGAAGCCGACCCCACTTTTAGTGGTTAAAACAGGCTGGCCTCAAGCTAGCGGTTGAAATAAAGTGACCACATGAACCATCAAAGGGTCAGAGGAAGCTAAGCCAAGCTGAAGATGGGACTCCCGCCGGGACCGCCAGTGCTAGACTGTTGACCAAGATGTCCGCATGATCCTGCGCTGGAGAATTTTAATATCCTTTCAAAAGGGCTAAAATAGGATTGGCTAAGTGCTCTTAGGTATTAAGTGTTTATAGGTGTTAGGTTATAGGATATAGATGTTTTATAGGTGTTTGCTAATTATTAATAAATATAAGTGTTTTAAATAAAAATTTTCTGTTATAAGTCAGTGCTCTTAACTGCTGACCCATCTCTCTAGCCCCTACTTATGGAATTTCTGACATCTAGATTCATAAAGGTAATTTTGTAAATAAAATTACTTAATATCATAAAGGTAATTGATTTTTTTTACAGATTAAAACTATATGCCAGACCAGTAAGTGAAACCATGACAAGTATTCAACTCACATTTGTTCAGTGAATAAATTAATTGTAGACTACATAGCAGAAAAAACAAGAATCTCTAAAGATTCTTCTAGATTCAAAAGATTTGGGGAAAAAGAAATGCATCCTATCAGGCTAGAGAGATTGTCAGTGGTTAAGAGCACTGGCTGCTCTTCCAGAGGACCCAGGCTCAATTCCCAGCACCCACATGGCAGTAATTCCAGTTTCAGGGAATCCTACACCCTCACACAGACAAATATGCAGGCAAAAGACCGATGGACATAAAATAAAAATAAACATAGAAAATATTTAAGAAGAAGAAATACATCCTATCAAAAATATACAATAGATTAACCCACCACTGCCAGCTAAGTATCTTACCTTAGGCACTGAACTGTGATAAAGTTTGTCCCATATGCTATAATGATGGGAGACTAGCAATGCTTCCAACCTGCTTAAGAATAATTTTTAATACAATAATGCCATCATCTCAGGGAGTAGTCATCTAGAACAACCAGGTGGTTGTCCTCTGTCCTCTGGTGGCAAAATGACTTCTGTCTAGAAACAGAGCCAGAAGTGTGGCATTCCTGTAGCTGGTCTTTGTTACTTTGTGGGTTCTTCTTTTTACCACCCTTTATCCACCCAGTTTCACCCTCTAGCACTAGATAGGAGAGAAACAAAGATAGAGGGCAGAGAGTAATTAGGAAAATCCCCGAATCTAATTTCTTTCCTTTTGTTTCTTCTTTGATCACGGCTACTAACAAACCACAAACAATCTCCCTAAATGAGCAACAACCACCAACCCTGCCTCTTGGCAGCTCTTGCATTTATGTACCCTCTGAAAAGTTCCCAGAATTCCAAATGCCACACAACCACAGAAATTATCTGTAGCTGGCAAAACCATGCCTCTGCTAGAGCACGAGGCAAATCATAATCATCTGCCTTGGACAGTCTGAAGCAGCTCCATATCCTACACTTGTGATTAAAAAGAAAGCATATTTTTATAATATTTCTGTGATTTATTTAAAGAAATCAAAATCCTAGAATTCTTAAAAATGTCACTATATTTCTTACCTTCTGTTTTAAGCCATTAATTGTGTTGTGTGTAGCAGGAAATTATAAACAGAGACATTTTCAATGAAAGAAATGCTTTTTGAATCAGTGGCCAAGGTTTTCAGGAGATCTCTACTGCTCAATTCTGATCTTCATATGTTTTAATGGTATTCACTACTTTTCATTTCTGAGTCCCTAATGCAAAACTTTTGCTGATTTCCATTCTGATGTTAACATATCCTTATAGTATATAGGCTGATTTAACAACACAGGTTTTTTTTTCCTATAATCCAGTGTCTCTTGGCTGCTGTTTTTCTTTTTTCATTAATATTCAGAAAATTTAAAATTAGCAGAGCACTATTGATTCTATCTCTGGGGACTTTTTTTCTCTTTGCTTTTATAAATGCTTATAGCATTTCCTTTAAAGTGTGATTAAATATTTCTAAAGTTCAATAGTGTAGTTCCCACCCCCCCCATACACAGTTTAAATTTAGAAGCTCCATCCCTGTTATGTCCAGTGTTTGGACAATTGGCATAGCATGGAGTTGTTTTTGATGACCTATATCAATACCTTTCCCAGGAACATCTACCATTCACCCCTTATTTCATTATGGACTGTCTCTGGGATTGTAGGAATATTAATCTGACTACCCCACTATTGTAAAACATCCCTTCCCCATAAATTTATGGGTATGTCAGCCACATAAGGTATTAACTTTCCTATTTGGCCTTCTTCTGGTCCCACACATGTAACCCATCACACACTTTGTTTTATTTGAGATAACTTACCAATTCCTAGAAACTGGGTATAAACATTTGAAGTGGCCATTCTGAATTCCAAGATTTTTGTGAAATGATAGTTACATCAGCCTTTGTGAAGATGAAAGTTTTAATTATCCAATATATTTATTAACTATAGGCACTTATAGCAAATATAAGCACTTATTACCTAACTACTAGCCCTAAAAATAACTATAAACCCCTATTACCTAACAACAAAACCTATTAATAACTATAGCAACTATTATCTAACAACTAATCCTAACCTTTTAGAAGGATGCAGTCTCTGGGGCAGGTCCTCAGTCATCAGGAACACAGTCTCTGGGGCAGACCTCAGGAGTAAATCCTTTAACATTTTCCAGGAACATCTCAGACATCGGTCCTTTAGGGTAAAAAATTGGCTATGGCAGCTTCACTTCAAATGAGACTTGAGGCTTTCTCCTCTCTGGAATGCCTCAGCTGTTCATAAACCAGCTTATTCAATTAGAAGTAGTGATTTATGAACCCCTTCTTTCTTCATGCTAGAATGTTCACTGGCTTGATCTTGTGCAGGCAACCACAATTGCTGAGTTCATGAGCGTAGCAAGCAGCTGTCATGTCCTGAATGGTCCACCCCAGTCTCTGGATCTTACAAATCTTTCTGCTTCCTCTTCTGCTATGGTCCTGGAGCCTAAAACATGAAATTTTTAAGAATCTTAGAACTGGGGATAGGGAGATAGCTGAGCTGGTTAAGTGCTTGCATGCAAGCATGAGGAACCAGAGTTCGATCCCTAGAACTCTCATTAAAAACAAAAAGAACCAAAAACTAGGCCTGGTGGGACACATTTGTGAAACCAGCACTAGAGGAGTGGACAGAGGTGGAGCCCTGAGGCTCACTGGCCAACCAGCATAGTCTAATTGGCGAGTTCTAGGCCAGTGAGAGAACGCTTAAAAAAAAACATGACAGATGGGATCTGGGGAACAGTAACCAAGGTTAACCTCTAGATTCCACATACATGCACATATGTACACACACACTCTCACACGTTTACACACACACTCACACATACATATACACACATATTTCTCTCTCACACACATACTCTTAGTATCATCTGACCTAGAAAAGACCTATGAAGTGATATAAAAATCTCTTCCATTGCTGCGTAAATTATTTCAAATTTAGAGGCTTAAAACAACAATCATTTATTAGTTCACAGTTCTTCATTCAGGTCTGGCTCAGGTTAATAAAAGTATCAGGGAAGCTGTTTCCATCTGGAGGTTCTGAGGAAGGTCCAAGATCATTCTGGTTGGTTTCAGTTCCTTCCAGCTGGAGGACAAAGTTCCTGTGTTTTGCTGGGCTTTAGCCAAGGACTGCTCTCAGCTCTTCACAACCCTCTTCATTTGCAAAGCAAAAACAGCGAGGACTCTCTCACTCTCTCTTGTTCTTTGAACCTCTGGTCCTCTCTTCAGAGTGAGGCACAGTAGGTATGGAGATCCAATGGATGCAGCCTGTCTACACTTCTTCTACTTCTGAGCCTTCTTTAGTGCAGAGATTGTGAGCAGCAATAGCATCTAATCATAACTTAATTTGGAACACTGAGGGGAAGAGCCTCTGTGGTCTGTAAGCCAGCACAAGTATGTGGTGAAGCCCCAGCTTTGCTTTGTTTTGTTTTGTTTGTTTGTTTCCCTACATCGTGGCCTGCTTTCTGAGAGAGAAGCACACAGACCTTGTTGCATCTTGATTAAGAGTGATTACAATTTATCAGACCTATTTCCTTTTAAAACTTTTTTATTAAATTTATTCTTTTATTTTATGTGTGAATGTTTTGCCTGCCATATCTCTATGTGCATGCTTGGTGCCTGTGGAGGTCAGAAGAGGGCATCAGATCCCATGGAAGTGGAGTTATGGATGGACTTGAACCACCATGTGGATGCTTGGAAATGAACCTGGTCCTCTGCAAGAGAAGCAAGTGCCTTAACCACTGAGCAATCTCTCCATGGCTCTTTAGAAAATGAAATTGTTAGATGATATCTCCCTCAACCTTTCTTTTCAAAATATTTTAGGTGTGTGTATGTGTGTGTGTGTGTGTGTGTGTGTGTGTGTGTGTGTGTGTGTGTTTTCACACAGCATGGCAAGCATATGGAGGTAAGATGACCACTCACTGGGACTGGTTCTTTCCTTCCACCATGTGGGTTCTGTATCAAACTCAGGTTGTCAGGTTTGGTATCAAGTGCCTTTACCTGGCAAGCCGTCTTACCTATTGCTGCCTAAACATTTTCTTGCTAAATGCTCATAAAACACAGTACAGACCCTCTTACATAATGGGTATATTTTAAAAAGCATTTGTGGGACTGGGAGATAGCTCAGTTAGCCAAGTATGGTTGCATATCCCAATACTGAGGAGCTGGGGAAGGGAGGATCCTCAGGGCTCCATAGGCCTGTCTAGCATAATCAGTGAGGCCAGTGACAGGCTCTCTCAAAAGCAAGGTGGACACTGCTAAGGATCAACACCCAAGGCTGATCTCTGGTGTCCACATGCACACATACCCATGCACACACAGAAGCATTTGCTCAATGAGTAAAATGCAAGCTTTAAGGCTTTAGACTTAACTGTGCCAGCTCCAAGAGTCCCTGGAAATTTTATATCATGGGACCTGGGAGGTGCATCACCAGCTAGGGAAATTTGATTTCAAACCCGATGAACCGAGTTCAATCCCTGGGACCAATCATAGAGGAAGGGAACCCATTCCCACAGTTGTGCTCTGATCACCACATGTGCCATATACATACAAACACATACATGCATACACACAAACTAAATAAAAACCAAAAAACAAGTTGGGCTGTCTGGTTGAAACTGCCTCTAGAAATAGCCATGATGGATGGGAGAAGGGTTCCTACCCCTAGCTGCGGATCTACTGGCGGTTGATGGCTTATGAGGAAGGTTAAAAGTCATTTTTCTTTGGGGTGTGGCCCCTGGAGGGTTGTCCATGCTTTAGTGGGCAGTCCTATACACATGTACATATAGACAGCACTAACTGGACTCATGGGCTCTTTAAACATAAAACAGGACATGAAGACATGTTGGGTGTTCAGGAGTTAGAGGGGGGAGTAATATGATCGAAATACATTAAATATGTATGAAAATTTCAAAGACTAAATAAATAGTATAAAAAAGCGAAAATAGGGCTGGAGAGGTGGCTCAGAGGTTAAGAGCACTGGCTGTTCTTCCAAAGGTCCTGAGTTCAATTCCCAGCAACCACATGGTGGCTCACAGCCATCTACATTGAGATCTGCTGCCTGGGCATATATGTAGAGCAAATACTGTATACATAATAAATAAATAAATAAATGTTTAAAAAAAAAAGCGAAAATAGCCACACAACTGAGGAAACGGGCAGCATTCTATCTGCTGCTCTCTGGGTATCAGAGATGATGCTAGTCAAGGAGGTTAATGACCCCGCTCTGGGTCATGCCAGCTTCTACAGGCTGTGCATCTCGGTCTCGTCCATTTAGAAGATTAAACATCCACTTGAAATGCCCTGAGTGTGCTAACGACAATACAATGACTAGAGTTCTTCTGCTCGGTGATTTGTGCACTTTTAAGAGGCGATACTATAATGCTGAAAACTGACTTGGACACTGCAGTGACTCAGTTCAGGGTTTTAACCCTTCATTTCCTCCACTTATTAACTGTGTCATCAGAGCCCTTCTGGCTCTTGAAGCTTGTTTCTTCACAAGTAAAATGGAAATGGATGGGTGCGGTACAGCATAAAGTCCCAGCCATTTCAGAAGCTGAGGCCAGAGGTCATGCAAGCTCATGATTTAGAGATTAGCCTACGAAAGAGAGGCTAATCTTCCCTGAGAGAAAGGGAAGGGAAGAAAAGCGAGGGAGCAACGGTGAGAATAAAACGTTGACTAGAGAGATGGCCCAGCAAGTAACAGTCCTTGTTCTTCTTGCAGAAGACCAGACTGGACTTTAGTTCCTAGAACCCATGTCTGGCAGCTCACAACTCTGCTCCAGATCTCAAGTCCTCTTCTGGTGCACATATGAGCATATACACACTGGCAGGCACATAAATTAAATAAGTATTTTTTTAAAGTTAGACTTTGTAAGACTACCATGAAGCTCAAAGAAATGTGCAATGTGCTTAGTATAGAACAGATTCAACAAGAGGGCTACCGTGATCATTGGTATGTGGTGCTTCATCTTGATTGTCAATTGGATGAGACTTAGAACCACTATGGAAACAAACCTTTGCAGCTGTCTGTGAGTATTTCTTAGATTAGGTTAACTGAAGTTGAAAGATCCACTGTAAATATGGATGAAAACATTGAATGGACTGGTGTCCTAGATTAAGTAAAAAAGAGAAAAAAAAAAGCTGACTTTCTACTTTCTGACTGCCGATGCTGTCCTAATGCTTCTGTGGCCACAACTCCCATATGGAGGACTGAACCCCCAAACTGTCAAACAAAATAAACCCTTCTTTCCTTAAGTTGTTTGGTCAGGTGTTTTGTGATAGCAATGAGTAACTAATACAGGACATCGCTAAATTTCCTCTTGAACACCTATAAGTTTCTTCAACCATAGGTACTATTGAAATCTAAAAATGAAACCCTTTCTGAAACATTTATAAGGGGTTTGCTCTCTGCCAGTCACTGTGCTGGATGATGGAGATGTGAAGAGAGAAGATGGGTCAGAAGAAAGAAGGAGGAAATGAATATTTACTGGCAATCCACACTGAACTAGTAGGAACCATGCACTGGGAATCGCAGGATGTGAGCCTGACACTTGAATCTGAAGCCTTCTTCACATATTTGATCTTCAAGAGACATCAAACTCACCTAAGCTCCTGTACTCACCGAAGCTCCCTGATGATCACACTCTCTCCTCTGAACTCATGGGGGCAGAGCATACTTCAGAGACCTTCACACCAGCTGGGCCTGAGCTGTGTCTTGGCCCTCTACTTCTTCTCTTCTTCATTGGCCCATTTGCAGTGATGAGCTATTCCACTCTCTCATTAGGAGCTTGGGTATCCTGGGCCTCAGCATATGATTTAGAAGGTAATTAATTGTATTGTGGCAAGCTCATCCGTCCTCCTAGTTAAGGATCTTGCAATTTGGTCCTCATGCCATCTCTTCCTGGTAAGACTAGGAAGAGATATTCAATTTATTCCCCTTTCACAACTTATTACTAAGTCCTGTTAGATAATTCACATCTATAAATTTCCAGGAAGATATTACCTGTTTAAAAAAGTACTTAAGAAACTCAAGATGAAGAAAACATCCCACAGTTCTCATTTCCTACAGTGTGGTAAGACACTCATCTTATTTTTTTATTTAATGTGAATGTGTATGTGCATACATGTGCCACAATGTGTGTGTGTGTGTGTGTGTGTGTGTGTGAGTGTGTACAACCCATAGGAATCCACTCTCTTACTGTGTAGATTCTAGGGATCAAAAACAGACTGTCAGGCTGGGGCAAGAGACACTTGGACCCATGGAGCAATCTTGCCAGCCAACAAGATACTCATTTTACAAACAGTTCTAGAGCTATCCATTTGTAATAATTAAAACAAACAAACACAGCTGGGCAGTGGTGGCGCACGCCTTTAATCCCAGCACTTGGGAGGCAGAGGCAGGCGGATCTTTGCGAGTTCGAGGCCAGCCTGGTCTACAAAGTGAGTCCAGGACAGCCAGGGCTACACAGAGAAACCCTGTCTCGAAAAACCAAAAAACAAACAAACAAACAAACAAACAAACAAACAAACAATGTGGGGCTGGAAGATGGGTAAGTGGTTAACAGCACTAACTGCTCTTCCAGACCACCCACGTTCAAGTCTCAGCACCACATGGCAGCTCACAACCAATGCCAATCCCAGGGGATCCAACGTCCTTTTCTGGCTTCTGAGGGTACTATGTGCACATGGCATATTGACAAGCTCACAAGCAAAAACACTCATACATATAAAATAGAAAAAAAAAAACACAAAAACCCACTTCTCACAGCCACTAAACCTTAATTAATGTATTACAACATTACTTACAACACAGTAATTCTAGAATATAAGTAAGTCTATTGAATACATTGCAAGGGAGTTGGGCAGTAACAAGAGCACCAACTGCTTCGCTAAAAACTTAAAAGTCAAAAAATAAAACCATCATGAAGATGCTAGAAGACACTTTGTGAAGATAATACATTCATGTAGTTTTGGTAGGAGGTGTTGTTAATAAACATGAAAGCTTCAAAGACAGGTTGAAAGCCAAGCACAGTGGTGAATGCCTATAATTTCAGCACTCCAGAAGGTAGGAGGATCAATGAAAGTAGTGGAGGGAGGGGATAAAATGTCCTTCAGTAGGGAGGAGACTGTCTCATATTACGTGGGCTTTAGGAGGTAGGGTGGTGGGCACTGTCTCACAAACCAACAAGCCAGTGACTCTGAGTTCTTGTCTCTCAAAGTTAGAGAATGAAATTCACAGACCAGAAGGGTGAGTTTTAAAAGTTTTTTTTTTTATTATACACAGAAAGCTTAAAAAAGATCTATTGCAGAAAGCAAGCAAAGTTCTAGAGGCTCATTTATTTGAATGCTTGATCATCAGAGAGTGGCACTATGTGAGAGGGATTAGGAGGTGTGGCCCTTTAGAGGAAGTGTGTCACTAGGAGTAGAGTTTGAGGTTTCAAAAGCTCAAGCCAGGACTAGTGGCTTTCTCTTCCTGCTGCTCGTGGATCTGGAGGTAGAACTCTCAGCACATCTGCCTGCATGCCACCATGATATGCACTAAACCTCTGAAACTGTAAACAAGGCCCAATTCAATGATTCCTTTACAAGAACTGCTGTGGCCATGATATCTCTTCACAGCAATAGAACCTCTGACTAAGACAGTGCCCTAAGAGAAGGAAAAAAAATATGTATAAGGGCTTATTACAGGACTTGTTGTAGAAACTGAATGAAGACTAAGGTAATTTCTGTTGAGTCTGGTTAATCCTCTGAGAATACTGCACACTGAGCCAATAGAGGATCCACAGGCTCTATACATGTCACTGTGGACCCTCCAGGGAGATGATGACACACAGTGCATGTGTTGCTCACTCAAGATGGGGAGCGGTCATGCTTTGAAGCCCGGTTTGTCTGACTCCACTGGCTAACCTGCTGGCCATCAGCATGGGCCATGCTAATCACACACATCTTACAGTGTTGCTGGTCTCAGCCTTTGTGGGGGTAAGGTGATGGTAAGCCTGCTGGTTGCCTTTGTTTTCACTTACATGACCACCTTGTGGTTAGCCTCACAGCCAGTGGCTAACCATTACTAACACCATGATGGAGCTGGAGTCTTTCTTGATTACCCCATATCCAACTCCTTGTCTATGGGATGGTTGGGATGATATCCCTTCTGGAATAGGTGGAAGCTTACTAGAAGTTGTCCAGTAACTTACTAAACTGAGAAGTCTCTCTTCTTCTCTGGATTGGATTCTTCTCATCCACACAACCCATATACTAATAATCGCCACATTCATATTCTCATATTATCTATCTAGTTGCCTGTCACCTCAAAGGCTAATTGTTGATGCTGCAATGTAGCATAAGTATATAACAGGCATTATTTATTAAAGCATAAACCAGTCACTTCTTATTAAAAGCCCTAAATGTGGGCAGTATTCTTCCTTGAATAGTAATAAGAAATACCAAGTCAATTTCAATTCTTACTTTTTATTTGACCCATGACACAAATTGGAAGGAAGTATAATTTTTAAGGGTGACAAAGCAGAACGCTTGGATCCCTTGGGTATAGCTATCTCTTTAATGAGAGAGAAGGGATGCCTGTGGGTTTAGGTCAGGATTCTGGAACCTGGAGTTTCTCATATAAGAGGGCAAGCCCAGTCAGTCATTGTTAACAGCAGGGGCCTTGTTCCAGGTCATGGGCTCTGCTCCTCGGTGGATTTCTCCAGACCTGGGGTCACAAGAGGGTAGGATGATGGGAAGGCTAGGACAAAGATAGGATAAGAACTGCAAGAACATAAGGAAGCGGCTCTGGTGTTACAGAAAACTGTCCAAAGAAGAATCAAACAGCACTCTGAGAGTTGGAGAACTCAGCTTTATTGGACTACCCGGCCAGGTGGATGCTCCGGAGAGACTTACAGTTTCATACAGCATTTACGGATTTTCAGCATTTGTCATTTAACTGCTACAGCACCGGTGGCTTTAAATTATTGCCACGTGACCATGTGAAGATGATCTGTTTCACAACCGAAATTTCCAGTGCAGTTAAAGCAGGTTTACAGGTGCAGATTTTCTTTAGCAAAGTGGATCACTGCGGGCACAGTTGTTTGACCAGAGAGCTATAGAAACCTTTTCTTGTGACAACCCTTGCTCTCCTTTTTTTCCTTCGACATAATTTCAACTTTACCTATTAGTACAGTTCTAGGGCAGAAACTTATACTTAAACTGTCATAGTGCAGACAATAGTTCAGTTATATTAAGGTGCACATTGAAGACATTAGATGCATAACATGGGCTTTTCTTCTTCGCTGAGACTGAACATGTGGGTCTGCCAGCGAAGCTCCAGGGCTGCCCTCGCTCCTTCTTACTCACCTGCGACTCTGCGCGGGGCTGGTGGGGAGTCGGTGTCCCCGGGCTGCAGGCTGGCAGTCGAGCCCCATCCTGGCCCTGAGGGTCCCCCACTTTCCGCGCACCACCACACAGACCCACCGCGCGACCACCCCGCGGCCCAAGATCGGCCACAAAGCAGCGCCGGTGGGTTCGAAAGCCCTAGGAGCCGTCCGTTGCGTCACGGGCAGCCTCAAGCCTCCATTGGCCGGCGCGTGTCATGTGCACACAGCGGCTCAGGCTATTGGCTGGGGGCCGGGCGCGCGCAAGGCAGCGCCGGCGACGAGGCGTCGTCCGGCTAGTGTGCGCGCCAGAGGGAGACGTTGCGTGGCGCGCCGGGCGAGAAGGCCTGGCCCCGCAGCCGGAGAGCGGTAGCGGGGCCGCGGGCGGGCCGGCGCCGCGGAACGCGAGCAGCGCCTTAGGCCGGCTGGCCGTCTCCACTCGCGACCCCCGGACCTAGACGCGAGACCGACCCGCAGGCTCCTCCAGGGCTGCGAAACCGGAGAGCGAAGCGCGCCAAGAGGTTCGGAATCCGCAGCCAGTTAGGCGCCCGCCGAGCGGTCCCCAGACATTTGTCCCTACGCGGCGGGTTATTAAGGGAGGCGTTTTGTAGGCGCATCCCTGGGGGAGGGGGCGGTGGGCCATGGCCACCGGGCGCCCCTCTGTCCTGCTCAGTGCTGCGACACTGCGATTTTCTCGTGAGCAGTTGGATGCCTGGGTGTTTTAGTTGAAGTCTCTTGATCAGAAATATTGACAACTAATTTTTCATTAAAAATGCACCAAACAAGACAATCACAAGGTGGTATCAGACAGGCTCTTTCTTTGTGATCTCTAAATCAGACCTAATTCTGCCAGTAAATGAGTCCTTTGACCTTGACCAAGTCACTTTTCTCTCTGACATGCATTTGTCAACATTGATGATGATGCCCCTGTGTGTGTGTGTGTGTGTGTTGTGTGTAGTCTTATATAATACAGGGTATGTAGCCGGGCGGTGGTGGCGTACGCCTTTAATCCCAGCACTTGGGAGGCAGAGGCAGGTGGATTTTTGCGAGTTCGAGGCCAGCCTGGTCTACAAAGTGAGTCCAGCACAGCCAGGGCTACACAGAGAAACCCTGTCTCGAAAAACCAAAAAAAAAAAAAAAAAAAAATACAGGGTATGTGGCCTTTCAGAGGATCACGACATAGATACAGTACCTGTGGTATTAAATTTTAATGGAAAGCCGGGCGTGGTGGCGCACGCCTGTAATCCCAGCCCTTGGGAGGCAGAGGCAGGCGGATCTCTGAGTTCAAGGCCAGCCTAGTCTACAACGTGAGTTCCAGGACAGCCAGGGCTACACAGAGAAACCCTGTCTCGAAAAACCTAAAAAAAAAAAATAATAATGGAAAAGAAAATATAGTAAACAAAGACCCAGGGAGGAGAGGGAAAAAGGGGGAAAAAGCTTGAGAAACAATACTTTACAGAAATAGCTGATCAGATTTTCCAGTAAGAGCTGTCTATGCTAAAAAACAAAATAAAAAAACAAAAACAAACTATCATTCATTGACTATGAGCTGGAAGAGCCTGAGAAGGTGTCATCATGGTGGGCACTATTAAGCTGTGTTGTGCTCATGTACAAATCCACATACACCTCACCCTTACACCCCCACCCTGAACACAGAACAGTCTTACTTGATTTTAACAACACAGTGTCATTCCAATTTTGTTTTGTTTCTGTTTTTGTTTTTCCCTCTGAGAGAATGGAAGGCTTGGGTAACTTGCCACCATCAGCGCTGTTAACTGAAAGAAATAGAATTTAAACACGAATGTATGGCCCTCAAACGACTCTCCCATCACTGTGTGGTTTCTGGATCTCCTGTTCAGCTCTAGCCAAACTTCTCTGTCCCTAGGAATTCCACCTGTGGCTTTTTAAAAAGTGTGGATACCCAGGTCTTGCAGACTGAAAAGTTTGGGACCAGCCTGAAATTTACATGAAACCTCATCGATGATCCCCATTTGGTAACCCATAGTCCGTCTTAGCAATGACTAATTCCTAACCCAATTCCATGTTTTCATAGCATTGTGTCCTGGAGACTTAAACTCCCCATCCAAAGCAGTGCTTCCATTTTCCCTTTAAGAAAGGATGGTTTTCTACAGAGGAAAATCCTTCCTTTGTAGGATCCAAGGGATATGAGAGAGCACTGTTGGATAGCTCTCCTTTTGGAGAAAGTCCTGACAATTTGCTTTCTCACTTTTCCTATGATTTTCCTTGAGTGCTACTGAACTGAATATGTTAAAAAACAAACAAACAAACAAACAAACAAAAAAACAGCACACACACACAAACAGGCTCAAGGTATTTGTTTTAAAGTCAATGTAAATCAGTGTTAAGCCCTTTGAAGAAAAGTTAAAAAAAACAAAACCAACAACCACAATTTGCCCATACCACCACCAGTCTAACAAAATGATGTTTGTGACCTTTAATTTGCTGTATCATTGTTAGTGATATCCCTGAAGACACCTAAATTATTCAGGGTCACAAAAGTTAGAGAATTTTCACAGATGAACTTCACAATTCCAAATCTGGGGGTTATTTTCAAATCACTGTTCTCTTAAAAACATGTTTCAAACCTTTTTTCAAACCAAAGCCTGTCCCCAGGTCCAAAGCTTTTCTGTTTTTGTTTTTGTTTTTTGTTTTTTTTTTTTCCCAGAAGTAAGCAGTATGGAGGGAGGGAGTATGAAAATACATTCATTGAAATGTTTCCCGAGAATCATCTTTGTTAGTGAATATTTCTCTTTCTCGTGTCACTTCAGGTTCAATCATAAGTTTATGTTTCCTGTTCTTAAAATGATGTAAGTAGAAAAATAAAACATGTCTTTGTTAGTATTAGCTAGATAATGTGATGCACTGACTATATTAGTAAAGTTAGTATTTCATTTTTCTGTTTCCTGTAGAGGCAACATGGGATAAGAAAAGGAAATGGGTTTGGATTTAAGGAAAGATTGGTGCTCTAGTCCCAGTTCTGACACTTTCTAGTTATGACCTTGGACCCTTTTTGGTGTTTGGAGACAGGGTTTCTCTGTGTGTATTCCTCACTGTCCTGGAACTTGATTTGTAGACCAGGCTGACCTTGAACTCACAGAGATCTGCCTGCCTCTGCCTCCCGAGTGCTGGGATTAAAAGCAAGCGCAACCATGCCTGACTAGACTAGTGACTTTTCTCTCTCACTTTCCCCCGTCTTTACATGGGAGCAGTGTTCGGAGTTGTGACATTTATATAAAACAGCACATTTGAACCCCAGTAAAGTATTAACTAAATTATTTTTCTGTTAACATTAATTTTTTTTATTCTCTAGGGCAAATTTATAAGGTCTAATCCCTCCATAATATTTAAGATTTTTTTATTTACAAAAGGATGGATCTGTGGATTTATTGCATGTGAGATACTAAAATTCCTTTAAAAATGAGTCATCCAAAAAAAAAAAAAAAGTCAAGGCTACACAGAGAAACACTGTCTTGAAAAACCTTAAAAAACAAAACAAAACAAAACCAAGAGCTGGAGAGATGACTTAGCTGTTAAGAGCACTGGCTGTTCTTCCAAAGGACCCGGGTTCAAATCCCAGCACTATATGGCAGTTCACAGCTGTCTCTAATGACCAGGAATGGTGGCACAAACCTTTAATCCCAGCACTCAGGAGGCAGAGGCAGGTGGATCTCTGTGAGTTCAAGGCCAGCCTGGTCTACAAAGAGAGTCCAGGACATCCAGGGCTACACAGGGAAACCCTGGCTGGAAAAACCAAACCAAAACCAAACCAAAACGAAACAAAAAAAAAAAAAACAACAAAAAATGAAAAACCCAAAACAAAACAAAAAACAAAAAAAAGAGTCATCTTTAAAAGATTCTGAGAAAACTAAAGGCAAAACAGCCATCTAGGTCTTTGTGTTTTGCTTCCCATGACCAAAATGTCTGTAGTGTCTCTGTAGATATTTATGAACACTACATGTCAGGCCCTTGGTATTGTGATAATGAAGATGTTCAAGATGCCTGGTCTTATAAAAATTAGTATGTAGAGAAAACAGTACACCAATACATTTATAGATTGTGATAAATACTTAGATGGAATAACATATCCACAAAATTAACATGGTCAAGTAATGTGTTATGAAAAGTCTTAAACACTTAGATCTCAGTAAAAAGTCATTGTGTGTCAGAGAACAAAGGATTGAAGGAAAAATAAATAAGAATACAGTTAAAGATTTCCCAGGTCTAAAGTGTTTTAGGAGAGATAATTTTAAAATTCTTCAACGAAATGCCAATATTTTGTGTGTTTCTTCAACTTAACTTCTATCACACACATGCACACACACACACACACACCCCTTTTCCTTGGATATTATTTTTTATATGAAAGAGTATTTTATTATTTTCATATATAACATCTTACTGTATATCCCATATACCATGTACAATTGCTCAGCTGGAAAATAAGACAAAATGCCCTTGATGTTTGGAGAAACAGGAGCAGTCACCTGTCTTTGGGAGAATTGAGTTTCTTGCATCGTCTGTGAGACTGTCTGTATGGGTACCAGTGATGCTTTGTGGTGAAGCACACCTTGCTGAGTTGTTCTATCATGGGTCCTTGCTCAAGTTGCTTGCTTTTTATTTCTAATTTGGTTTTTAGCACTTGCTCGTGCATTTCTTCATAATTATGCAAAAGATCTTGGTTGAGGGATAGGTTTGGTGTGTTCGTAGGGGATGTTCACAGAAGGGTGGTAGCACACAATTGTCCTGCCATCACATGTCAACTCTACCTTGCAATTGTAGTCTTCTGGAAGAGAAGAATATGTAGGTTTCTGACAAGCACTGGATAAAGCTCCATGTTTGGACTGGAAATAAATGCTTCCAGATAGTTGTGCTGGGTGTCACCTGTCTTACTGCTGCCACCATGGTCCTCATCAAGGGGCTTGAGAAAATTATACTGTGAAGAGAAGCTGCCTCTAGAATCTGTTTCTAGGCACACAGATTTTCATTCCACAGGCCCACCATCTTGCTTCAATCTGTGTCCTAAAGACCAGGATATCATTTTTTTAAACACTAATTATTGCAGACACCTCATTGAGTTGTTGATGCTATTTGTTTGTGTGTTCTTTGCAGTAATGGAGATGGAGCCCAGGATCTTGGACATGCTAGGGAAGTGCTCTATTAGCATGCTATTATCTTCATTCCTCTGAGGTTTTGGTTTACAAGTTATTGTAAATTGACAATTTATAATTTTATATATTATATATATATATATAAAACTACGTTATAATTTGTGACTGTAGTGTGAAATGAATTAGCATCTACTGATTCATTTTTTGAATTGTGTATTCTTGGTGCCCTTGTTAAGTGTCAGTGGACATACAGGTATGTTTTTATTTAGATTATTCTTTAATCATGCTTTAGAGCCTAATAGTTGACCTCTTAGGTGATAAACATTACAATTTTTTATTTTTTCTTGTGTTTTTTCCATTAATGTGTATTGCAAAGTACAATGGGTTTTATTATGACATTTCCATACTATATATATTATACTTTGATCATATTTACCCTGTCTGTTACCTTTCTTACCCACTTTTCCCTTCTACATCTCTAATAGATCTTTTATTTTCATGGCCTTCCCAATCCCCTACGTAGATGCTCCGTATGAGAGAACATAAGTGACGCTTCTCTGCGTGGAATTGGCTTACTTCATTTAAGATGGTGATCTCCAGTTCCATCTCTTTTCCTTCACATATCACAGTTTCCTATCCCATTCCTTTATCAGTGGCACCAAGATGGTTCAGTAATTAGGCTGTGGAGACTAGTTCAGCAATAAACATGGATATACAGGTATTTTTATGGTAAGTGAACTTTGCTTCTTTGGGGCATATACCCAAAAGTGGTTGGTGTAGCTAGATCATACTGTATTTGGATTTTTGGTTTCTTTTGAGGAGCCTCCCTACTGATTTCTATGATGGGTGGCTTATATTTTCATCAACAGTAGAACCTTGGAATGGTTCCTTTCCCTCTTTGTGTTCTCATCAACATTCATTGTTTTTTGTTTTTCTTGATGAAAACCATTGTTACTGGGTTGAAATGGTATCTCAAAAAAAAAAGTACTCATTTTAGTTAATGACTTTTTCAGTGGCAAGTCTACATAGCCTTGTTCTGGCTGTTACAACATACTTTGTTTTGAATCTTTCTCTCATGAGAGCGGATAAGTATGAGTTTCTAGACCAGACTTTCTGTTTGAATACTTAAATGTTTTTATAGCAAAAGGGAGTTGGCAACCATAGGTGAAGACAGGTTAAGAGAAGACCTACAAATAATCACAGGAAGGAAACAATGTCATTTTTTTATGTTCAAGTTTTCTATCATAGTTCAAGTAACATTATTCTAACACATCTGTTCCATTTTTTGTGATTTAGGACTTTATCCCCTTAAACAAATTTGCCTCCCCTATGTGTTAGTTCAGAACATTCCTTCATCAAAAAATTTTGAGTATTTACTGCATACCAGATATAACGGTCTAAGTGTGCTCACTACAGGATTCCATAGCAATTTCCTACGTATTTAATAAGAAGGACTATGATGTCACATGCTCATGAAAACATTTTGCATTTAAATTCATGGCTTTGTCCAGTCAGCCTTTGATAGTTTTTATTTATTTATTATTTGTTTTTAATACCTGTTTCTAGAGATTTTGCATTTTCTGCGTTGCTTTGAATCTTCTGTTTTAGGGATTAATTGCCTGTTTTTTAAAATTTGTGTTGTGGCTCTACTTTTATTTTATTTTGTTCCCAATACTGCTTCCCAAGAAGTATGAAGTATAATATAATCATATTTTAGAAATAAAATGTTTTTCTTCAAAAATAAAATAGTCAAATTTAGAAAATATCAGTAATCAGAAAAGAACGTAAAAATCTATAATCCACTCTTAATCTTTTCCTGTGTGTTCTTATATGTTACATGTAGAAGGGAGACTATACTCTGTACTATTTGTGTGTGTGAACTGTATTATTATTGTGTGTGAACT
>CAJQZJ010004381.1:8475127-8489140 GCA_907164525.1 Lophiomys imhausi
TGTATGTATGTATGTATGTATGTATGTATGTATGTATGTATGTATGTATTTTTAGACCAGTAGTTTTTGGTTTTACCCTAGGTCTCTATGTTGTCTAGTTTGAAACTCTTATATATACAACTCCAACATTAAATTTAGGTGAGGTTTTTTTTTCGTTTGTTTGTTTTGTTTTCTTTTGTCTTGTGTGTGGGTTTTTTTTGTTTGTTTATTTGTTTTTGTTTTTTTGAGACAGAGTTTCTCCGTGTATCCCTGGCTGGTCTGGATTCACTTTGTAGACCAGGTTGGCCCTGAACTCACAGAGAACTGTCTGCCTCTGCCTCCTGAGTGCTGAGATTAAAGGTGTGCACCACCATCCCTGACTAGGTGTTGTATTTTTAAACTCATCCCAGCTCTGTATATTTTAGAAGTGCCATATTTTCCTTGTGATACTCAGTTTGTTGCATATGGACCTAGAATTGTCTAGTGTCATTTGTTATAAAACACTTTTTTCTAGCCTGTTATCTGTACACCTTTGTCAAACATTACTTGACTTGGTGCCCAGGTAATGACTCAGTAGGTAAAGGTACTTGCTACAAAAGCTTAACCTGAGATCATCCCCTAAGACCACATGAAAGTAAAGAAGAGAACCAACTCCACAAAAGTTGTCATCTCCATGTGAGCACTGTGGCACATGCCTCCCTCTTTCCACATTCACATCATACATGTGCACTTATGAGTGCACACAAGTAATAAAAATTAGAAAATTTTAAATTAATTTAAGGTGCTGGAGATGGTTAAGAACAGACAGCTTTTGCAGAGGACCCTAATTTGAGTCATGGCACCCATGTCAGGTGGTTCACAACAGTCTGAGACTCTTGGTTTAGGGGATCTCTTCTGGGCTCCACAGGCACCCTGCATTCTCACATGTGCATACCAGTGTGTAGATACAACACACACACACACACACACACACACACACTCACACACTCTCTCTCTCTCTCTCTCTCTCTTTCTCTCTCTCCCTCTCTCTCTCTCTGTCTCTCTGTCTCTCTTTAAAATGAAATTACCTCTATATTTATAAAATTAAAGATTTTCAGTTGGTTGACTGTATTTTTTTGATTCTAGTGTCTGTTTTTTTACATTGTCTTTCCTTGCCCCTCCAAACTCCATGCTGTAGCTTTATAGTAAGCCTTGAGACGGTGATGTAAACCCACCAGCTTTGCTGTTCTTTTTCCAGAACTAAATTGACTAGTGAGGTTCCTTTGCTATATAAGTTGTAGAGTAAGCTCATGTATATAATTTTAAAAACCCAGGTGGGATCTAAAGGCTGTACTTTAACCCTGTATGTGAATTTGGGAGGAATTGATGTCTAGTCTATGCTCAGTTTTCAAATCAAGAACAACGTATTTGTGCCTTAATCTGAAATTGGTTCAGACCTGGAAGATAACTTGTCACATACAGCTAGTAGTGGGAAAGGGGTGGGGGATATGACCCAGCTTCAACTTTTGCTACCAATTTACCTCATTTGTTTTGTTATGAAGTATTTTCTGAAGAATCTTAATTCAGCAGCTTATTTCTTTAAATGATGAAATAAGAGGGTTCTTGGAGTGTTGTTTTTCCATGGTGTGTGACTTGTCTTTTGGGAGCCTTGCAGTGTTCCCTAAGGTATAGTTAAGGTGTGAGATCACAGAAGCCCGTGAAGTTAATAATAAACTGCCAGATAGATTGCATTTTAAGATAGCCTTCAGCTCTCTCCCTGAGGATTATAGGAAGCTGTTTTAATAGTGTCTGAGCCTGCATAGACCTAGGTAAACCTTTACTTGCCTTGCAGAATAAGGAGATGTGAGTAAAATATGCAATTGGCATTTGGGAAGGCATCATAACAGAGAAAATATGGGCTGGGGCTGAGAAGAAAACAGATCCAATCTCTTGAGGAATTAGAAAGAACAAAAATCTGTCAAGATGAAAGGTTTACAAGAAATTAGAGATGTAAATATGTTCTGGGAAACTGAAAGATTCTGGGGCCGTTCCTTGTATTCACATTGTTCTGTCACACAATGATGTGCTATCAGTGGTGCTGAGACAAGCCATGACTACAGGTCCTGCTTTATGGATGGAAAGTGGAGATTCAGATTTTCAGTGATGATGGTGGTAGTGGCAGGTACCTGTTATTGGATGTTTCTTCATGTTCTCATCTCATCCTGACTGTATGCTAGGACTTGCTATACGTTCCAGAAGTGCAGATGTTGGCAGAGCAGAGCCTTCTGAGAAAATGGTATTTTCTGTGAGCCTACACTATAGAAGAGGAAAGGCAGACAATATAGAAGGATAAAGTAAATTATATGGTATTCTAGAGTGTTTTTTATCATTATCCTTTTGAGAAATATTAGTGAGGATGGTTTAAGTTTTAAGGTGGGTTGTGTGGAGGGTTTTTGGAAGTGGAGTGACATGCTAGGTATGGTAGCATATACTTGAGAGCCTAATTCTTGGGAATTGGAGATACAAGGTGAGGATCAGGTCACCATCAACTATTTAGGACTTACAATTAGGAGCTGCCTTGGGTCTCAGAAGAGACTTGGATATTAAGCATTGTTGAGACTGTGAAAGACTATGGAGTATTTTCAAATTGGATTAAATGCATTTTGAGTTATGATATGACCAGGAGCCTAGAGGTCAGGGAATGGAATGTGGTGATTTGAATGAGAATGTCCCCCGTAGGCTCAGATGTTTGAACAGTGGTCCCCAGTTGGTCAGTTTAGGAGGTTTGGCCTTCCTGGAGAAAGTCTATCACTGGAGGCAAACTTAAAGTTCTCTATGCTTTCTGCTTTCTGGTCAAGGTGTGAGGCCACAGCTTCCTGCTTCTGCTGCCATGCGTAGGCTCTGCCACCATCAACTGATGATCAATTACCATCCCTCTGAAACAACAAGTCAAACTCTTCTGTGAGTCACATTAGTCATCGTGTTTATCAAAGCAATGGAAAGGTGACTAGTACATTATTCTGTAACCAAAACAAATGAATAATCAGACCATGAAAAGAAATGGAGGAAACTTAAATGCACATTTATAAACGGAGGATTCTATTTGCAAAGACTTCCTAATGTGTGAGCCTAACATTTTGGAAAAAGCAAAACTGGAGAGTAGTAAAAAAGTCAGTGGTTCTCAGGTCTCTGAGGTGGTTGAAGAATAGATAGCTAGAGTCTCATAGTTAAATTTTGAGTTGTTTAGGAATCAAGAAGGTGTTCTGGATCTAAGAAGATATTTTTAAAATTATGAGGCAAGTTAGTATGAAAGCTGAGTTAGATATAGAACTTTAAACTCATGGAGATGGTTAGATAGTCAAATGTTAAAGTCAGGTGCCAAATACCTATGGACTGGACATTGGGAATGTATGCTAAGCCATATAACTCTTATAATTGTGGCCTATTTATTTCTGTTGTTTTGTATTGTATTTATAGTTATAAGAAAAAGAACCATTTTTTGGACTGAAAGGGAGAGCTGTTGGGGGGAAAAAGAAATACCTTAAACTAAAAAAAAAAAAAAAAGGGGGGGAGGGGGGGGGGGGGGGCGGGGGGGGGGGGGGGGAGGGGGGGGAGGGGGGGGGGGAGTAGGGAGGGGATTGTGATTGAGATGTAACTTGAAGAAATAAAAAATAAATTATTAAAAAAAAAAGTCAGCCGGGCAGTGGTGGCGCACGCCTTTAATCCCAGCACTTGGGAGGCAGAGGCAGGCGGATCTTTGCGAGTTCGAGGCCAGCCTGGTCTACAAATTGAGTCCAGGACAGCCAGGGCTATACAGAGAAACCCTGTCTCGAAAAACCAAAAAAAAAAAAAAAAGTCAATGGTTGCCAAAAGCTAGGAAAGGGAAGGATGAATAGGAAGAACATGGGATTTTTAAAAGTGTAAACTACCCTATATGATAATAAGGGTGGATTTTTCTTAATGTATAGAATGCATAGCAACAAAAGAGAAGCATAATGTGAGTTAGGGATTTTGGGTGATAATGATGTGTCAGTTTAGGTTCAGTAGTTTTAGTCATAACTGCCCTTACTCTGTAGATGATGTTGGTCATATGAGAGGCTATATTGGGAAGTAGATAAGGGCCCAGGGGGCAGATGGGAAATCTCTTACTTTAACTTTGTTTTTATGTGTCTAAAACTGCTCTAAAAACATTGTTAGGGCTGGAGATATGTCTTAGCAGTTAAGAGGATACTGTTCTTGCAAAGGACCAGGGTTTAGTTCTCAGCACCCACATGGCATCTCACAACTGCCCACAACTCCAGTTCCAGAGGATCCAATAACCTCATCTGGCCTCTGTGGGCTCCGGCATTCATATGGTGCACATACACTCAGCCACAAACACATTACATAAAATTTAAAATAAATAAGTCTAAAAATAACCAAGTCCAGGGGCTGTCAAGATGGTTTAAGGGTAAAGGAAGTTGCTACTAAGCTTGACAACCAAGTTCAATCCCACATGACAAAAGGAGAGACCCAATACTACAATGTTGTCCTCTGACCTCTATGTGTGTGCTGTGACCTGTGGATACACACTAAATAAATGTAAAAAATAAAAATCTACTAAATTACTGTGAATAATTTTACACAGTAAAATAACTGTGCCATCTTATATAATAGAGTGTGATAAGGATTAGATGAGATAAATACATAAAGGAATTGGAATAGTTCCCGACCTGGAGTGAGCTAGTTATCGCTTGGTTATTATCATATTATGAATGAGCACAAATTATGCTTTCATTTGAGCAAATTAATGTTTACATGGCTTGGATAAATTCATCCACATTCTTGAGCTGTGATTATCATCTAGAATCTTACCATATTGAGTGTGTTGCACATAAGAGTGGACACAGGACCTCACACGCCAGAATGACGGAGAGCATAAATTAGTAATGTGGAGTGTTGTGCTCCTCCAGATTCAGACTCCTGCAAGTGAGGACAAGATCTGCACCTCCACAGGTGCCTGGGGTGATCCCGATACATTCCCAAGGCAGAGTGCTGGAGCTGGGAGCATCAGGGAAAGTTGGAGCACTTGCTCAATGCAAATTCTCTCTAAGAAATATGCAAAACACTGTTGTATTCAGAAAATAGAAGAAAGAGGGCTGAAGATTCTTTAGAGCCTCACAACTTAGTGTGTAAAATGAATTCATTATGAAGTAGAACGTCGTGACTATTCTCTTTAACTGTGTGAGTAATAGTTCACCACTGAGCTCAAGTTTTAAGTAGTAGGTACTAATTAGTGAAATATGTGACTAATTCTGAACGGTTGAGTCATTTGCGGGGATTTTAGGGATAAAAGAACTGTAGGATAGGGTGAGCAAAACACTTGTCATTGAGTCAGGAAGTAAAGTTTCATAATGTGTGATCACAGTGAAAGTCAGGATAAAAATTGAAACTCTCCTTGTTCTGTAGGTAGGCATATGAGTAAATTCAGTTGTGAATGGAACTAATGTTTCTTAAGACTTCTTGGAAGCTCAGCTGTTACTAACTACTAGCAGGACAATTAGACAGAATACAGCGGAGGTCTTGCAAACTGTTTAAGGTAGAAACAAAATGAAGCGACTGTAGCCTAGGAAAGGAATGGACAAAATTACAGTATTGCAAAATAAAATAAGCAGCATTTACTTTGTGTTAGGCATTGCTTTAGACATGTTTACACATGCACACACACTCATCTTCCTCATTCTTATAGCCTATGAAAGTAGATATATAATCTGCATTTTGAAAAAAAAACTCAAAGCTCAATATAGATGGCAGTTGAATAATTAAGCTTTAAAAAGAACCTTGACTCTGTAACATATATAAATCATGATTTTTTTTGATCAGCAATTATGTATAGTTGTACTATGTTTCTATACTGTAGGCATTGTTTCAGAGATCTAAGATTTTAATTTCAGAGATGAATGGAGAGATTTGTCCTCCTAACAGATGAATAAGGCAGATGTGCTCTTCTTACCTTAATTAAAATTCTAGACAACCTTCTAAAAAATGATTGGAAAGTAGGCAACCCAAAGCTTCAGTCTCTTACAGTTGTGAGCATGGTGGCTTGTAGGTTACACCAGCTGCCTCTGTTGGGGCAGTTTCCAGACTTGAGCTTAGGGAAGAGACCAGGCCTTCCCAGAGATGTAGAGGGATGAACTCAGCGGAGCCAAAGTAGCTGGGCTCAAAGATTTTGGGGCCCTACCTTAGAAAGTCCTCAGCTTTGGTGAACTGCAATTTCATGAGTACTGATCTGTTCAAACTGTCTGAGGCCAGGAAAATACAAGAAAGTTAACTGGCTATAATTGCTCTGTGCCCCCAGCCAGAGTGGGAAGGCCTTTGGACACTTAGCAGGAAATCCTTGGAAAGACTAGCATTTGCTGTGCATCTAAACCAGCCCAAAGTCAAGGCCGTTGAGCAACCCCAACAAAAATAGCAAGGAAAACTTTCAGAGAAACCAGTTAACTCCTTTAATAAGAAAAACAAGCAGATAGTTAAGACCTGATAGAAAACAACCAGGATTTCCTAGAGGAAGGTAGATGAGAAGGGTTTTAAAAGGGGAAAATGGGAGGAAAGCTACAGATATTTGGGCAAAGGGAAAAAGTTAAATTTCCAAAGCAGTGAAACTGAGGCAAGCAGATTCCCAGATAAAGGCAAATTGACAACCACAAAGAGAAAAAGGAATCTGCATGGCATACTCTAGGGCTGTGCAGATACAAGCAGAGCTGGTTGAGCTGACTTTGTTATCAGATATTGAAGATCTTTCAGTCTGTTTCTCAAATTGACTTTCATTCCATATCTCAGACTTGTGAAAACTGACAGTGTAACTCAAGTAATTAGACACGTAATTAAAACAAAGGCAAACGTACTAGTCTTCTACACTCTTCGTTTTGTTTTGGGGAGGCTTTCTGCAGTGACAGGGATTGAACCCAGGCTTCTGGCATGCTAGGCAAGCTCCAGCACCACACCGGATACCCTGTGTCAAGGGACATGTGTGCTGCCTGTCACAGGTCAGCTGATAGTGCCACATCACAGGCAAGAGTTTTGTTTGTGTATGGGGTTTTCTTTGTTTTGAGATAGTGCCTCACTTTGTAGCCTAATATTTGAGATTCTCCTGCCTGCCTCCCTTGTGTAGTTGGTCCTTTTGAGGACACCAGTCTGTGTGCTGTCCCAGCCACACATATAACAATGATAGCAGCTAGAGACATGTAGCTAGCACACTGAATATATGGAGGATGGAGACTGCTTAAGAAGCCACCATGATGGGAAATACTTCATTCTAAAAAAACAAAATCCAACATTCTAAAAAACAATATTCTTCCTGTTAGAGTGTTTTTTTTTCTTCCGAAGAAATCAAAGTGTACCCAAGTATATGAGTACAGGGTACAGAAATAGGGTACAGAAATCAGATATGGGCAGTTTTGAATTTTCATTTTGTATGAATTTTTTTCATTATAAATTCAGGAACATAAACAAGTCTAACCTTGCTGCCCACAGATGTGGCTGCTATGTCACATATGTGTCAGTAGGTGGCAGAGAGGAGAGAGGCTATTTCTACATTCAATGTTCTGACCTATGAACATCTGAATGAATAGTAGCCTAACATTCCTGGAAAAAAATCAAGCCAGAGATCAACACAAGTTCAGTGCCATGGAGTCTGGACAGGGAGCTAGTCTGACAACCACCAGTCCAGCACCAGGCAAGCACCAGATGGGCTCCCAGGACAGGAACCAAGCCAGAGACTAGAAGAACCCTGCTTGGCCCTGGGATTGTGGGTGAGCCAGCCCTGCCTTTTGTCTGCTTTGTGGTGGTGTTGGTGAGGGAGAGATCCCCTTCCCTCCCTTTTGCCCTTACCACCAGTGGTGGACAGGAGATCTGGACCCTATGGTGTCACAGGAGCAGAAGAGCTGTCCTTGACCCTCCCAAGCTGCAGTATTCAGGAGGGCAGGCCCTGCACCTTGCCTAGACAGCACACAGTACAGCTGGCCTGGGATGTGGAGGATGTGGGTGAGCCAGCACTGAGGGTGTGAGTGTGGGAGAGTCAGCCTTGCCTTTTGTCTGCTTTCTGATGGTGTTGGCATGAGAGAGATCCCCTCCACTCTCTAATGCCCTAGGCACAGGTAGCAGGTGGGAGAGTTGGCCCTGATGGGTTCATGAGAGGAGGAGAACTGGTCCAGCCCCATACTTGTAACACTCAGGATAGCAGGCCCTGCACCTTACCTGGGTAGCATAGTAGAACTGGCCCTGTATGTGGGGGTTGCAGTCCCAGAACCAGGGCTTTGAGTTGGCCCACACCAGCGCGTACCCCATGGATTGAACTGCTGGAGTGCATGAAGAGGCCAGTTCCACAGACCCAAAACTACAGGTTCTCCATGTCAGGAGATCTCCATGAGAGGAGCCCAGTGAGGTTACGGTATTGACAAAATAGATGCCAGAAGACTTGTACCAGACCAAAGAGTTGGCATAATGAACATTTGCAAACAAAGTGTGGATAAAAGGGAATATTGTGGGACACACTGAGTCACACAATGAGATCTGTCAGTCCTTGTGTGTTGTCTGTCATTGCCCCCCCCCTTAGTTTTTTCTTTTTTTTTTTTATTTCTTCAAGTTACATCTCAATCACAATCCCCTCCCTACTCCCCACTCCGGTCCCACCCTCCCATCCTCTTCCCTCTCACTCCCTCATCTGCTTCCTTTTTTTTTCAAGTTTAAGGTATATCTTTTCCCCCCAACAGCTCCCTCTTTCAGTCCAACAAATGTCTCTTTCTCTTATAACAACAAATACAATACAAAACAACAAAAATAATTAGGCCACAATTATGAAAATTATAAGGCTTAGCATACATTCCCAATGTCCAGTCCAAACGTATTTGGCAAAGGTTTATTTTTATGTTGGGAGAGGTTTCAAGGATGGAAGGTGGGTCTGAGGGGAGGTAGCAGATGAGAGTAAACATCTCCCTCACATGCCTGATAGGGAATTCACAAATAATAATACAATAAAAATGTCAAATTGGAAAAAAAAGTCTGCCGGGCATGGTGGTGCATGCCTTTAATCCCAGCACTCAGGAGGCAGAGGCAGGCAGATCTTTGAGTTCAAGGCCAGCCTGGTCTACAAAGTAAGTCCAGGACAGCCAGGGCTATTACACAGAGAAACCCTGCCTTGAAAAACAAACAAAAAAAAAAAAACCCAAAAAGTCTAAACATGACAAAGAAAAGGTTTCAGCAGTTTAACAAAATAATTGTAAATAAAAATATAAGAATTTCTGTACAATATCACCATCTAGGTTTGTCTTTATTTTTTGGTGTCTGTGCATGATGCATGTGTTCTTTGTGTGTGTATGTGTGTGTGTGTGTGTGTGTGTGTGTGTGTGTGAGAGAGAGAGAGAGAGAGAGAGAGAGAGAGAGAGAGAGAGGAGAGAGAGTGAGTGCATGTTAGGGCACATGTGGCGGTCAAAGGACAACCTTGGTTATAAAAAGTTATTAGTAAGATAGTTTACACTCTTTTTTTTTTTTAAGATCTTTCTACATAGCCCTGGCTGTCCTGGAACTCAGGCTGGCCTTGAACTCAAAGAGATAGATCTGCCTGGCTCTGCCTCCCCAGAGCTGGGATTAAAGGAATGTGCCACCATGCCCAACTATACTTTCCTTGTACTAAGTTTTGAAATAGTACATCTGAACCTAGACTAGCTACGTTTCAAGTATTAGACATCGGGAATAAGCTCAGTAGTAGAATACCCTCTTAGCATTTGTGATGCCTTGAGTTTAGCCACATAGGGAAGGGAGAAAAAAAGAAGAGGCCATGTAGTTAATGACTGCCATATTGGGCAGCAGATGTTTAACGTGATTAGTTAAGTAATGATTTTTTTTTTTAACTTTTCCAACAGATAACTATGGCTGCAGAAGTCTTGCCACAGAATGAAAAACCATATTCCACCTTGGTAAATAACAGTGGGTATGCTGCAAACATGGATGGTAATAATCTCTTTAATGTACTTTCTATCTCTTTGAAAATTTGTACTTAATAAACATAGTTAATTGAAAGGATCTGAAAGAAAAATCTCTACTGTTCACTTCAGAAGCCCAGGTCTGGGTGTCCCTTACAGGCTTTTCTTTCACTTCACCGCTTGGCCTGGTAGAATTCCTTTATAAAACCCTGAATAGTGTTCCTGACCTTTTGAAAAACAGATGCTGCAAACAGTGTTCATCTCCTGCATTATTATCTTAGACTGAGCTTATACACTTGTTCCTGTCATCAAACGCCTAAAAATTATAATTAATTTAACACAGAAAATGTTTATTTTGTGTTATGGTTTCAGATGTTTCAGTCCAATCCCAGCTGACCCATTCTGTTTAAGCCTGTGCAAGACCAAACATAATGATGGAAATATATGGCAGAGAAAACTGCTCACTAGACTAGGGAGCAAAAACAGAGTAAGGGGTCAGAGTCCCATCATTTCTGTTAAGGGTATGCTCACGGTGACTGACTTCCACTAGAACACACCTCCTAAAGATTCCACTTCTGTTCAGTAGCACCACAGACTGATACCCAAATTTTGAGTATAGAGGCCTGTGAGGGACATTTACATCCCAACCGAAAAGTGGTTCCTGTTGCCATCAGGTGATTGCCAGAAGAGAGGTTGAGCATTTTTTTGGCAGGACTCTTGCAGGATTTTCTAACTATACAAGTTCACTTTAGTGCTGCTGAAGAGGAGACATTGCAGGATTTTTTCTAACTGTGGATCAGATGACAGGAAAGTAGAGGAGGGGCTCTGACTACAACTATTGCCTTCAGTGCTGCTGGGAACAATCAGCTCTAAACTGACTGTAGTCTTACTAGCATCTCTCACTCTAGGAGGGCGCTCTCACATCAGGAGAAAATGTTTCCCACATGGTGAATCCCAAAGCCTTGGGATCCTCCATCTGGCTGCTGCGTCTGGCTTTAGAGGAACTATTGGTAACTACCACTTGTGGACACTTTGTGTGCTAGTCCTCTTACTTGTTAATTTCCTTGGTCTTAGAGAGAAATGATAAAAAACAAAACCAAATCCAGTGACAATGTCTGCCCTGTGCTTCCCTTGTAAACTACTTCCCCTCAGTGGTACCCCAAGCAACAGTCACACAGCCCGCTTTTTTCTTCCTTCCTTTATCAGGCTTAACCTTCTAGTGGGTTTTGTTCTGGTCAGGTTCTACACGTTCCCAGATGCCCCAGGCAGAGAAACCATTGTGTTCTACTAGCTAAGATTTTTTGTTTTTGTTTTTGTTTTCTGAGACAGGGTGTCTCTGTGTAACAGCCTGGCTGTCCTGGACTCATTTTGTAGACCAGACTGGTCTCAAACTCACAGAGATCTGCTGGCCTCTGCCTTCCGAATGCTGGCATTAAAGTCGTGTGCCACTGCACCTGACTGAGAAGATTTTTTTCTGTTTAACTTTTCAAAATTTTTGGTTTTCCTACACAGGGCTATAACTACTCAGGCCACAATTTTCCCCACCCTGGTTCTGAATTCTGGTTAATCCTGGTTTAGGTCTACGTAGTGGATTTCCTCTTTGATTATATATTTTAAATTAAGATGTTGAGGATTGAGACTTTATCTTTTTCATACTGTCTTTGTATCAGAAAAACTATAGCATTAAGAAAGGAGATTGGATATATGCCCCCTTATGTCCTAGAAGGTATTATGTAGGATTGCCACTCTCTTTAAATGTTTGGCAGCATTCTCCAACAGCCATGTAAGCCTAGAGATTAAAAAAAAAAATCTATTTATGAACTAGGTTCTTTACTTGTACAGGATGATCCAGGTCTTCTCCTCTTTATCTTAGTATTTTTCAGTCTTTAAGAAGTTGTAGGCCGGGCGGTGGTGGCGCACGCCTTTAATCCCAGCACTTGGGAGGCAGAGGCAGGCCAGCCTGGTCTACAAAGCGAGTCCAGGACAGCCAGAGATATTCAGAGAAACCCTGTCTCGAAAAACCAAAAAAAAAAAAAAGAAGTTGTGCATTTCTTCTAAGTTGTCAAATTTATGAGCATAAAGTTGTTCTTACTAGTTCCATATTATCCTTTCAGGTGTGTCCAACCCATGACTCACAGGCTAAACAAACGTGGTCTAACACAACACTGTAAACTTACTTAGGTTTTGTGTGTGTCCATCTGTGTATGTGCATGTGTGTGTGTGTTGTAACTTCTTGAATGTGAACTGTGAACTTTGTATATGATGTGTGACAGTGTGACAATGTCAGTCAGAAACATGCGAATGAGTGCCAGGTTGATGTGATAGCTCATTCCACTGTGCCTTTTTATTTTTATAGTTTGTGTTAAGTTTTCTGGAAGTTTATCAGTTACATTAATTTTTTCCATAGTACCAGTAGAAAGATGCCACTATTTTCCCATTTAATGTTTTTTTTTTTTAAATTTCTGTCCTTATTCTTGCCCTTCCAATGCTTGCTTTGTGTTTTTGGCTTTGGTTTTTTTTGTTTGTTTGTTTTGTTTTTTTTCATATCTTTCTGGTAACTGGGGTTGGAACTTGGGTTGTTTTGTTGGAGACCTTGCTTCTTTAAAGTGGTAAATTTCCTTTATTACCATCCATGTAATTCAGTATGTTCCATTTTAATTTTGACTCAATCCTATGTGTTATGTTAATTTCCTTTGAGATTTTTCTCTTTAACCCACAAGTTAATTTATACCTTTGGTATTTAATTTCTAAATCTTTAGAGTTTTTTCCTGTTGACTTTCTTTTACTGATTTCTAGTTCAGTTCTTTTTTTTTTTTTTGGTTTTTCGAGACAAGGTTTCTCTGTGTAGCCCTGGCTGTCCTGGACTCACTTTATAGACCAGGCTGGCCTCGAACTCACAAAGATCCACCTGCCTCTGCCTCCCAAGTGCTGGGATTAAAGGCGTGCGCCACCACCGCCCGGCAGTTCTTTTTTGTTCAGAGAACATTCTAAGCTTTTCCATTCTTTTAAAAATTAACGGCAAGGTACATTGTAATTATAGTCTTTATTGAATAACTCAGTGCTATACATCTGCTGATCAATTTCTTCTCAGTCCTGTTGTGATCTTCTTAATTCCTGGTGTGACAAATGATTTCCGACAGACAGGTTTTTGGACCCTGTTTTTTGTTTTTCTTACATAGCAGGCAGTCTCCTTTTTGGCAATTAGCTGAAGATGCCAGTCGTGTGTCTGCTCAGCCCTCACCGGCAGACTACTACCACACAGCCCCATGGCATATAGGTGGGACGGGAGTGCAGGTTCCCACTGCCCTGCTGACAACTTCCTGGTAGAAGTGGAGCAGTGCCTTTGAGCCAGGTAAGGTTAGCTCCTTGAGAAGTGAAGTGACCTGGCCCCCTGTGTAGATGTGGTGGCTCATGCTTTGTTGCAGTTGTGGTTGAACCCCACTTCCCTGCTGTGTGCCCTGTGAGTCTCAAGAGAAGAGGAAGTGAGAAGTATAATGACAACCTTTCCACCTCCCACTTCTTTTCTCATGGATACCAAGTAGAGCTGGGTGGGGGCTCAGCTCCCCACTGGATCCCACTAACTCAATGGGATAGGAAAGGGAACGTAGACTAACATGTATCATACCTCCTTCCTTCTCATTTTTTTCTTTTTTCTTTTAAATCAATTTATTTTACATTCCAATCGCCATTCCCCTCCCTCCTCCCAGTCCCACCCTCCTACACATTTTCCCCATATTTACCCTCCTACCCGGAACCACCACTTTGGGATATCAAATCCCATCAGTACTAATTGCCTCCCCTTCCGCTGAGGCAAGACAAGGCATTTCTGCTAAGAAAATAGGATCTAAAGGGAGGCAACCTTGTCCAAGTCAGAGATAGTCCCTGTTCCAATTGCTAGGATATCCACTTGAGGACCAAGCAGCCCATCCGCTTCATATGTGTAGTGTGCCTAGGACTGGTCCATTCATGTTCTTTGGTTTTTGGTTCAGTCTCTGAGCCCCATTGTGTCCCAGTTAATTGGCTGTGGGGGTCTCCTTGTGGTGTCCTTGATCTCTCCAGCTCCCTCAAATCTTCCCCAAGACTCTGCTTTTTTTTT
>CAJQZJ010004381.1:8494041-8510472 GCA_907164525.1 Lophiomys imhausi
AATTGAGATGTAACTTGAAGAAATAAAAAATAAAGTAAAAAAAAAAATAAAACTGTTAAAGAAAAAAAAAAAAGAACCTTTGTAACCACTGCTTGTCACAGTAGGCAGAGCTAAGCTTAGAGTAGTACTTAAGAAAAATGAGGTATCTTATACAAAATGTAAAATTACACATTCTCTTGATAAGCATAATTAAAACAAGCCAATAACGCAGTGCCAAGTGAGCACCAGGCCTGCTCCTCTTTGATTGCTCTAGTTGGTGGTTCAGATCCCAGGCATCCCAGGCAGGCCTGGTGCTCCATGGCGAGGCATTTTCTTCTGAGTTCGGGGGTTTCAGCAAGGGCTGTTTCCTGTTCAGGCAAAGCTGTATGACTGAAAGCCTCCTAGGAGGTCTATCCACTTGCATTCTTAGGTCCAGGGGAGCCACATGCAGGAGTTAGGCTGTTGTGCTGACTTTCCAACTTTGTTTTCCTGTCCTGTGATCAGAGGCTCACTTCCTACAAACCAACTAAAGCTGTTCAGCTGTTGGTTCAAAATGTTTCTAATGTTGAGTCAACTCTGTTCCTCTATCAGCATTAATTCTAATTTCTCCTCCACTACCTCCCCCAAAAGCATTCCTTGAAGTTGAACTGTTTTCAAATATCTAAGGACAGAACTTCGCCAAGATTTCCCTAATTTTAAAAAATTATTTTTATTTTATGTGCATTGGTGGTTTGCACATTTATGTCTGTGTGAGAGTGTCAGATTCTGGAGTTATAAACAGTTGTAAGCTGCCATGTGGGTCCTGGGATTTGAACCCTGGTCCTCTGGAAGAACAATCAGTGCTGTTAACTGCTGAGCCATCTCTCCAGCCCAGACTTTCCTAATTTAAACAACTCTTCCCCCCACTGCATGTGATTGTTTCTAGACCCCTCACTATAATTCTTCTGATGCCCTTGTCTTCCTCTCACAACTAAATCTTTATAAAAATCCTGCTGACTATAACAGCCATCTCTGTCACTTGTCTAACCTCATGTCACCTCTGGCCTCTGCCTCTGGTGTCCACTGAAAATTGTTCTTGCTGAGGTCTGACAACCCATTTAAACTAGACTCCACAATTCTATTTGCTGAGCAGTATATAACACAGACCATTGAGTTTTAATTGTTTAATATCTTTTAGAGGATTTGTTTTCACTTGAAGTAATCTGAAACTTGGGGGCAAAATTACAAGTACAACACAAAGATGGTTTTGTTTCTTGAACTATTTGAGAGTGAATTGCAGAAATTATTTTTGAGGTGATACATAAAGCATTCCTTCCTTAGCTTAGTCCAAGTAACTCTCCCACATCAGATTACTTTGCATTTTAGTACAGTTTGGAGAAGAGCCACCTTTTAGTTCCCTCTGTAGACATCCTTCAGTGCCCGTTCTCTGGAACCACTCACTGACTGGCACCTCCTCCCTGTTGCCTTAAATATCTGTGCCTGTCACAGAGCTTGCGGGTTTCTCACATCACCTCACATGGTTTCTATGTGAACTAGCTGAAAGAGCTGCTGGTCACATGAGCTGGATTCCTAGCTCCACAATGGCACCGCAGAAGTCCACCCCTTGAAGTGTCCCCATCCACAGCTCCCGACCCTATCAGGACACAGTGAGCTTCCCATACTTGTCTCTTTCAGACTTGCTCAGAAGTGTTCTCAGACTCTGTCACCAGAGTAGCAAGCACAGGTCTTAGGGCCTCCTGTGTCTTCTGTGCTTTCCTCTCATGGAAACCCTTATGGAACTACTCTGTGTGATTCTAATGGTCAAGTAGGCCTTGTCTAGACTGTTTCTCAGGTCATTTTTTTCTGCAGAGTGAATTGGTGGGGGTGGGGCAGGAATCCTTTCCACTTTGTGCAGCACTCCAGATGAAGTAGCAACTGGAGCATCCAGGTAGAGTTCTCTCTCCATGTTGTTTCACAAAAGTACATGATGCCAGGGACATGAGGGTGGAACTCTAAAAGCATAGATTAGCCTAATCTACAGCACTAGTTATGTTTTATCCGTACACCACTGAAATGCCATTTGTGCAGCGAGCACAGGAGAGAAAGCGCGGGCACAGCCTGACATTAACGAGGGAGGAGGCGGACAATAAGTGCATTGCAGTTGCTGAGTTTCTGTTTTCTTTATATCCTTTATTCTCAAACTGCCGCCTCCCCCTCACCCAGTTCCTTTAAAAATGTGATACTTTAGTGAATTTTATTCAAATGCCTCCACTAAGACCTAGAAGCTGTTTTTTCTCCCCTAGCAATGAAAGGCAGAGAATTACAGTTTTGAACTTTGGAAAGGCATTAGTTAATCTCGCTCACAGCTAAGTTGTTTCTAACAGCGTGTAACTAAGAATCAGGTTTTCATTTCTGAAAGTAAAAAAAAAAAAAAAAAGAAAGAAAGAAACTGTCTTCTTAGCTCTGAAATGTCTTTATTTGTTCTATCTGTTTCTTTAGTAGTTCTGTCAAGAAAATACAGAAAGGTACTTGATTCTGAAAAAATTGAATGACTCTTTAGTAATGTTGTAGGATCTAGCATATACCTCTATTATAATAAACTTTTATTTCTATCCTGTTCCAAAGAGACATAGAAGGATTTTCTTTTAAAATACCTGGAGACCAGCTATGAAAAGCATAACAAAATTTAAACTTTTTAATTTGAATAAAAGACAATGTTTTATCATAAAAGCATTTTAAAACTCATTACAGTGTTTTAGAAGTGATTCTTTGAGGAGTCAGATCTTTAAGTGCATTTGAGAAACACAATGATCTAGATTTAAGAACAACCTACTTTAAATGCATATTACTCTTCCCAGTATTTGAACAATTTGTCCAAAACACAATCCGTTTGTGTAGGATTTTTGCCTGTTCAGATCTAAGTGGGAATCAGTAGTTTCTTTGTTGGTCACTATGGAAACGAGTCAGCCTATCCTGAAAAGCTCTTAGATCATACAGAACGATGCCCGAGTCTCAGTGTAGCTCCTCACAGAGCAAGCCAGAGCTGGCTTCTGACTGCCTCCAACTCCTGCCTGCTTGGAGCCTGTGCCATGCAGGTGCAGGACCCATCCCGGAGGCCCTCGGCCATGCAGGTGCAGGACCCATCCCGGAGGCCCTCGGCCATGCAGGTGCAGGACCCATCCCGGAGGCCCTCGGCCATGCACTTCCTTAGTGCCTTTCTGCAGGGCCGCCGGCACTCCACTTCCGACCCGGTCCTGAGGCTACAGCAAGCCCGGCGTGGCTCTGGCTCTGCCACCAAGCTGCTGTCCTCATCTTCTCTCCAGGTGATGGTGGCTGTGTCTTCTGTCAGCCGTACAGAGGGGAATCCAACTTTCCCAGAGAGAAAAAGTAAAACTCTCTTTTTATAATTTGTTACCCTTTGTATCTAAGTGTAAGAAACGTGAATAGGCTGTAGCTGTGTTGACAGTTAATTCTGGTTATGCTTTTTACTCTGCTTGTGCTAAGACCGAATGGATGTATAAGAGGAGATAAATGATGGAATGACCAGTGAAACGTTTCAGTTAGAGGTGTTAAAAGTGTAGTTTTGGACAAAATTCATCCTTTTGAAAAAGATGAGCTTTTGCATTTTCTTCTCGTTATCAGAATAATATGTAGAAATTGTTGCATGTGAAAGCTTTTTAAATATTGATGAAGGGATTTACACCAGCTCACATCCACTCCTGAGGTAAAATGAAACTGATTCTCATATTATCATGGGAGGATAGAATCTTGACCCTTACCTTCCTTGTATATTCTAGAAAATTCAGGACGCCCAACACCAAAATACACCAAGGTGGGAGAACGTTTGCGGCACGTCATCCCTGGACACATGGCGTGTTCCATGGCGTGTGGTGGGAGAGCGTGTAAGTATGAGAATCCAGCCCGCTGGAGTGAGCAGGAGCAAGCCATTCGGGGAGTTTACTCATCCTGGTAAGTGTGGCTGTGGGTTTTGCAGAGCTGTAGGGTGAGGGAGCAGGAATGCTTGTGAGCCAGCAGGCATGTGGAAGAGACAGATGTAGGCCTCGAAGTCAGGGGACCTTGCACATGTCCCTGGGTCTGCCAATAGGCCAGCTGTGGGGTACTGGCTTATTCAACCTTAGTTTCTCATTTGCAAAATGGAAATAATTAAGGCCAAAGCTTTCACATTAAGTGAGATGATATTTATGGAGTGTCTTAAGTAAATGGGTAATTAGTTCTTATATTTCAGAAATTGCTGGAGATAGTAAAAATGTACAGCTATAAATTTGAGAAAATTACATAATCCATGTGTAATCTTCAGATTTGTAAACTTTTAGTGATCACATCATTTGTATATTATTATAAAATATACTTTAGTCTTCCTTGACTGAAGTGGCACAGGCTGCCAGCCAAATCAATAGGCAACTCAGAAGATGATGATACTGTTTCCTGTATGTAAGTGAAATTAATTCTGTTCTTAGTCATACATACTTAGTAACAATGAGCTAGTCAGATATGTGTTTGTGATCTGGAAAATACTGATAATTGAATTCTATTTCCGCTGGGCATGGTGGTACACGCCTTTAATCCCAGCACTCGGAAAGCAGAGGCATATAGATCAAGGCCAGCCTGATCTGCTTAGTGAGTTCCAAGCTAGCCAGGACTATATAGTGAGACCCTGTCTCAAAAAACTCAAAAAACAAAATCATATTTGAAGCACACTTAGTAGAATTTACTGTTTAAAAGAGTTCTACTTATGAATTGTTTTATACAGCAAGAATCCATTTTAAGACCAGATGTTTGTTTACTACTTTATTGACTTGCTATCTCTCCTTTTTCTGTTGGATTTCCTGGTATAATTGGTGACACATCCTGAGGTCCGCTGCTGTTAGTATTCTGTATGCATCATATTCAGGTCTGACGCTAACGGTGTGAGGAAACATATCCCTGAGTCAGAGTCAGACAAGCAAATGTCTAATGTAGCATAGCTCCATGAACACTATTTTACTTAGTTGTCAGCTAATCCATGTGAGCCTTTCCCATCTCTGCTATTCTCACACCAGGTTCCATCTCACTAACAACTAGTGAGATTGAGTATCTCAGGTCTCTGAGAGTCCATGTTAGGTTTTACACGTTGCTCCTGAAAAGGTTATGTCTTTTGGATACTGATGTTTCAAGTCTCCTGGTTCTGTTTCTCCCCTGAGATTCATATGAGCCACAACTTGCAGTAGACCACCTTATATGTCTTTTACCAGCTTCCTGATGACAAATTTGAACAACACAGAATAAAGCTGGAGTTCTAACAAGAGTGACAGGCTTTTTATGGCCAGCTGTTCACTGACTCATTCTGTTTTGTTCATTAGTTCATTCATAAACATTGATCTGATTGTAGGACAGGACTTTGCTACTAAATGCTTTCAAATTATCACTTTTCATAAAACCTTGTGAGTTGTTAATGCCATTTTATTGGTAGTCCAGAGAGTTTAATTAATTTGCTTCCAGATAGAAAGTAGAAAAACAAAAGAGCATTTGAAAGTCAGGCACAATTGGCTCTGGATCCCCCACCTGCTGCTTTCTTTTCTAAATTACAAAACCTCAGTATTTACAGCCACAGGCTAGGATTTGTGCTAAAGATCACACACATCTTATTGAATTCTCACCTCAATCCTGTGTATGCCGGCATTACTACCCCATCTCACACCTCAGGTAACTGCCCCTCAGTACAAGCCTCCCAGTTGTCCTCCATTTAGTTGACTGACCACTTTGTCACAAGGTGAAGTTCCTTTTCATGTCCATTAGGATCTCGTGAGAGTTCTTGGAGACATTTTATCGGAATCCATAAATAACTTATGTCTTGGAATGTTTTTCCTCAGGGATTTAAGGAGCCACAAGGTTTCTCAGAGTTTTAATTGTGATACAGAATTGACGCTAGATTTATGTAACAATAAAGAAGTTGTTGAAACCATAGAAGAAAAAAGATATTAATCCTCTAATGTAGAGTGTCCTTAGTTCTGTGTCTCTCAGTCGTTCCAATGCCCATCTTCAGGGTCACTGACAATATCCTGGCCATGGCTCGTCCATCCTCTGAGCTGCTGGAGAAGTATCACATCATCGAGCAGTTCCTCGGGTAAGTACTGTGTCATCCACAGTAGTAGTGAACAAATTCAACGTGCTTTTCTTTTTTTTTTTTTTTTTTGGTTTTTCGAGACAAGGTTTCTCTGTGTAGCCCTGACTGTCCTGGACTCACTTTATAGACCAGGCTGGCCTCGAACTCACAAAGATCCACCTGCCTCTGCCTCCCAAGTGCTGGGATTAAAGGCGTGCGCCACCACCGCCTGGCTCAACGTGCTTTTCTTTAATTGATTATGGCATCAAGTGAAAAAGGGCTTCACTTTAAAAAATAGGCAGTGAAGAGCTGGTTTCAAAGAAAAGTTTGAGAGCAATTAATAATGTTTTATTAATGCTAAAATCCAGTTTTTCACAACTCCAGGTCCTTATAACTGATTGCTCTTTTTTTTGTAAGTCATGGCATAAAAACAATAATCAACCTGCAGCGTCCTGGTGAGCATGCCAGCTGTGGGAACTCTCTGGAACAAGAAAGTGGTTTCACATACCTTCCTGAAGCATTCATGGAGGCCGGCAGTAAGTTCCTTCCCATCTTGAATTATCCCACTCTGAAAGGACAAGACTTTTGTTTTCCAGGCTGTTAGGTTAAAAGGGTGATGCTCATCAATAGAATCTGCATAGTTGTGGGGCTTCTAATTTGACTTTAACTGATGGTATCTTTCTTTTTTTTTTTTTTTTTTTGGTTTTTCGAGACAGGGTTTCTCTGTATAACAGCTCTGGCTCTCCTGGACTCGCTTTTGTAGACCAGGCTGGCCTCGAACTCACAGAGATCCGCCCGCCTCTGCCTCCCAAGGGCTGAGATTAAAGGCATGCGCCACCACCGCCCGGCTGATGGTATCTTTCTTTGATGTTTCTGTTGTGAGTACAGGGTTTCTTTTTTCCTGTAAGAGAGGGGCTGGGAGGAGACCCTGAAGTAAAAAAGTTTCTGTTCCGTTAGTGCCTGTACCATGTCAGACATGATGACCTCATTTTGCCCTTACAAAGGGTGCTTAGGCATGGAGTTATCAACTTGTCTGGTATCAGGTGGCTTAAAGATTCCAATGAGGATTGGAAGTTGAATAATTTTGGCCCCCCAAGAACAGGTCCTCATGGCTGGCCCAGAGCTCATCACAAGAGTACTCAGCACCGCTTCTCAGACTGAGTGGGATGAGCATGCTGTCTGGGAGCATGTTCTCAAGAGGCTTCTTTGACTAGCTTCTTTTCCACCCTAAGTAGAAAAGTCTCTCTGTATATATGTATATAAAACTCTGTATCTAGCCATTTATTAGCCTTTGAGAGACCTTCTGTTCTTAAACAAGAATACATGTTATTTGACACCATGTTAATTTTTAATTCTACTCTCTTATAATTCTTTCCAGCTGAGTTTCAGCAGAAAATGTGTTAGGTAATAAAGAATGTGCTTATAAAGTATGTTCAGTTAAACTTACTAGAAATATAAAAATCCTGTTAGGTGGGCATAGTGGCACACATCTTTAATCCCAGCATTCTAGAAGCAGAGGCAGGCAGATCCCTGTGACTTCGAGACCATCCTGGTTTGAATATAAAACTCCAGGCCAACCAGGGTTACACTGTGAGACCCTGTCTCAAAAAACAAAATAAAACATCTTGTTTTAAGCCTGCTCATTCAGTGAAGTCTCCATGTCTTGAAACTCATTTTCTCAAACTGTCCTTGCAAGTATTTTTTTTTTTTTAAAGATTTATTTATTATGTATACAGTGTTCTGTCTGCAGGTATATCGGCAGGCCAGAAGAGGGCACCAGATTTCATTATAGATGGTTGTGAGCCACCATGTGGTTGCTGGGAATTGAACTCATGACCTCTGGAAGAGCAGCAAGTGCTCTTAACCGCTGAGCCATCTCTCCAGCCCTTTTTTTTTTTTTTTTTTTTAAAGAGCAAGTATTTTTTATGTTTGTTAATTTTGTTGTTCTTTGTCCTTTCACTGTCCAGTTTATTTCTACAACTTTGGGTGGAAGGATTATGGTGTGGCATCCCTCACTGCCATCTTAGACATGGTAAAGGTGATGACATTTGCCTTACAGGAAGGAAAAGTTGCTGTCCACTGCCATGCAGGGCTTGGGCGAACAGGTGAGTTCTAGGAAGTCATATTATGGTCTTGTGGCATAATTAAATATGTAGAAACAAGATTTTCTAATTGTAAAGATAAGTATTTTTTAGAATCATAACAACTAAGATATTTGAAGTTTTTAAGCCTATATAATAATTGTTATTGATTTTTAATTATGTCTATGAATGTTTGCCTGCCTGCATATGTGTCTGTACACCATGTGCATGCTTGGTGCCCATGGAGATCAAAACGGGGTGTTGGATTCCCCTGGGACTGGAGTCGTAGACTGTTGTGAGCACCGTGTAGCAGCTGGGACTCAAACAGGGTCCTCCACAAGAGCAGCAAGTGCTCTTAACCACCCAACCATCTCTCCAGCTGCAAATATTTTTAACTGAAATAACAACTAAAATAGCAAGCACTGTTCACCTGCTATTTTCTAAGTATTTTACATTTGCTGTCTTTGAAGTTGTTAACAATTGGATAGACTGTAGTTTAAGAAAACTAAGAAATCTGCCACATTTAGTGAGCAGCAGGGCCAGTATTACATCCGTGGCTGTCTGGCTCCGTCTTTCATGTGCTGTCTACTTTGGCACGTATAAGGATTGTGTACTTGAAGGAGTCCATCTCATGTAAAAGTCAGTGGTTTTATATAAACACTCAGCAAACTTCATTACATCGCTGGTCTGATAGCAAAAATAATGAGCATGGGGGTTGATAGCTTCATTGTCATGTGATTTAGCCAGACAGAATCACCCCAGTGTATATCCCCTGCTATGGGATTTCCTACCTGCCTAGGAGCATCTAGGCTAGTATTCAACTCATGTAGGTATTGATAACTCTTAGGATAAAGCAAAAAGGTCTTTGTTCCTGGATATTGCATATTATACCTCCACAGATACTTATCCTTATACTAAACATCTGCTGTGTCCTCATGAGAAAGCTGTGTTGTGTTCACTGAAAAGTAGAGGACATGTAGTTCTCAGAGGTTCTGATTATCATGTGTAACTAGATGTCCACAAATTCATGAATTGTGTGAGTGTCTTTGATTTGCCTTTTTTAATTGTATTATAAATAATTAATTGATTATGAATCCTTATCAGCAAGTAACTAATGAAAATAACAGTCATTATACTGTTACAGCTATACTGTTGTAGTTGACATCCTTAATAGTTTTTGCTTATGTAGAAGAGTTACATCATGGTCTGGAGAAAAACACAGATTAGTGTAGACATAGTTTGGGAGAATTGTCAGGCAGTGAAGTATGGCATGAAGGTAGATAATCCCCAAAGCAAAACCTTCCAAACCTGGGAGGAGGCTCAAGAATGTCCTGACAGTGGAAGGCAGAGATGACAGAGCAGAAAGTTCCTTCCAAGCACCGAGCAAGTGGTAGATTGGATTGAAAATCAGGAGCCGTTGACCCCAGAACACAGAATCAAGATTTGGCTTCCTTCTATGCCAGAGTTGGGCAGGAAGGGATATCTAGACCAGATCCTTACTTAGCTCACTTGTTAAGCCTCTCCTCACTTCCAAACTCCCTTAATGCCAGCTGTGTCTAGCTCATCTCTGGGGTGCAAACCTGACTCAGTCACAAGAAGGAACTGCCACAAAGACATGTTAAAATCTTTGCAGTAATAAGTGCTTAAGGGGTTAGCGATTTAGCTGAGATGGAAGGGTGTTTGGCTGGCATACATGAAGCCCTGGGTTTGATGCCCAGTACTACATAAAACCGGCCTGGTGGTGTACACTTATAATACTAGCACTTGGAAGGTGGAGGCCAGATTATCAAGAGTTCAAGGTCATCCTTGCTTATATACAGAGTTTGAGGCCAGCCAAGGTTACATGGGATCCTGTTTGAAACAACAACAAACAAACAAAGCAGGTATCATTATTACTGTCCTTCAAATGTGCTTGTGTTTATATGATTTCTTAACAATATTCAAGTTTTAAATCATTAAAGACTGATACATAAATAAGCCTTTTCTCATACTAATATTTTTTACTGTTTAGGTGTTCTAATAGCATGTTATTTAGTTTTCGCAACAAGGATGACTGCTGACCAAGCAATTATATTTGTGCGGGCAAAACGCCCCAATTCCATACAAACCAGAGGGCAGCTTCTCTGTGTGCAAGAGTTCACTCAATTTCTTGCTCCACTCCGTAATATTTTCCCTTGCTGTGATCCCAAAGCACACGCTGTTACCTTGGCCCAGTACCTGATTCGACAGCGCCATCTGCTTCATGGTTATGAAGCACGACTTCTGAAATACGTGCCAAAGATCATCCACCTAGTTTGCAAGCTGCTGCTTGACTTGGCTGAGAATAAGCCAGTAGTGATGAAAAGCATATTAGAAGGACCTGGACTCTCTGCTGAAATCGAAAAGACTGTGTCTGAAATGGTCACAATGCAACTAGATCAAGAGTTACTGAGGCAAAACAGTGATGCTCCCAGTCCATTTAACCCTACTGCTCTGGTGGCTGAGTTTGAGAATCAGGATGTGATTCTTTCTAATGAGCATGAGTTTGACCCCCTCTGGAAGAGGAGGAATGCTGAGTGTCTTCAGCCCCTGGCACATCTGAAAAGGCAGCTCAGCTACAGTGACTCAGACTTAAAGAAGGCCAAAGCTATTTTGGAGCAAGGGGAGATGCCTTGGACAGTGCCTGCCCAGGATTTGCTGGGCCACAGCCTCCAGCATCAGAAGCCCATCAGCCATTATTATATACCACTGACTCCAGAGCTAGGTTTAAATAAGGATGCATTGGTTCACAGTACATTTTCTTTCTGTCCTCAGTCAAAATGTGGAGGCTTAGAAGGACTCAAGGATGATGGATCACCACTTTTTTGTAGGAAGGACATTCCAAAGGAAGTACAACGGAGCAGAACCTTCTCTGTGGGTATTTCTTGTTCACACAATCCTGGAGAGTCAGTGCCATGCAACTTTGAAAGTATCCGTAAGGATCCAGAGCAAGTCACCCACTGTCAGTGTGAAGCTCCTGATGACTGGATTCCAGGCCATGGACAGGAAACCCAAGACAGCACATACCTGTCTGAGGCAATGCCACAATCTGGTTTGCAGTCTGAACTGAGTGTGGAAGCAAGGAGAATACTGGCAGCCAAAGCCCTGGCAAATTTAAGTGAGTTTGTAGAAAAGGAGGAAGTAAAAAGAAAAGTGGAAATGTGGCAGGTATTTGTATTTCATTTAAATATGTGTGTGTGTGCGTGCGTGCATGTGTGTGTGTCCATCATATCTGAGAGGAGGACTCAGACAGAAGTCCATTTCTTGGCTCTTACTTAGAATATGAACTTTTAAATTTTAACTCCTTTTGTGTGTGTGTTTTACTTTTAGTGGGAAGACAATCTTTAGCTGTACTTTCTCTACCTAGGATGAGCACCTTGTCTAGACAAAAGATGAGCTCCTGGAGACTTAGTTTGCAGCAAGGGAAGCTGCTCCAACATGGGACTGACAGGCTTTGAGTCAGAGAAATCCTGAATTGGCAGCCACACTCTTCTGCGGAGTACTTGAAAGATTGTATTTGTTGTTGTTGTTAGTTATGTGTATTTGTGTGTAGAGGGGTATACAGTGGCACGTAGGTGCCCTCAGAGATCAGGAGAGTGTTTGATGTCCTGAGCTGCCATCACAGACATTCATAAGACACCTGATGTGAGTCCTGGGAACTGGACTCGGGTCCTCTGGAAGCATGTGCTGTTAAAACAATTGCTCGTCTCCCATATTCCACCTTCATTAAGTCAAGGAGCTGGGATATCTTCAGAGGCAGGAAATGAAGTTTGGAGCTCATGCCAACTCACATGTGCCACAGAGAAGAGAACCAAATAAAGGCTCTTGTGCTAGGGTTCTTACCTAACGAAACTCAGTTTTCCTTCCAAATACGTTTTCCTCATTCCCCATTACAAACTAAAACAAAACAAAACAAAACAAAAAAACCCAAAAAACAACAAACAACAAACCTGTTCATCCAGTCAGAAAATAGTCCTCATGCATTATTGTATGTTGAGAGCTAGCAAATAAGAAGATCTTTGTGTTAAGAATGGCATGGTGCTACTCATGGGCCAGCCCTGCATGTCCATTTACACACATGAGCTGATAAGTATAAAAGAAAGAGAAACCCAGCACTGGGGTTCTTAGTGGCATGGCCTGTGCAGGGGCAAACGAATAGACTACTTCTCTGCCATTTTCAAGCTTTGAGCTCTGCACAAGTTATTGTATCCACCTTAGTGTTTATCTGTGAGGAACCTCCCTGTGGGGTTCTATGAAAGTTAGAAATAATTCTTGTGTTACGGTTTGTATCACACTGTGGTACATGCTACAAGTATTTTGTGACTTGAAGCAACTAAATTGGATGTTTATAAATACTTTTTTTACAATTGAAATTTTTATTTGATTTACCAAAATATAAATCTAATCCCTGTCAGAAATTTCTTAACTCATTTTTGTAACATGGAATCATAAAATCTCAGTATGATTCATTAAAGATGAATGCCTCCAAGTTTGAGTCTGTTCTCCTGGACCCACATAATAGGAAGATAAAAAAAGTTGTCTTCTGGTCTCCACACACATGCTGGTGGCATGCACATTCATACACACATGCACAGGCACATACACACAAATAAATAATTAAGCTCATATTTAAGTTGTCTCCAGATATTTCGGAGTGTTCACAAGGCTTCCCACTTGTTTTTAACTTTCCAGATCTCAGGATGCTGGGCTTGTTACTTGGTTGGTCTGTAGGATTCTAAAAGGCACTTGGAAAAACACATACCACATTTACCAACTTCAATGAAATTCTCTCTTTCTTTCTCTCTCTCTCTCTCTCTGTGTGTGGTCTGTGTGACTCTGTGTGTGTACTTTGAAGTTTTGGTTAAAAGGTTTAGCTGAGACCTCAGATTATGTTCTCCTATTTTTAATCTACCCTTTTTAACTCATTTGCAGTCAGAATTTCTGTTTTGTTTACCAGATGTCAGAGAAAGAAGATTCTGCCTTGAACTACTTCTCTGGTCTCTGAATCAGAGACAGGACTACACACTCCAGTGGCTTCTCTCAGTAGTTAGCTAAGCCCTGTTTGTGGCAGGGATGAGATGAGACTGGGCTCGGGGAAGCTCCTGTGTTAGCTGAGCGCCCCTCCCTAGAGGTGCAGGCCCTGGGGAAGGTCCAAGTTGTACCTTGGAGGCCAGCATTAACTCTTAAGCATCGTGTGGACCCTCCAGTTAGGATCCACACACCTCTCTTTCCCCTATTTAATCTTTGTCTCTCTCTTTGTTTGTAGAAAGAACTAAATTCCCGAGAGGGAGCCTGGGAAAGACTATGTGGTGAGAGAGACCCTTTCATCTTATGCGGTTTGATGTGGTCTTGGGTGGAGCAACTGAAAGAGCCTGTAATCACCAAAGAGGATGTGGACATGTTGCTTGACAGGCAAGCAGATGCTGGTGAAGCCCTGTTTTTACTAGAGAAGGTAAAGTAGCAATTGGACTAGCTAATGAATTTAATTAAGGCCCTCAATATATGTTTCACACACATGCAAAAAAAAAATCCATTACCAAAAGAGTAGATTTTTTATGTAAGTCTAATTCAGAGGGGTTTTGTTTTTTGTTTTCTTTTTTCCCCTAATTTTGTGTGTAAGGTCTGTGTGCGAGTTTGTGTATGTGAGTGCAATGCTCGAAGAGGACAGGAGAGGGCATCCTATTTCCCCTAGAGCTGAAGTTACAGGCCCTCGTGAGCCACCTGCTGTGGGTTCTAGGAACTGAACTCAGCTCCTCTGCAAGAGCAGCACATGTTCCTAACCACTGACACCCATCTCTCCACTCCCCTCATTTTTTTTTAAAGTTTTTTTGAGATGGGGTTTCTCTGTGTAACAGCCCTAGGTGTTCTGGAACTCACTCTGTAGACCAGGCTGGCTTTGAACTCACAGAGATCCGCCTGGTTCTGCTTCCCAAGTGCTGGGATTAAAGGCGTGCACGGCCACCTCTGGCTCCACTCCCCTAATTTAGTAGTTTTTCTAAGAGAAGAAATTGGGGCTGGGGATGTAGCTTGGTGTCAGACACTAGCCTAGTGTGTACATGGCTCTGGGTTTGATCTGCAGCACTGTGGACATAGCGAAATTTATATACGACATAAGCATTTAGAAAATATAGACATGACAAGAAATACTTGTAATCAGAAGGTAGGGGTAGGATTACAAGTTTGAAGCCAACCTGGACCATAAAGTGGATTCAAGGACATCTTGCAGTATTCAGCAAGACTGGTCTCAAAAAACCAAGCTAGGGAAGTAGCTCCCTGATAGGTCATTTTGTGTAGCCTAGGTTTGATGCCCATCCCTATAAAGGAGATAACCATAGCCCTGGGAGACTGAGGTGACCACACTTTCAGGGATCATTTCTACAGTGTGAACCCTGGGAAAGTCACATTCAATTCTTCCAACCTTTCCTTTTTAACCTTTTTAACCATCTTAACAGACATTTTAACATAAATGTCATTGAATTTTAGATTTTATTTAGTCTTAAAAGTATGATATTTTGCCAGATGTGGTAGTGCACACCTTTAATCCCAGCACTCAGGAGTCAGAAGCAGACATATCTCTGTGAGCTTGAGGACAGCCTGGTCTAGATAGTGATTCCCAGGCCAGCCAGGGCTACATAGTAAGACTGTGTGCCAAAACCCAAGCCACCAAAACTAAAAGGTATGATGTCTTTCATAAGTAGATGAGTATCTCAGATAGTGTGGCTGTTAAATTCGGCTATGTTATAACTAACCACCTTTTTTCTTCAAAGCATTTGTTTCTACTCACCGTGAGCACATTCTGTCAAAACCAAAAAGCAGGGCTGGAGAAATGGCTCAGCAATTCAGAGTACTGGCTGTTCTTCCAGAGGACCCAGGTTCAATTCCCAGCACCCACATGGCAGCTTACAGCTGTCTGTAACTCCAAGATCTGACACCTTAACACAGACATGCTTGTATGTAAATAAAATAAAAAAATTTAAAACAAACAAAAAGCAATTAATAAATAAATAATAATTTAAAAGTCTAAAAAGCAGATTGGAATATGCACTCCTTAGAATTTTTTTAAAAGAGAATGTATCACAGGCATGTGTGTATATATATATATATATATACATATATATATATATGCATACGTCTATGTAGCTGATAGATAAATGAAGTAGAAAATATTAGGAGGCTATAAACTGTTTGCTATTAGGGAAGGATACTGTAGATGTTAGAAGAGACGGAAATTATTTTTTATTATAACTCCTATTACCCAATTTAGTATTTTTAACACCACATAAGGATATACAGGTTTTAGTTCAAAATAGGGTTTGCTTTTATTTTGGGAACAATATTAGCTGTTAGCCTTGACTTAGCTGCCATGCTGCAGTGTAAGCATTTCATTGTTCCACAGTCTTCACTAAATCTATGACTGTGTCCTACCCACAAAGTACTGTCACGCTGTGTTCACAAACACACATGCAGGCATCCCCTCACATACATGTATATCAAGATAGAACACAGAGACAGAGTTGTGCAGTGTATCTGTGTTTCTTTGCTCATATACATGCGCACACGTTTGTGCGTGCATCAGAAGACCTAAGATTGGTGTCAGATGTCTTCCTCCATCTCTGTCTACCATATGTATTTGGCTAGGCTGGCTAGCCTGCTTGCTCTAGGAGTCCCATCTCTGCCTCCCTGGCTATTTTACAGCCACGCCCATCATACCCACCAGACTTTTTACATGGGTTCTAGAAATATGAATTCCAGTCTTCAGTCTTGCAGAGCAAGCTGTTTTCCTGAGCCGTCCTCCCAGCCCTATGTACACCTTTTAAGGTAAGACTTTCTTTTTCCAGCACGTGGAATCCTTTCCTTAGGATATTTTCCCAGTGATTAAATGTCAGAGATAGAACAAGAGGTAGTATATAAGGGAGGAGATTAACCTTGTTGGGCAGCTGTGGACAACCCCTTCAGGAGGTAATTGCACTCTCACCTCTGCCCATTTTAAGAGTGCGTGAAGACGAAGGACCCTTTTGTAGACAAGGCAAGGTGGAGCGGCTTGCTCAGGGTTTATGGCAGTATTCAGATTTGGATCTTAACTGGCAGAGCTCATGCACTTGGCCATCTCAAGCCATCTGTAATGATAATCTGTGTTTACAGGTTTTTCTGTATTTCAGATTCTCTTAAAATAGATTTCCACAAGAGATGTTGGTGGTGGGTCTCAGTGAGTCACATGTATGCATGTATGTATGTATGTATGTATGTATGTATGTATGTATGTATGTATGT
>CAJQZJ010004381.1:8510482-8531288 GCA_907164525.1 Lophiomys imhausi
TGTATGTATGTATGTATGTATGTATGTATGTATGTATGTATGTATGTTTGTATTGTTTTTCTCCTTTGCTGAAGTAGATGGTCCCTAGCATTCAAGTCAGTGGACCCTTATTACAATGTTTACTCTACTCACCTCGGGCCCACAGCTACCTCTTTACATCTGAGTTGTTACTGGGGGGCTTCATCTGCCACCTCCCCAGATAGCATCTGCAGTGAGCTGGGCACAGGTGCTGACTGTCTGGTGCCCACATGAGCCGTGCTGCTGTGCTGTATCGTCTACCAAGAAGTGATTACACCCAGAAACAGGTGGAAAGAAAAAAGGCTCATTCAGGGCACTGCAGGAGAAGCATGTGGTTTAAAACCAAACCATTCTTCAGATTTACCTGATCCAGACTTTGTGACAAAACTTTGTGATGGCTCTGAGCCATCCCCTGACAGTTCCCACACTTGACAGAGTACTTGATAAATAATCCTTTGGGACTGAGTACTATGTCATAGCCAGTGGCCCAATTTACACTTATATGAATTGATTTCTTGAGATATTTTCAAATTAATTTTTTTTTCTGGGAAAAATCAAAACAGGGGCAGTACCAGACCATCTTTTGTGTGCTGCATTGCATAGTGAGTCTGCAGACACTTCCTGTGGAGGTGGAGGATGCTTGCCTTTCACATGCTGTTAAAGCTTTCACCAAGGTGAGTCCCTGTGTCCTCCACACCAGTCACACTACCTCTGTAAGTCAGGGACCAGGGGTCACTTTTCCTCTCAAGTAAAACTTTCAGCTGTTTCCCTGTAATGCAAATGTGTTTTACAAGTAGTTACAGAGCTTCCAAACAATGGAGTCATGACAGAGCTGACCTGTCAGGTTGTTGAAGGATGATGGAGAAACAAAGCTTTTATGTAGGCAAAAAAGGAAACAGCTGGATATGCAGCAAGTCTTTTTAAATCCTGTTCCTCAGAGCAGTCAGGGGGATTTGCATGTGCAGCCAGTTCCATCTTGGGTTTAAACAAGAATCATCTAAGCAAAGTTAAACGTACAAGATTATCAGGTTGGTGCCCACAAAAGTATGAAATGCATGCTTCTGGAGAAATGCAGTTGTTTATTTCTGACCTATGACCCTGGTGAGTGCCATCGAGAGATACTGGGGAACAAGCAGAGCAGCATCCAGGACCCTTCTGCTGCTGATGCACCATTTCCCTTATTAGAATTTGTCTACAAAGGAACAACTTGTGGAGGGCAAAAGCTGTGCACAGCATCCTGATTCCTTCTCAGTAGGACATAACCTTACTCTGGGAACAGTGCAAGGTTCTCTGTCCTGTCCCCATCACTCTTCAACAGAGAATGACAGGCATGGCAAAGGCCCCAAGTATGTGAACAGTGCCTTCCCAGCAAGGAGAGGGGACCCTCAGTCTCACTGAAGTTTTTATGTGTACAAAACACTCACAGGTACCAGATTTAGTTTAGACTCACAGAAATCTTAAAGTGGTGGGTTTGGGGTTTTATCTTTTCACATTAGGAGATTGAAGCCCACAGACCAGTGGTTCTCAACCTGTGGGTCGTGACCCCTTAAGGTCATATACATTGTGATTCATAACAGTAGCAAAATTACAGTTATGAAGTAGCAATGAAATAATTTTATGGTTGGGAGGTCACCACAACATGAGGAACTGTATCAAAGGGTGGCACCATTAGGAAGGTTGAGAACAGAACAGTGCCACAGACATGAGATAAAAGATAGAGCTACATAGTGGCAGGTGGGAAGCCACATGGTTTTGTGGTCTTCAGACTGAGTCCAAGGTGCCTTAGGGCTTCTGAACATGACACTTAACAGCTGGCGTGCTTCCTTTAAAAAGGAAACTTCCCAGCCGGGCGTGGTGGCTCACGCCTTTAATCCCAGCACTTGGGAGGCAGAGGCAGGTGGATCTCTGTGAGTTCAAGGCCAGCCTGGTCTACAAAGCGAGTCCAGGACAGCCAGGGCTGTTACACAGAGAAACCCTGTCTCGAAAAACCAAAAAAAAAAAAAAAAAACCAAAAAAAAAAAAAAACTAAAAAGAAAGGAAACTTCCCTTGCAGCCTCAGTGATGCGTCTCTGTGCTTCACGTTCACTGTTGACTTCCCTGATGGCCAGTGCTGGGACTGTAGTAAACTCTAGACATTACGTCAGATGAGTTTTCACTCAAAGGTTTGTTATGACTTGCTTGACGGCCCTAACATGGTCTTTCAGCTAAAATGTATGAAGCTTATCATGTGTGTTTTTAAATTATATTTATTTTTATATAAATCTGTGTTTCTTTTCCGAAATCCTTTTCTTTGCAAACAGAAACTGGTTAATTTTTTTGCTACAGTGTCTTAAATAGAAACTGTCTATGTCACCAGGTTAATTTTGATTCTGAAAATGGACCAATAGTTTACAACATCCTGAAGAAAATATTTAAGCACACGTTAGAAGAAAAGAGAAAAATGGCAAAAGACAGCCCTAGGCCTGGCCTCTCCTGAAGCTTTCGTCTCTGGACAAGGGTCCGACTGAAGGGTCCATCCCACCTAAGGGTGGCACCTGTGCTCCCATGTGGATGTACCATGCTGCGCTGCCCTTCCTTGCCACACTCCATTGTCAGTGCTGTGTCTTTTGTGCTGAGAGTGATGTCTCCTTTTTTGGAGTAGTTATTTATTTTAAAATATCTTTGAGCTGTGTCTTGAAAAATTGCCATAAAATTGGTGCCACTTTATTTATTGAATTAATATTGTTGTGTTGAAATTTTAAGTATGTTGTATTTGTGTCCTAAATCATTTTGACATTTTGGGGAAAAAAATTACTCTTCCTTCCAAAACACTTACTTTCTTGACAGACCTCTTTCTGGAGTTTCTACCAAATAGATCATTTTAGTAGTAAAACCCACTATGTGTCCCACTCCACGCATATATGTATTCACTCCCTCAGAAATATGACCTAAGAAAGTCACCAAGTGTCTTAAACTGTTTTATATTTGTTACTAAGAAGGCTATTAGTATGTTTTAAAGGACTTTAAAAAACTCTGAAGCTATTTTATTTTATAGATATGGCAACAGCTTTCAAAGAATATTATTTTTCAGTGATTTGGTGATTCAGTTGACTTCAACAGACTGACTGGCGTGGTTAGGATTCTGTACTTGTAGAAAGTAGCCTCGCTCTTTGTCAGGCTTGCAGACAACCTCTCCCTTGCCTGTCGGGGAGGGAGCAGCTCTCAACCCAGAAGCCTTACTCTGCTTCCCAGCCTGCTGCTCAGCCAGTTCACTGCTTTACAGAGAAATGGATCAGAAACGGCCAGTGTGGGCAGTTGCTACGGAGCAGAACTAGCCTTTGTCCTCCCAGGGACTGTGTCAGAAACGGCCAGTGTGGGCAGTTGCTACGGAGCAGAACTAGCCTTTGTCCTCCCAGGGACTGTGCAGAAGGGACAGCAGTACTAGGAGAAGGCTCCTTGCCAGCCCTGCTCTACATGGCCATTCTGCACAGGCAGCTCAGAGCTGGAACAAGTCAGGCAAGCCACTGTCTGTCCCAGGAATACTGGCGTTGCTGCCTGGCCTGAGTCCCCTGCCCCAAAGCTGCCCTTTCACAAGCCAACTTGCCTTGACCTCTGACACTAGCTGCTTTTTTGCTGTAAGGATTATAATTTTTAAATTGAATTTGGCCCCAGGTTGCATTCACCCTAACTGGCTTCAGATAAGAACAGATGACTACTCAAGCTTGTTCCTTTAAACTGTTAATCAACAATTGAGGCCTTAACTTATTTAAATTAAATTAATATATCCATGCCATAGAAGTTTTCTTGATAAAGGTGATGAAGTAGACCAAACTAAAGAATGACTCTCAGAATTTTAGGAAAGAAGCAAGACTGAATTAGAAAAAGAGGAATTTCTCTAACTTGTGCATTTCCGAATTACAGTCTAGTAGATCAAAACCTATTGTAACCATTAGTCTCACCAACTCTGATGGCAAAGGCTAAGTGCCGTTTGCTTCGCCCTGAACTTTCTTCTTGGGAAATGAAATATAATATTGTTAGTGAACTGGCTTACCCAGTGTTGAAATGTCTTTAAGTGCCTAGCCTAACACAAGAAAATACTTGCATTCTGTCCCCTGTGTACTTTCAAAAGCTGATGTTCAAGGAGAATGCTTGTCCTCAACTCTGTCAGCCTCAAGTGGGCAACTGACCCCACAGAACTTGGCCATCCTCCTTCCTCCAAGCCAGCTGCGCCTGTGTGTCTGGAACACTTGTTTTAAGTTGTAGAATAGCCATGTGATGACACCATTGCATGTCAGAAAACCCAAACACACCAGCCCGAGAAGACATACTCAGGCTCTGTACAGGTTTTGTGTTTATTTGAATAAAGGTGAAAAGAACCAACCACTGACCCATCTTGTGGCTCTTCACTGTAGTGCCCCTGGGCATCATGCACACTCCAGTGATACTGTTAAGGGCTTGCTCTTAGCTGAGTTAGCAGCCAAGTTAGCCAGCTATGCTCACCTTCAGTAGGAGGGACCATGATGGAGAGTAGTTTCTAACAAGACTGGTTTAAAAAAAATACAGGTGGTCAAGATTTTAGCCTTCCTCTATCTAAATAAGGAGTTCTTTCTATCCAAAAGGATGAAAATTTTACATATTGGAGGTTTTAAGGTTGCAAGTTCTGCTTAACAGAAAGCTATTGAGAGCACACCATACTAAGTGTACTCTTTGCATTTGGACAGCAGTACCTTACTGCCCTTAGCACCCTGAGAAGCATGTAGACACTAAGTGATGAAGACACAAGTTAGTCAGACTCCCCATTGTGTGCTCCCTGCCCACACTGCACCCAGCAAGCTCTTGACCAGGTGGGCCTTCCCAGTCTCAAGTACCCTCATGACAGCAGAGTCCCCTCGGGTACTGCATTCCATGAGAGTGCGCCCGTTTTCCATAACTTGAGTGGAAATAGCACACACCTGGAAAAGGCTGAGCCAGCATTCTCTGTGATGGTTTCCATCCCGCATGCCACGCTCATGAAGTGAAGCAGGTGATTCTTGCTACTGTTGGTTACCCATGCTTCCAAGACTTGCTAGCTGCTCTCTGGGAAGAATTGCTGTTCCTGCTGCAGAATTTGTTTTGTTTATTTGCATAACTCAAATTCTGTGCTGGTTTACTTAGTCATACCTTCAGCCAGGTTCCCAGTTTTACGTGATTTATGCCATGTGGTTTCAGGCACAGATACGAGTCCAGAGGGAAGATGCTGACGTTTCCAGGATCTCATGCCAGTTTACAATGAATTGTCAAGAGACACAGGGATCATTGCAGGAAAGGAGATGGTTTCTTGGGGAGACACAGAAGGGCCTGGAGGTGTGCCACACCACCCCTGTGCTCTGGCTTCAAGAGGGTGAGAAGGGCCAATAAAACTGAAATATCCTGACACCTCTTGTAACTATGTTTTATGTATCCTCATTGACTCATACTTACTTAATTCATTCTTACTTACGTAGCCTAACCATTTTGCTGTGTCTTCTTGATGAATGGAGAATGGATGGGTGGGAGAGTCTCTAGTGTTCCAGAGGGCTTTGACCTCTCTACATTGCTGAGGATGCATTTCCATTTACCCTCCTTTACCTGTTTCATCCAAAGAAACAGCTCTTACCTCAAAGGAATAAAAGAGATGGTTTATTCTGGAGCCGATAACAGTGACCATGACCCAGGAGCATAGACGTAGGTTACTCCAAATTCTATTGTCTGATGTGGAAACAGTTTCATCAAGTTTGTTTTTTTTTTTTGGGGGGGGGGGGCGGGTTTCAAGACAGGGTTTCTCTGTGTATGCTTGGCTGTCCAGAACTCTCTTTGTAGACCAGGCTGGCCTTGAATTTACAGAGATTTGCCTGTCTCTGCCTCCCAAGGGCTGGGATTAAAGGCATGTGCCACTATGTCCAGCTTTTTTAAAAAGATTCATTTATTACTACATGTGATCATGCTATTTGCATGTATGCCTGCATGAAAGAAGAGAGCATCAAATCCCATTATAAATGGTTGTGAGCCACCAGGTGATTGCTGGGAATTGAGCTCAGGACCACCGGAGGAGCAGCTGAGCCATCTCACCAGCCTCCAGTTTCATAAGGTTTTAAGAACAAAGAAAGTCATAAATCAAGTTTAAAATACATTGGCGGGTAGATCAGAGAGTCAGGCAGACGGGGGACCTTTTCTATAAGCCCAAGATTCTGTATGTGATGACATTCTTAGCTTCTGGGTTGGTGCAAGCTAGTGATCTGCTAAGTTAATAGAATTTAAAAAAAAACGGCTTTTATCTGTTAGTCACGAGATTTAAGTTCCAACACAGAGGTGGGGCAAGGAACAGCTGTCCCAGAGGGCCAAGATAAGGTAATTAGCCCCTGGACATTTGACAGTCCAGTCTCTCCACAGTACTGCAGTTCTAATGGATCAGTCTCTGCAGACACTGTTTCCTTCCCGTTCTCATTCATATCTCCCAGGTGCTAAGATTATAGGCAGGCAAGCTCTGTACCTGGTACATGCAGTGTGAGGATCAAGCCCAGGGGTGGGTGTGTGTGTGTGTGTCCTTATACATGTAAGTTCAGAACCTACAGAGGCAAGAGGAGGCATCAGATTCCCCAGAGCTGTATTACAGGAGGTTGTGAACCACTACACTGGGGCTGAAATCTAAACTCAGGTCCTTTGCAAGAGCTGTACACATCTTAGCAGCTGGGCCAACTCTCCAGCCCTTTAATTTCTTGTGAATTTTTCTCATTTTCTTCTTTTTAAAAAATGGGCTGGGGAAATTACTCAGTGGTTAAGGCACTTGCCGTGTAAGCATGAGGACCAGAGTTTGAGTCCCCTGAACCCATATAAATTCAGAGTGGGGATGCAGGTCCCCTTTATTTCCAATGCTCAGAAGGTAGAGATAGGCTACACTCATGGAAGCTAGCTAGACAAACTAGCTGTATCTGCTAGCTCTGGGTTCACTTGAGAGACCCTTCCTCAATAAGGTAGAGAGTGACCAAGGAAGGCTACCAACAACAACCTCAGGCTTGCACATGCACACAGCATACATGCACATACATCATACATACACCAGAAAAAAAAATTTAAACATTCTTTTCTTAAATTTTTTTGGGTTTGTTGTTGTTGTTCTTTTGGTTTGGTTTGTTTGGGTTTTTTTGTTTGTTTGTTTTTTGTTTTATGAGACAGGTTTCTCTGTGTAATAACCCTAGCTGTCCTGAACTCGCTTTGTAGAACAAGCTGGCTTCAAACTCACAGACATCTGGCTGCCTCTACCTCCCGAGTTCTGGGATCAAAGGCCTATGCCCCCATGCCAGGCCTTCTTAATTTATTTTTATTTTATGCATGTAAGTTTGTATGAGGTTGTCAGATCCCTGGAACAGGAGTTACAGACAGTTGTGAGCTGCCATGTGGGTGCTGGGAATTGAATCTGGGTCCTCTGGAAGAGCAGCCAGTGCTCTTAGCCACTGAGCCATCTCTCCAGCCCCTAAAAGAAAAAATGTAAAACACCCAGACTTTTGATTTCAGATTCATGGGGTCATGAGGCTCTATTCTCAGGACCAGATCCATCAACCAGTCTAACAGGAGTCCTGGTTTCCCTTGAGAGCTGGACATTGTCAATATTAACTCTCAGACTGATTTAGCACCGTGTCTGTTCTAGAAGTTTCTAGAAGTCAGAACTTAGGGCTTATGAACTGGTATTTTCAGATTTCTTTTGTCAAATCTCTAAGCCCCAAAGTGGACTAAATGCTGCCTAGTTTCTCTTAGCTGCTTTTAGTAAAGCAGGAGAAGAAATTATTTAGAACTTATAAATTATTAGATATATAGATTATAATATAAATTAGTAGAACTTATAATAGGGAAGCAGAACCCAGAGCTTCAAATCAGGCACCCTTGATAAATTCAGTGTGGCCAGAAGGAAGCCTGGTGCTGTTCATCAAACTTGAGGAGGGTGTCCTGAGGCCTTTCAGAGATCTTCCAAGTGGCTGTATTGTCCCAGACCTGAGGAGGAAGACTAGTTGGAAAGGAACCGGATGCCTGCTGCTCAGGCTCACCTCCAGCCTGTAGTTCTCAACCTCACTGGCTGTGGCTGCAGCAGTCCTGTCTCTCGAAGCCCTCCTCCCCAGCGGTGGCGCTGTTGAGGGCTGGCAGAAGTTTTAGGATTTGCAGCTTGGTGGAAGGACGTTAGGTCATTGGGGCCATACCTCTGGAAGAGATAATCAGGATTCTAGACTGATTCTGCTTCCTCAGTCTCTACATCCTGTACACAAGGCAAACAAGTCCTCCACTCCTCCCATCAGGGAGCTGGGTTTTGACAGACACAGCTAGTGAGGCCAAGTCCCCAGGGCTAGAAACCTTTGACCTTTTAGTGAAAGGTCGTGGATTTTTTGGTTCATAAATCTTTGTTTCTTTAAAATGATTCTGTCAGATATTTCTTTTCCCGGCTGTGGAATGCTGACAACAGCATTACTTAAAAATTTTCCAAGTATCTTATTTAAGAAAAGACAGCTGGATTCATAGCTAGCTGGCTTTTCATGTAATCTGTGATAGTGTCACATGCCATGCTGCATCTGGAGAGTTCCACAGTACATTCATGAGAATGAGAAGTACACATAATATCTTAGTGTTCTGGAAACAGTTTTAACCTTACAGATACCTTGAAGAAACAAGAAGTCCTAGATGTGGGGCTTGGAAGATAGCTCAGTTTAGTGTTTGCTCTGCAGGGACAAGGACCTAAACTCATATCAAAAGGCCAGGTGTGGTAGTGTGTGATTTCAGTCCTAGTGCTGGGGAGGCAGAGATGGGCAGATCCCTGGGTCTCAGCGGCCAGCCAGCTTAGCCTAATCAGGGACCTCCAAGCCAGGAAGAGACCATCTCAAACAAAAGGTGGACAGTGCCTGAAGAACAATGCCAGAGATTGTCCTCCAATCTTCACATATATGCACACACATGTGCATTGATACCTGTGTGCATACATGCACACATACACCATGCACAAGGGAAATTAACTTTAAAAATTATCTGGTGAATTACAACTTAAAACTATATTCTTTTTTTTAAATCACTCCACTTACATAAGAAAAGGATTTTAATGGGAAAAATAAAAAATTTTGGATAACTAGACAAAAAGGTCTACATTTACAAGGAAAATGAAGCCAGATAGCCACCAAATTTGCTGAAAGCAACCCATGCCAGAAGTATCTTGTTTGTGTGTATGTGTGTGTGTGTGTGTGTGTGTGTGTGTGTGTGTGTGTATGTGTGGTGGCCACTTATAATTCCAGTTTTTTGGAGGGGTGAAGACAGGAGGTTCCAAGAGGAAACTAGCTAGTGTGGCTAGCAAAACCAGAAAGTTCTGGGTTCAGCAAGAGCCCCTACCTCAACATGTAGGGCAGAATGACCCAATATAAACCTCAAGCCCTTGCATACATACACGTACACATGCATGTACACCCATGCACAAATACTATACACATACTCATCACATTTAAGTTTATTGGAGAACAGGAAATTTTATTGAAGACAGTATATAGCTATCCATTCAATGGGAAACTACAGGATTAAGGACTTATTTCCTTCAATAAACGAGTCACAAGAAAAATTAGGAATCTGTAGGTCAAAAAGAACCCATGTGGACCTGCTTTTGATCCTGACATGAGCAAACCATCATAAACTGGTGATAGCAATGCCCACAGGAGATCTGATGTCAGGGAAGCATTGTGATTTTTGTTTTTAAAATGTTTATAGAGGAAGGAGAAACTATAATTAAGATATGGTGGCACACGCCTTTAATCCCAGCACTCGGGAGGTAGAGGCAGGTGGATCTCTGAGTTCAAAGTCAGCCTGGTCTACAGAGCGAGTTCCAGGACAGACAGGTCTGCACAGAGAAACCATGTCTTGAAATAAATAAATAGATAGAAAGATAGATAGATAGATAGATAGATAAATGGGTGAATAAATAAATAAATAAATAAATGGATGAATAAATAAATTTAAAAAGATATATTGTATGAGAAAGGAATCTATATTCCATAGACAAATAAATAAAACTGAGTTTAATAGAGAAGAAGCAATATATAAAACCAGCTGTCTTCCTTCTTCCTCTCCCATCTTTCTTACCTCCTTTTTTCCTCCTTTTTCTGATTTTTAAAGAGTCTCTCCCTCTATAGCCCAGGGTGGCCTGAAACTACCTAAACCTCATGAATTCTGAGGCACCACTATGCCTGACTTTCTACTGCATTTACAAACACCATCAATCCAAACTTGAAATTACAAAACAATGTCTTTTACCCTAGCATCTAAAAGACAAGAAAGATACCAGGACGTGAACCCCAGGAGCTGAGAACTGCCTGTTGTATCAGCTCCATAGCGGCTGCAACAAATCATCAAACATGGTGGCTTACCAGGAATGAGTTCTCTCCAGGCTCTGTTCAGTTAATGACTCTGAGCGACATGTCAGAGGGCTGCGATCCCTTCAGATGTTCTTTCCCCTTTGTTGGCACCCAACACTCTGCAGTGTTTGGCTTGTTGCTAAAACACTGATTCGATCCAGTCTCTTCCCATAGCCACGATCTTCACACCCTTCTCCATGGCCCCATCCTCCGGGCCTCTTCCCTCTTCCTCGCACATGAGTTATGGCTGTAGGGTCAACTGGCTAACCCAGAATGATGCTCCCAAGATGTTTAATTATATCTGCAGAGTTCCCCCCTCCCTTTTTTTTTCCAGATGAGGTCATATCCAGGTCCTGCAGATGAAATTAAGGACAGCGTGCTTTGGTGAGGGTCATGGTTGCTTTACCCCGACTGTAACTGTGATAGCCTGCAACACAAACTGGACAAATACTAGCTAAGTAAAAAACATACCTTATTATAAATGGGAAGACTCAAGACTATCAAAACCTTATGCCCTACTGATTTATATTTCAATATAATGCTAATCAAAATCCAGCAGTCTTTTCTTAGAGAAGTTGGAAAACTGATTTTGAAATGTATATGAAAGGCACAAGACCAGATACAGCTTAGTCAACTTTGGCAAACAGCCCCTACCTCGGCCACTTGAATGACCCTCCTTCCAGAATGTGAGTGTGTGTGTGGTCCTGTGGTACAACATTCTCTTCCTCATTTATAAGTGAGATAGAATTAACACAAGACGTTTGGCAATTTTGGTAAGGGTTGTGTGTGTGCGCGTGTGTGCGTGTGTGTATGTATGTGTGTGTTACCAGAGATCCAGCCCAGGGCCTGTTGCACACAAAGCAGGTGGTCTTTCAAGGAGCCCCAGTTCAGTGGCCTTTAACATATGTACACACCCTTGAAACCAATACCACAGTCAGCATATAGGATGTCTCCAGGGAGAGGCTCCCAACATACCTTTGCAAGACCTGCCTCCCCAGCCCAGGCAGCCACAGACCTGCCTTCTGTTGCTAGGATGACTGTGTACTGGTTGCAGTTTTACATAAGTGGAATCAGAAAGTTCTCTTTTCTATTCAGCTGAAGTTCATTCCTGTTATCATAGGTACATGCAGCTTATTCCTTTTATTGATGAATAATATTGTCCCCAGTGGATAGCCCACCTTTTTATAGTTTTTTGAAATAGTCTCTCTATATATAGCCCTGGCTGCCCTAAAACTCACTATATAGTTCCAGGGTAGTCTCAGGACTCTGGGAGAGTCACATGCCTCTGCCTCCTAAGTGCTGGGGTTAAAGGCATGTGTCACCGCTGCCTGGCTTATTCCACAACTGTTTATCCACTCACCTGCTCATGACATTGGCATTGCTTCCAGTGTTCCCAGATGCTGTGAGCCCTGTGTAGGCACATGCTCTGTTTTGTTTTATTTTGTTTTCTTCTTGGATAGATATCTAGGAATAGCTGTATTGCTATTGTGGCTCCATATTTAAGTGTTTTAATGTCTTTTAAAACTGTATTCCAGGGGCTGGAGAGATGGCTCAGCGGTTAAGAGCACTGCCTAGTGCTCTTCCAAAGGTCCTGAGTTCAATTTCCAGCAACCACATGGTGGCTCACAACCATCCACAATGTGATCTGGTGCCCTCTTCTGGAATGCAGGTGTACATGCAGATAGAGCACACATATGCATAAAATAAATAAATCTTTAAAAAAAAAAAACTGTATTCCAGAGTTATTAAGCCATTGCCTTCCCCACTGGCAACATCAGAATTCAAGTTTCTTTATATCTTCTATTACACCTGGTATGGTGAATCCTGCTTGATTTTCTTTAAAACAATTTTAAAGTTCCCGCCTCCCCAACCCCTCCACCATGTGTGCACATGTCCAATGTGTGTGCATGTGGAGGCGGCTTCCTCAATCACTCTCTGCTTTAGTTTTTAAGACAGGGTGGGTCTCTTCCTGAACTTGAAGATCACCAGTGTGGCTAGACTAGTGGCCACCAAGTCCCCAGAATCTACCGTCTTTGCCTCCAAGCACTGGGGTTACAGTCACACAATGCCGGGCCTGTAATTTTTTTCTTTTGTGGGTGCTAGAAGATCTGAATTGGAGCCCTTATGCTTTCATGGCAAGTATTTTCCCAACTGAGCCGCCTCCTCCTGTTTGTTTGTTTTTTAAGTTAAATAGAAGTAGACCTTCTAGCTGAATTCTGATGAGAATTGATTCTGGATCACTAGTGAACCTCTGTCATTTGCTGTGTTTTTGAAATAAGAAGCTTGGGTTATCTTATTTTATACTCTAAAATAAATTAAAATTTATTTCTTAAGGTTTTTTTTTCTTGAGAATTTCTGAAGGATTGATTTTGGAAAAAAAAAAAACATTCTCTGTTGTAACAGCTGTCTTACATCCTTCCTCAGTCCTGTCTCTAAATATTACTCAGTAGAAGTAAACCATCATTTTTCTAGACTCTGACTAATACTTTTTTTTTCCTCTTGGTTTTTCTGGCCACCACACATTCAGCACACACTCTCTCTTGCCAGATGTTTGGCTTCCTGCTTTCTATATTTAAAACACACAGCGGAGATATAACTGTGATAGTCACATAATTTTTAATTTTCTTCTTTGGGTCAATGATTTAAAATGTTGACATCATTTTAATTTGAAGGCACAGTAAGGCTGATTCCTGACCCATCTTAGGAAAGAGTCCAGGCGAAACCGTCTTCAGCAGGGCGGGGAGGGAGGTCAGGCCAAGGCCTGGAGGCCTCCTCTGCAGGAATTCTAACACAGGGCCTCCTGGCTGTGGGCCAGAAACTGAGTCATGGGGAAAAGCTGCCTGCAAAATAAACCTTTGGGCTAATGAGAAATGCTGCTTTAGAAGGGCCTTTGTCAGAGCTGGATATTAGAGGTATGAACACAGCAGCCATGCCTCCATTCAGGCCTCACTAGAAATACTTTGGAATCCTCTCAACCCCCATCCAGTTTTGGGACCCTTGAGCAGCCCACAGTGAAGGAGGGGTGGACTTGGGAACAGGCAGCAGCCGTAGGCAGGATGGGTCTTCACTATAGGAACATGTCAAGTCCTGTGAAGATTGGGAAGGCCACAGGAGGGCCACGTGTGCTCACCTGGCAGAAAGACTGGCTTTCTGGACACAGAACAACTAAATGTCACCTTTTTTGTTCATTCATTCTGAGAAGACTAAATAATTCTCTCTTCCACAGGAAGACAAGGTTCAGAATAAAACTAAGTCAGATGGGTCATTCTGGTGACAAATTTCTCAGAGTTATACTTCCTATGTTTTTGTTTGGTTTGTTTTGGTTTGGTTTTTTGAGACAGGGTTTCTTTGTGTAGCCCTGGATGGCCTGGAACTTACTCTGTAGACCAGGCTGGCCATGAACTCACAGAGATCTGCCTGCCTTTGCCTCCCAAGTACTGGGATTAAAGGCATGCCCCACCAAGCCTGCCCAAGTTTTTGTTTTGAGACAGAGTTTTTTTCTATGTACGCCTGGCTAGCCTCAAATTCAGGAGATCTTTCTGCCTCTGCCTCTTGAGTGCTAGCATACAAGAGGCATGTCACCAAACCCAGCCTTGTTTTTATTAATCCAGTGTTAGAGTTCTATAATATCAGCATGTAAATCAACCCAGTGTTGTCCCAGGGCCTCTGCCCTACCTTGTTCCTCTAGGCTGTGAGATACCTTAGTCTTCTCCAAACCCCCAAGACTGAGCCAAGGCTCAAGACAGTGTCTGTGGCTCTAGATACTGGTTCAATTCCTTGCCCTCACCCCTCCTCTGTTGCTCTCTTGGGCACTGACAGAGACCTCTAGCATAGTCAGAATATACACATATCTTTTCCTTAAAAGTCTAGAATCATTTTTGGAGGCCAGCCTCTCTAAAGGACAGATGCCTGGGCTCTGGCTTACAAGAGATGAAAACAAACCCCTGATTTCAAGATGCTCTCATTCTGCAGTAGCCTGGGTCTGACCTCCACAACTGTAACCATCCTGTTAAACATAGCCTACACTCAAAGATCTGTCATCATGCTGGGTGGGACCCCAGGAAGTCACTCTGTCTTTATGTTTTTAATAAGTGAAGGCTATCTAACTTATCAACGTATTTGTAGAAAGAATCTCTTGGGCACTGAATGGATGCATCACCTGTCAATAAAAAGCTGATGCCCTACAGCTGAGGCAGGAAATAGGAGGCAGAAGTTCCGGTAGGCAGAGAGAATTCTGGGATAGATTCAGGCACAGGGAGAGATTCGCCTGGAACTCTGAGGAAGACAGTCACATGAAACTTAGAAGAGAGAAATGGGATAATTAAGTTACAAGCTAGTCAGAGAACATGCCTAGCTATATGGCCTAGGTGTTTGTAAATAATAATAATGTCTCAGAGTCATTATTTCAGGAGTTGGGGTGCAAGTAGAAAAACACAAGGTTACAGAAAACAACTTACTACACATATTCTCTGGCAGGTAGTCCCAGGGCTCACAATGGTCTTGAGATCTCTTTCTACCTAACACCCTCATCCCCACCCACTTTGAAACAAGGCTTCATGTATCCCAGGCTGGCCTTGCATTCACTATGTAGCCAAGGATGACCTTGAACTTCTGATCTTCCTGCCTTCACCTGGTAAGTGTTGGAATTACAGAGACGTGCTCCAAGCCCGGTTTATTCGAGGCTGCATGTGTGCTAGTTAAGCACCCTACCAACTGGGCCACACCCCCAGCCCTTGCTCCACCTTCCTCTGCACATGGCCTGCATACAGGCTGAAGTCTCAGCATAGCGCTTCCCCATTCAAGCCTCAGTCTTTCCAGAATTGCAAGTGTACTCTCTTCTGAACTAATAAGTGTGATGGGGCCTCACAGTGGGTCACGTGTGCCTCTGCCCCACACTGATGACAGCTCTTCTGGAATATTCACCTTTCTCCTTCACATTTGCACATTCAAACATGACCCATCCTTCAAGTTCAGCTCAAATGCCAAGTCCTCCACAAAGCCTGTGAACTAGCCCAGAGTAAACCAGATGTGGCTCTTTACTAACAGGAAGTAAAAAGGAGTCGCTGGAGTTCTTGATCAGTTCATTGACCCACTGTCAAGGTTTAGGTCACATTCTCCACAGATCTCAGGGCTTGACTTCTTAGTGATAATAAACAGCTACTATGGTTTCAAGATCTTCCTGAACCTGAGACATGCAGTGGATGTTAGCAATGCTATAAAGTAACAAGTCAGGGACCATAGTTCTTGTCTTAGGGTTTTATTGCTGTGAAGAGACACCATGACCCTGGCAACTCTTACAAAGGAAAGCATTTAATTGGGGCTGGCTTACAGTTCAGAGGTTTAGTTCATTATCATCGTGGTGGGAAGCATGGTGACATGGTGCTGGAGAGGTAGCTGAGAGTTCTACACCCAGATTCACAGGCAGCAGGAAGAGAGAGAGAGAGACTCTGGGTCTGGCTTGATCATGAGACCCCAAGGCCCACTCCCAGTGACACATTCCCTCCAACAAGGCCATATCTCCTAATAGTGCCACTCCCTATGGTCCTATGGGGCCAGTTTTATTCAAATACTGCAGCCTTACAGAATTAGAAACCAGAAGGGATCCAAGATGGCCATGAGTTACAGATCATGGATGAAGAAACAGGAGAGCAGCCAGAGACTGCTGGCCCAAGACAGTTAGGTCCAGACAGCAGATGGTAGCTGGGACCTCTCCATGAGTCTCCCTTTCCACGTTTACTGCAGATATGGAAATGACTGCACCCAGAAGGGGCTAATGTCCAGCCATGTTTATAGTCTAGACTATAAGGGACGACATGCTGCTGTAGAGAGCCAGCTAGTAAGGACTGGAGAGATGGCGCAGTAGGTAAGTGATGGTAAGAGGACATAAGAGTCTAGATTCAACCCCTAGAGTTTATATTAAGAAATGAAAAAAAGAAGAAAGAAAGAGCCTGTTTTATGTAACCCCAGTACTGAGAGGCTCACTAGCCTACTTGGAGAGGCTTAGGCCAATGAGGGGTGGATAGGACCTGAGGAATAACAGCCAAGGTTGTCTTCTGGTCTCCAGATGCACAGAAGAGACAAAAGAGCAAAGAAGAAAAAGCACCTAGCAAGTGAGTATTTTAGACTTTTTAGCTCAAGTCATTTCTGTCGGATGGCCTTGTTACTGTTTTTTATTCTGCTTCATTTCATTTTGGCATTTGCTTTCTGAATTTCTTAAAAAGGCGAAGTCCATCCTCTGCTAAGAGTGGTGGGCTAGATTGGGTTGCTGGCTCCCTGGCTCTCCCTGGAGAGTCTGAGGCCCTTTTTAAGCTTCTTCTAACCTGAGGAAATCTGTGCCTGGCCATGGCCCTGCGAAGACCTATCTCTCCCAGAGTGGAATTCCTTGACTATTCTCAAAGCTGGGAGAGCAGATGTGTCTGTGTGTGGCTGAGGGTGGGCCACTGGGACTCCAGCCATGGAACTGACCTGTCCCATGTAGGGTGCTGATCCCCTGCAGCTACTGCAGACAAAGCCAAGAGACAACCCTGGTCTACCAGATAGTGTGGAAGACAACTGCACTTCTACTGTGTGCTATGTGGGAAAGGGAGGGACACTGGTTTTCACCACCCCACCTCCAGCACCACGTAGTAGCAGATTCCTCTCTGGTCACTACTCCTCAAACATTGTCCCATAGGAGAACTGGGGATGCTGGGCCTCCAAAGGAAGTCCTTTTGGCCTTCATGACTGGCGGGGAAGGCTTCTCCTGTATGCTTAGAAGGCATTGAGGGACCAATGCAGATCATGGTCCATATGTGCTGGGGCAAGGGCCGCCATGGTAGCACACCAGAGAAAGGGGCCAATGAAAGTCTAAGTTTTGTCTACAAAGAAGGAATTGCAAGCCGGGCGGTGGTGGCGCACGCCTTTAATCCCAGCACTTGGGAGGCAGAGGCAGGCGGATCTTTGTGAGTTCGAGGCCAGCCTGGTCTACAAAGCGAGTCCAGGACAGCCAGAGATATTCAGAGAAACCCTGTCTCGAAAAACCAAAAAAAAAAAAAAAAAAAAAAAAGAAGGAATTGCTGTGAGTCAGATGGGAGAGTATCAGGAGAGGCGGTGGCAGTGCAGACCCTGAAAAGTGAGGCTGAGAGGGAGAGAGGGGGCATTCATTGATGACGGCAGCAGATACTAAGGGCCATTAGTGAGGCATAAGAAAGGACACGTTGAAGGGCTGGCCAGGAGATAAGGGAGGCTTTAAGTAGGTGGCATTGTGGGAGCTATCTGTCCAGCATGAGAGAGGCAGTGTGTACCTGTGTTAGCGCTCCATCACTGGAGAGAGTACACATACTTACACAACACTTGAGAAAATCAGCTTACTAAGAGGGAAGATATATTTGGCTCACAGCTTTGGATATTTCACTACATGCACACTTGGTCCTGTTGCTTTGGAGACTAAGGTGATGCCAGTGCACACAGGAAATGTGGAGGTCTAGAAAATTAGAAGCACATCATCTACTGTCTCATAAGATGAATAAGGCATAACTCAGTATCTATAATCTATTTCCCTCATTTCCTGATATTTTTCCTGTGGTATATATTTTTTTAAAAGTAAAAATTATGTTATTGTTTTATGTGTGTGGGTGAATATTTGTCTGTGCACCCTGTATGTGCAGTTCTTGATTAGGCTAGAAGAGGGCATTAGATCCCTGTACTGAAGTTACAGATGTTGCAAGCCCCTATGTGGGTACCTGAAATAGAACCTGGGTCCTTTAGAGGGGCAGCTAGCGTTCTTAACTCCTGAGTCTTCTCTCCAGCCCTGACAGTATATATTTTAAGGGTTAATTTTTGGATACATTTGTCAAGAGAGCAAAAGTTTCCAAGTCATTTTGAAATAAGTTCTTGGGTGAACATTTGGTAACATCAATAGAATGACCAGGGATGAGGCCCTGGGGCTGATGTCTGGGTCACATGGGCTATCTGTGGGCTGACAGCATACACTGGGTTTTCTGGAAGCAGAACCTGAGAATTTGGGTTTCAAGAAACCTAAATCACCCAGCATTGTCCACAAGAGGACCCACAAGGGGCTGGAGTGGCCAGTTGCTGAGTGTAAAGTGACTTGGGGAGGACATAGCTGAGGAAGCCTGCAGGATCTGATGGCTGGAAGCTGATGAGACCACAGCAGGACAGCAGGCCCAACTTTAAATGAAAATCTGGGCTGGTGATATCTGGGTCAACCTCTATATATCTTCCTTCCATTCTAGACCATGCCTGTTGAAATTGGGTCTGTTACAATCCTTCATCTTTCAGCCAGGATAGGGTAACAGGGACTGAGGTTACTCTGCCATTTGAAACAATAACAAACACAAAACATAGCAGACAGTACTTTTAAAGGCACTGGATCTTTGTCCACCAAAGACAATTCCTGAGAGAGAAACCAAACAAGGTGAATATACAAGCTCTCCACCTTGGCAACTTGAGAGCATTTTCTAGCCTTAGCGCTGACAGAGGGAGTTCCAAGCAAGGTGTGACAGAGTCCCCAAGTTCCAGAGATAGAGCTGGAAGTCTGGGCAGACCAAAACAATTAGAGCATGTAGGAAGAGCCTAGAGAGATTAGAGTGTCCAGAGCAACTGAGGACCTGTCACAGCTCTCTGGTACAGGTGTGTGAGAGCAGTGAGCACACGCCTAGAATAATGCCTGTTCCCACCAGTGTTAACGGAAAACTTGCTAACCATAAGCACAGGGAAGTACTTACTGGGTCTTGTTTCAGCAGTGGAAACAATCAGGCCTATACTGACAGTTGCTTTGCCCCTAACAAACCGTTTCTAAGTCACTCATCCAAGAACAAAACATAAGGTTTGTAGGAATGCAAAAATACCCAGCACCCAACAGAGTAAATTTACTGTGTCTGGCCTCTGATCAAAGATAATCAGGCAGGCAATGAAGTAGGGACACATGAGGACAATAATCACAGAGTCACAGCCAAGTCGGAATAGACAGATGGTAGAACTCACAGGCAAAAACATTAAAAATGATTATAACTGGGGGTTCGGGGGCTAGCTCCGCAGACAAAGACACTTGACCATCTGAGTTTGATCAGCAGAACCCAAATGAGGGAAAGAGAGAACAGGCATTGCAAGCTTTACTCTGGCCTCTGCATGTGCTCATGGCACACAGGTGCCCCGACCCATACATATACACAATAAATACAACAAAACATAATATAATACAGTTAACAATTATCATAATCATATTGCATACATTTTCAAACATCTGGAGACATGAGAGATAAGAAGTATTTAGGTGGACACCTGGAGAGACGCTTGAAAGGTAGAAAAAGTGCTCGGTGTGCAAGCATGAGGCCCTAAAGTTCAGATCCCCAGCACCTGTCTAAAAGCCAGGTACTTTTATATGCCTGCCCCTCCAATGCTGGGCCTGGGACAGAGACAGGCAGATCCTAGGGCTCAGCTCTACATTTAGTAAGAGACCCTGTCTCAAATAATAAGGTAGAGAGTGATTGGCCAAGATGCCCAATATGTTACGGCATTGCACATACAAGCATGGGCAAGTACACCTGCACACACACACATATGCCATACATATATATACAGCATATGCACATATACCACAGATACACACATGTCCCTCTTTCTCAAAATTTAGATTGAGGGTTTTTTTTTTTTTAATGAAAACTACAAAGTCACGAAAAGTATGCAGAATGGGGTTAAACATCAGGTCAGATACTGTAAGAAAAAAAGAAGAATGAATTTGATGATATAACAATAGAAATTACACAGGATGAAACAAAGAAAAACAAGGACTTGTTTTTGTTGGAATAGATTGTTTGTGAGGTTCAGAATGACTGCCTATGTTCCAATACATGAATATATAAACTGGTTTCTCTTTATGTAACTTTTTTTTTGCTTCTTAACAAATATCTGAGCATATGGAGTCACTGAAGGACGGAAAAATTATGTAAAGAAAAATATGGTTGCTGCATGTGGTGATGTATGCCTTTAATCCCAGCACTCAGGAGGCAGAGGCAGGCAGATCTCTGTAAGTTCAAGGCCAGCCTGGTCTACAGAGTGAGTCCAGGACAGCCAGAGATACATAGAGAAACTCTGTCTCAAAAAAAGAAAAGAAAAATATGGTCAAAAGTTCTCCAAATGTAAAACTTGACAAATAGTTATATATGCTGATGTGTTTCCTCATGATGGTATGTGGTGTGTGTGTGTGTGTTATGCATGTATGTGTACATGTTTGTATGTGTGTATGTATATGCAAGCCAGAGGTTGACATTGGCTGTCTTCCTCTACCATTTCCCGCCTTATGTTTTGAGACAGGGTCTCTCAATAAACTCGGAGCTCACCAATTCAGTGATGTATATACCTCAAGCTCAGAGCACCCACTAAAATAAACAAAGAGTCACAGCCTCTAAAACAGCAAA
>CAJQZJ010004381.1:8533397-8583513 GCA_907164525.1 Lophiomys imhausi
CTCTGCTCTCTCTCCAGTCTCAGCTCTTCCCTCTGCTCTCTCTCCAGAAGTTAAGAGCTGGTGCTGAAAGTTCCGGCCTTCCAGCTGTGCTTTCTAGTGACCAGCCCTTATCCTGAAGCCATAGAGATGCTGTGCTTGATAGTTTGTCAACTTGACCCAAGCTACAGTCATCTGAGAGTAGGGAACCTCAATTAGGAAACTGCCTCCATAAGATCGAGCTGTAGGCAAGTGTAGGATTTTCTTAATTAGTGATTAACGGGGGAGGGCCTAGCCCATTGTGGGTGGTGCCACTCCTGGGCTGGTGGTCCTGGGTTCTAAAAGAAAGCAGGCTAACAAGCCATGAGGAGCAAGCCAGTAAGCAGCACCCTCCGTGGCCTCTGCATCAGCTCCTGCCTTCAAGACCCTGCCCTGTTTGAGTTCCTGTCCTGACTTCCTTCGATGATGAACAGTGATGTGGAAGCGGAAGCCGAATAAACCCTTTCCTCCCCAACTTGCTTTGGTCATGGTGGTTCATCACAGCAGTAGTAGTAACCCTGACGAAGACAGGGTCCCACTACGACTCAGCTCACAGCTCAGTCAGGTTTAATGGCAAGGTACTTTTTGCTATGCTCACTCAGGAAATCCCAAAGCTTTTAGGGGCTCTGGACCAGGAACTAGGGACAAAGATCATGCATTTCTCACTATAACACAGGAAAGCTGATAAAAAGCCATCTAGGAAAGCTGATAAAAAAATTTCACACTTACTCACTTTGTAGACCAGGCTGGCCTTGAACTCAGAGAGATCTGCCTGCCTCTGCCTCTTGAGTGCTGGGATTAAAGGCGTGCGACACCACAACTGGTCACACTTACTCTTTTTTTTTTTTTTTTTGGTTTTTCGAGACAAGGTTTCTCTGTGTAGCCCTGGCTGTCCTGGACTCACTTTGTAGACCAGGCTGGCCTCGAACTCTCAAAGATCCGCCTGCCTCTGCCTCCCAAGTGCTGGGATTAAAGGCGTGCGCCACCACCGCCTGGCCATGCCACACTTACTCTTAAAACATTGAATTCCTTGATCCAAGACCAGAAAAAGACTGGGATGCCAGTTCTCATCACTGTCAGTCAGCATTTCACTAAAGGTCTAGTCAATACAATCAGGCAAGGAAAGAAAATAGAATAATACAGCTTGAGAATTCAGAACTATAAAGGTCTTCAATGACATCATTTCTGAAAAAACAAGCAACCAAAAAAAAAAAAACCAACACACACACACACACACACACACACACACACACACACACATCACAATTTGATCAAGCCAAAGTAGGTTTTGTTTTGTTTGCCATACTACAGATTAAATCCAGGGCCTTGGGCACATCAGACAAGCCTTGTATCACTGAGCTGCATTTCTCTTAACCTTACAAATTTTGAGACACATTCTCACTCAGTTGCTCTGACTGGCCTCAAATTCATTCTATCCCAGACAGGAATCGAACTTGTGATCTCCTCTCTTATCCTCTGAGTAACTAACCCTCAGGCTCTGGCTCAAGTACTTGTTTTATAATAAGGGATATGCTCTGGAAACAATAGAGCTATTTGGATGAATGGATAAATGAGTAAATATATATGAGAACCTATTATTAATCTGAAAATGTCTGGCTACAAGAAGCCAGACAAAAAAAGAGTGGGATTTCCATTAATATAAATTCCTGAGACTGTGAAGTAAACATTTAGAGAAAGAACACCAATGAGTATTAGGGGAGGGGAGGTTGAGAATGGGTTGCAAGGAAGAAGTTACAAAAGGATATGGGGGGCTCCTGGACAGTTGGCTTAGCAGTGAAGGGAACTTGTTGCTCTTGCAGAAGATCTGGGTTTGGTTCCCAACACCCATGCTGTGGCTCACAACTCCATTTCCAGGGGATCATACTTGCTGTCTTCTGACCTCCATGGACCTCACACATGCATGTGGTACACATACATACGTGTATGCAATGTTTTAAAGGGTGTGGGGACATTTTTGGGAAAGATGGATGTTTCTGTTGATATGTTTGATTGTGGCAATGGTTTCTAAACATCAAATGAGGTTTTAAAACATCATGAGTTTTAAAACTGTTGGCTTTTGTACATCATTTCTATTCAATAGGGCAGTTTTGAAAACAATTCAAAGGATACAAAGAATCAGGCTTACTGAACTTAAATCAGCATATGTATTATCATAAATGTTAATATGTCCTCCCTCCCTCCCTTCCTTTCCTCCTTCCTTTTTTTGTGTGGACCTATCAGGTGGAAGACTCTATGATAGCAATTCAGTATACACATGAGCAGAGTTCCTGCTAACACAATTCAGGCCCTCACTGTTCACTCCAAGTCCTGACAAGATCAAAACAGATGCTACCAAACCTGCCTTTTGTCCTTGTTGCTAGGGTCCCCCTCATCTCTGGTCTGAGCACAGTGGTAGCTCCAGGGGGGGCCTACCCTGCTTCACTACAGAGCCAGGATTGTCAGTGAACATTTTAGATCCTGACCTTTCCTTGTTCCCTGGGTTATATCAAAGTTTACGCACAATATTCTAATATCCTTATATGTACTATTTCGAACTGTGATTCAAATTCTCATCCAATGAAATCACAGTATGTTTGCCAAATAAAGACTCATATACACTAGTCTCTCATTTTCTGTGGTTTTGCTTTCATGGGCTTCAGTGATCTGTTGTCAATTGCAACCTGAAAACATTGATGGAAAAATCCCTAAAGCAGTTTATAAGTTTTAAAGTGGGCATCACTCTGGGTCACATGAAGAATGTTCATGCTGGTGCATTCCATACCACCCTGAATGTGAATCATTCTTTTGCCTGTTCTGTGTACACTACCCTGCTGTCAATCCTCTGTAGCTATCAGATGGGACTGATATGGTGTTGTAGTACTTACGTTCAAGTAACCCTGATTTACTCAGTGATGACCCCACAAGAAGCTACAAAGTGATTCCTTTAATTATCATTTCATGATAAATAACCACCATTCCAAGAACAGATAAGATGGGTACAGCAAGGCATTCTGGGAGAGACTAACTTCTCATAACTTGTACATATTGGTTTAATTGTCTTACTTATTGTTTTTCATCTTATTGTGCCTAATTTATGAACTAAAACTTCATTATAGATAAATACATGCTGGCAAATAAAAACAATACACATAGAGTTGGGTATTATATCCAGCCTCAAGTATCTACTGTGGGTGGTAGAACATATCTCCTCACTGATACATTGTTACCTAAAGGGGAGTGGTAGGACAGAGTGGGCAAAGAGATGAATTTGGTAAAGTGCTTACCACATGCCTGACTCTGCATATTCACTGTCTCATTCATTCTTCTTCAGATACTGGTTTCCACCAGGTAAGAAACTGAAATGTAAGGACTCACAGCTACTTCAAGCCAAGACCCCTTATGACTCTCTGTGACTTGCCATGAGTGTACTTCCCCCTACCTTTGCTGTCAGGTTAGGGAAGGCTTGCCCTCTGGACTTTGGGGATGAACTGCAGACCACAGGTACACTGGATCACGCAGGATGATGTCGGTTATGGACAGTCTAGAGTGGAAGACCTTGGTGTTGTTGTTTTAGAATATTACACGAAGAGTATTTGATATTTCATCTTCTTCAAAACGTTTTTGGTAATTTCTTCTGTTGAAGTATGCTTTTGGTAAAGATCTTTATTCTGCTGAGCGGAAAATAGATGACAGCAACTCTAAAACAAAGTGTGTGTGGGTGTTCTGGTTACTTTTAATGTCTCCAGGTAGCAAGTGGAAGGTGGTTGACTGATGCTCCCAACCCTCATGACTCAACATGCTGTAATTGGCCCACAGGTTAGAGAGACTGCTGACCCACACAGGCAACAGGTCCCCAGGCTGTATAGGTGGACGGAAAGGACAGGGCTCCACAACTTCTCCCAGCAGCACAACCAGCTTGTCAGTAGCGTTCCTAGAAGCTCCATCCCAGATGTCTGCATCTGCTTCTATTGCACCCCAACTGTAAAGGAAACAGGAAATGAATGCAATATTTTTAGCTGCCCACATTGCTGCCCCCAAAGAATCAGGGCTCTTTGGGTAGAAAAGAGTTGACAAATGGATCCTGGGCAGATGGCCAGCAGCGCCTGCATGTCTTGGGCCTCCCGTCCTAGAAGCAAGCGTGTGGCCTCCTGCTACCTCCCTGGATATCTTTCCTAAAGAGATACTCTTGTTTCCTTCTCAGGAAACAGGAACTTTCTACCAGCCGGCCACCACCACGCGTGCAGTACTGAAGATGGAGGCAAAATGGCTGCTTATGGACATCCAGCGCTGAAGGCTGCCTTGCAGGAGTGGGAGCTGGAGCTCTCTCTCCTCCTATTGGATTGGCCCCAGCGGGCCTCCTCCAGGCGTGGCGCCAGCTCTACAGCAGATGAAGAGGCTGTACGGAAGCACCGGAACACAGAGCAGTTTCTGCACTAGGACGTGACTTGAGGAAGCTCTGGGTGGGCATCCGTGCCAAGACCAGAAGTGTCCATAGGAACAGACATCACTGAGTAGGACCTGCCTGGGTGTGTGCCCGACTCATCCCAGGGCTGGGCCTGGCTCCAGGAGGCCAGGCTCAATGAGATCTGGGCAGCAGGCTGAGAGGGCAAGGGCGTGGGTGGAACGCACAGGCTGGAGGAAGTTCTGTGCCTGTCAGTGCGCGCACGAGGCTCCCTGCCAAACTCAGAGGAAGCCGCTGAACTTATTCGGCCCACCTTCTGCCTTCTCTACTTCCTCCACTAAGGTGTCCGCTGCACAGGGAAGTGGGCTTGAGGCCATGGAGTCCATAGTTTAATGTCCTGTTTGGGGCCCCAGAATGTCAACAACTTTGATTATTTTGACTGCAATCAGAAAGTGGCTACACTTCATTCACCTCTTTGGTGCAAAAAGATTCCACAATGTGATTTCTCTCTCCATAAGGGTCACCCAACTGGTAACTGATAGTTTAGGCTTCTTCCTTTGTTGGGGAAACCTACTTATTAAGAAACTTGTTGCTTTTTCTCTTTTCCCCACAAGACAGGGTTTCCCTGTGCAGTCCTATCTATCCTGGAACTCACTCTGTAGACCAGGCTGGCCTCTAACTCAGAAAGAATGGACTGTCTGTGCCTCCTGAGTGCTGGGATTAAAGGCGTGTACCACCGTTGCTTGGCTGCTTGTTGTTTCTTAAGGAGGTTTCCTGGCCTGGTGGTGGTGAACGTGAGTCCTTGGGACAACTAAGTAGGATAACGGGCATCTCTGATTACTTACTATGCAAACTTTAACTCAGTGGCGTGACAACCACAGAATTACAGGAGCCATGACTTCTTAGAAAGGAAGCTTTTGGCTAGCTTTAGTGGCCTGCTCTTCCATCACAATAATAACTACAGTTTATTGGACATTGACTATGCACCACTAGGTACAGTTTTATGTTAAGGATTTAATCTAATTCTGGAAACAACTGGAAGAGCTAAGACTTATTTCTCTCTTCTAGGAGCAAACTCTTAGGCCAGTGAATTTAAGTGACTGGCCCAAGATCACACGATTATGTGGGTGGTGATCCATATGGAAATCCACATCTACCAGGCCTAGGCCTGAGTTTTAGCCTACCCCAGAATCTCTGACTTGAAAATATCCCTTTAAAGAACACTGCCAAGTTCTTCAAAGGAGTTCATTCAATTCCAATGTATTGGTTTTCATTAAACATCTACCACGAAACTCAGTAACTATTTGTGGGAGGCTTTGTAAGTGCCTGTTATGCACACACATTGAATTACATATCCCAGGATGGCCTTGAACTTGAACAAGGATGGCTTCAAACTCATAATCCTCCTGCCTCCACCTCCCAAGTGCTGGAATTACAGGCATGTGTCATCTAGTTCAGTTTATGGGGTACTGGAGATTGATTCGAATTCCTGTTTGATAGGTAAGTACTCTACCAATTGATTTTTGGGAATCCCACTACACATGAATAAGTAAATATGACAGTACTTGAGGTCTAAGAAAATCAACAATATATCCAAAATTGCACAGTTAGTAGGTCGTGGAAGTGTGGGTTCTGAATCTTATTTTTATGCCCATCATCTTCCTAACTAACTTCCTTACCATTGAGCATAACTCACAGAAACTCCATGTAGTTCCTATAGAAGAGGGAAATGTGTCCAACACTTAGGAGGGAAATAGTCTATTGTTAATTCCAAAGATTCTAGGAGAAAGACCGCCCACCCAAATCATCATGGCTAAATTAATTAAAGCAAGCTTTTCTATTTGTGTACATGGACTGTCGCTCCCTAAGAGATCAGCATTGGATGTGAGGAAGACAAGATTTTTATAGCTCAGGGGTAGGAGGTTTCCAAAGTGGGATTTGGTAGGCAAAATAGGCAGGGTTATGGAAGTGAAATATAGCAAGATGGTCTTCATAAAAACCTTTTAAAACAAAGGTAGGGTTGCAAGATGGTCATCACAACTTTTTGAAACAAAGACATAGTTGTTGTTTCCTGGAACAGGCAGTACAGAACCATTTGTAGTTAAGGTTACAGGTAGGGCATAGGCCAATTCTTGAGAAATACGTTTACTTATAAAGAGGAATGAACCTAGTTTGTCTTTACTATAAGATGGAGGCAGGCTGGTTTATCCCTGTGACCCCAGGAATCCCAGAATACAGGCACTCAGCTCTGACACAACCCCACTCTCAGCCTTTCATTTTTGCTTCTCCATGCATGTGTTCATGTACATGTATAACATGTGCACATGTGTGTGTATACATGTGGAGGTCAGAGTTCAATGTCAGATGTCTTCATTTTATTTTTTGAGACAGGGTCTCTCACTGAACCTGAAGCTCACTGATTCTGCTGGGCTGGCCGGCCAGCAATTCCCAGGGATCCTCTGTCTTTGCCTCCCCAGAACTGGAGGTAGGTGCACACTACTACATTTGGCTTTTTATGTGGGTGCTAGGACTGATTGAACTAATATCCTCATGCTTGTGTGGTGAGCATTTCCCACACTAGACCATCTCCCCAGCACCCTCCCTTGCTGCTCCACTCTTGCTTCTATCTTTTATTTTCTTCAGATAGGCCTCTTCTCATCTGTCATTGCCTCTTTGGGGCTGAAGTCAAGAAGGTCTTAGTTCATTTTCAATATACTCTTAGGAAGGGACTCTAACTTGCCTCACTTAGGTAGTGATTTTTGTAGTACTGCTCTGCCTGTTCCACATGCTCCCCTCTGTGGTGAAGGTGTCAGTAATAACAGCTAAGATCAAAACCTCACAGGTAATGTGGGTCAGGAACCATTCCTGACTTCCACCCCAAGAGGAGGCTAGGTTTAAGTCTAGAGGACTCATTCAATGACTCCAGGGACCAGGCTTGTAATAAAAATGAAACAGGCTCATTGGTGACTGACAAATAAATAGCAGAGCTCATACTTCACATAGAGAAAATATTGTCATGTTGGAATGCAGGCTGAATGAAGAGGTCCCTTTTTTTTTTTTTTGAGAAAACCAAGAAATCCAGATATTTTCACATTAAATGTCTTGATCCTTTAAAATGCTGTCAGCCAATTTAAAATAGATTTAAAACATTGCCTGAGGGTAACAAAACATTTCTGTGAAGTAGGGGGGACCCTGGGTCATGACTTGCTTGTAAGCTGCTTGAGGAAGATAATGTGAGATAGATAATTAATGTCTATCCCACCACAAGGATAATCCTGGAAGGGAAGTGCCCCCTTCACCTGAGGTCTCTGCTTGTGGTATTTCTGTTGTGAGTCCTCAGGGAGTAGCACTTGAGGCCCTTCAGTAGTGGTCATGGACACACGGAGTAGGTGAGGTTGTGAAAGACCCTGAGACATCATTCACATGTTAGCCAGGCCATGCCATAATGGGCTCTCGGCCAACTGCTGAAGTTAAGCCAGTGCATGAGCCAGTATTTACCAGAAAAGCAGAACCAATGGCATATACAGTGCCCCTAACTTACAGTTTGACTTACAATACTGGTTTATTGGGTCCAAACTTTATCCCAAGCCAAGGAGCGGCTGTGTGTTAATGTGGAAATGCGTTATTGGCTCAATGAGTATGAAGTCTAAGAAGTCCTACAAATTTCTTGAAAAGAAGGGTTTTTGTTTGTTTGTTTTTTCATTTATTCAGCATATGTGTGTGTGTTTGTGTGGAGGTCAGAGAACAACTTGGCAGGAGTCGGTTCTCTTTTACCATGCAGATTCTGGGAACTGAACTTAGTCATCGGCCTTGGAGGCAAGGACATTAATCTGCTGAGCCATCTAGCTGGCCAGGGCCCACAATTTTCCATATGGAAGCTCTGGAGACCGAGGAAAGCTGCTGCTGGTATACTCTGAGGGCCTAGGAGTCAGAAAGCAGAGAGAATTCAACCACCCTATCTCCCTGTACCATTCTGGTTTATTGAAGGCCTGGATGGGTTGAATGAGGCCCACCCACAATGGGGAAGGCCATTTGTTTTTCCTCAGTTTACTAATTTAAATGCTAAACTCTTCTAGAAACATTCCCACAGATATATCCAGAAATATTTAACAAGATATGTTAGTGCAGGTGACTCAAACTGATACAATAAAATGGCCCATCACATCCAGAAATAAGGACGGAGAGCGTCTAACCTAAGAATAGTAGGGAGATCAAGGGGTGAACTGATCATCCTGAAGTCATATAGTACACGTAGGGATAAAGGGGAGCAGAAGACAGAAGTCAAAGTTAATCTTAACAAGGGAAGGGCAGAGACAAAGAGGCCAGAGGACATTTCTAGAAGCATGAATGCTTTACTTTGACAGTTTTGGTTACAAATATTGATTTTGTTTGTCCAGTTTGAGAAAGTTGGAGGGAGTCATGCAAGAAGTGGAGTGGGAACTGTGAGGTTTCAAAGCCTCAGGGGCACAGGGCTGGCAACTCCGAGAACCTTGGTCTCAGTATGCACCAACCATAGGTTGCTTCTCTGCAGGCTATTCCTATTTTATAAGTCCCAATTCCCATAGTCTGGAACGCCCCTCGGAAAACTGAAGGAAAGTCCTTTCTCCTAGGACAGGAAGCAGAAACTTCACTCATCATCCATCTTCAGTCACATGGCTACATCTAGGCATTTTGGGTCTAGAATCACCTATTAACTTGGTTCCCGTTTACTGAAAAAAAAAAAAAAAGAAAAAAAAGAAAAAGGACACAGCTATGTCCATGTAGGAAAACCTTCTGTGCAGAGTCTAGTTTTGTATTAAAAAAAAAAGCTGTTGGGATCGTGCTATACATATTGTTTATTCTTTCTCACAGTGTGTACCCTGAGGGCTGAAGCCTTCCCCCTAATCCTACCCATCCCACAAGCTCAAGTTCATTCCCCTCTTCTACTGTGACTTTAGACCCCAACTCTCCATCTTCTAAACTCCTTTGTCATTTACTTTGGACAGAGAATGTAAAGACAGCGGACAACCTGAGTTCATAAAACAAGCACTTCACTGAAGTGTACCGTGCTCTTTCCACTGGCTGTATTGCAAATGAATGCTCACAGTTTTCTTTCTTTGTTTTTTAAACTGTGCACAAACTTACTAGAATTGAGTAGTTAAAAAAAAAAAAAAAGGCTAGAGGACAGGTCTTGCGAGTCTAGACTCCGGGTATGGAAAGTTTCAATAGGAATGGAGAAATGCTTTTTGCATTGATTTAAAAATGGGATAAGTAAGGATTGCTTTGAAAAAGTTTTAGCACACACACAAAAAAAATCTCAATACATGGGATGGGAAAAATAATAAAAGCGATAATAGTTAAACTATAGGTGACCTAAGTCCTTCTGTGACAGATGGGTGAAGCGCAGCACGGAGCAGCCTCTGCATCCGGCCGCTGAGGGGATAGATTCTAAGGGGTCCCAACACGTGAAAACGGTCCCGAACACTCCAGCGCCTCTAGCCTAGCAGCCGACCGAGTGAGCAGCGGCCACGTGACGAGGCTCGTCCATCACCGCGGAGGGCGGGACCCAGAGGACCGTCCTCGCTATTCTCCCGGTTCTCCAGTAGGGAAAGAGGAGCCTGCCACGGTGGGCGGACCAGACCCGCCCTCTCCGCGGCGGCCTCCCTGGGCGGGGCGGGCGCAGCCGTCACCCTCCAGTGGGGTCCGGGTGAGCCCCGACCGGACGCGGCGAAAGGGCGAGGCGCACGTCAATCAACAGCCTCCGCCAATGGGCGCGCGCGCTGCCCGCGGCGCCCGCCCCCGCATCGGATTCCCGGCCCGCGCGTAGCCTTCCCTCAGGCCGCCGAGGCGGCGCCCGCCCGCGCTTCCATCCGGGTTCTCGCGCGCAGCTCTCCGGGCGCGGCGGTGGAGGGCCTTGGTGGGGAAGGCCGGACCATTCTGGCGGCGGCAGCTGGAGGCCTTCTCTGTGAGCCTGAGGTGGGTACCGCGGGCGTGAGGGCGAGCGCGGGGCCGTCGCCATTTTTCCTCCCTCGGACTCGCGGCGGCAGCGGGCGGGCAGGAGCCAAGACTTGTGGGCTGCCGTGCCGCACCCCGGGACCCGTGGGCTGCCCTGGCCGTCTCGGGCAGGCGGGTGTCGCCGGGACTGGCGGCGCGCCGGGGCTGCGGACCGCGGGGTGCGGGCGGGGGAGGGGTGCCGCGTGGCCGCTGGCCTTCCCCAGCCCCCTTCGCTTCCCGCCCAGCTCCTCGGCGACCGGGCGGGGGAGGGGGTCATTCTTCACATTCCTCACCTCGCCCCTCCCCCCTCTTCAATCAAACTTGCGGCGGACGGAAGTCCCGCCCTCTGGCTAGCGCCGGTTGGCCGGCGCTGCCTTCTGCCGTGGCGTTACTGGCTGCGTACGTAGCCGGCTCCTATGACGTCACTTCCGCCATCAGGTTTGTGGGCCGGGGAGACCTTGGCTTTGGGGGTTGGGATGAAGGAAGGTAGGAAGTGAGGGGGGGGGGGGACGAGGCGGGAAGGCGCTGGCAGGGAGGGACGGAGAGCCAGAGCTGGCTGCCTGCCTCTGCTCCGCTCGGCCAACTGCGGCCTGAGGGCCTGGAGCAGCTGCTGGGGCTGGAGGTCCTCGGCGGCCGCCCGTCCTTGGCAAGGGGGAGGGGAGCGCGGGAGCGGGTGGAAACTCCCACGGGATGGGTTAGAAGATTTGCAGCTCGGTGGCACCGGAAACGAGTCTGGCCATTTGACGGGGAGGCTGCAAACTCTTGGAGCCGAGTGCCTCTCGGCAGGCTGGCTAATAAACTTCTCGGCGCTCCTTAGTGGAGGCAGTGTGGTAACCTTTATGTCCTTGGCCAGTGGTGCCCTCCGGTGATCCAGCTCGTTGTTGTGGGCTCTGTGTCAGGGTGGTCGAGTATATTGCGGCTCTCAACTTTTTGTGTAAAAATTACCGCTATGAAAGGGTAAGGAGTGGGGGAAGAAAAACTTAAGAAACTGAGTCAAAATCGACTGAGATGACAGATTTCTTTTAACTGTATGGAAAATTGTTGCCACCTTGGCGCACCCTGTTCTTGAAGTTAAGAACACTTTTGTGTTCCTATTTTGGAATGCCTAATAGTCTTGTGAAGAAAATTGAATGTCACGTTAAACAATTTTATAAGGAAAGTTAAATACAGATTTTTCTCCATTTTGGCGTCCTTTTCATTATATTCCTTGTCAGCTGAAGCAAAATTTGGATAATTTGAATATTGTGAACATAACAAACATCATTTGGAAACATAAGAACTTTTATTAGAGAATAGAAACCTTCCAAATTACATCAAGTCTGGAAAGTATTTTAAAATTGTGTAAATAGGATCTGCATTTTACCCTTATGGGTAATTTTATTGTAGAAGCTGATAGTTTTGTAGTCTTGAAACAGGCTATGTATGCTCTCCCCCACTATAAATTGAAGTTGTGCTGAATTTGAGACTTGGTGTGGGAAAACAGGAATGCCAAGCATGAGGTTGTAAAGAAAGTGCAGAGCAGGGGTGGTGAACATACTTAATCCCGGCACTCAGGAGGCAGAGGCAGGTGGATCTCAGTTTGAGGCCAGCCTGGTCTACAGAGAAAGTTCCAGGAAAGCCCTGGGTACACAGAGAAACCCTGTCTGGAAAAAAATGTAATTCAGTTCACACAGAGTGAAGTATTAAACAAATGAGCTTGCTGGAGTTGTTGCTGAGTGGTAGAAAGTTTGTCTAACATGCCTCAATTGATGGGTTGGGTTTCCAGTACTAATGGCAATAAATAGATGCTCTTAATAGTTACATGTTGTGAATTAAGTTCTCAGATCTTAATTCCTTAAGGATCCTGGGAAGGCCTCCAATAAACCTCCCCCACCACTAAGGAAACTAATTAGTTTAGAGAATAATAACCCTAGATAATGTGGTCCTTTTAATAACTGAAGTTGTAGAACCTAGTGTGAATTGGTGAATCCAGCCAGGGCTGTGTGAAGATCGCTCAGTGGATAAAGGCATTTGCCATTAAGCCTGACAGAGACCTGAGTTTGGATCCCAGGGACTCACCCACATGGAGGAGAAAAGTGACTTCAGCAAGTTGTCTTTGAGGTCCACATTTGTGCAGATGCAATACAAAGTAAAATTCTTTTGAAAGACCACAAAGCCAGAGCTGGAAATGCAGCTCAGTGTGTTGTAGTGTGCTTGCCAGCCATGCCTGAAGTCCTGGGTTCCATCCCCAATACTCTGTAGTTAGGCATGGTAGCACCTGCTTGTAGCACCGGCATTGTTAGAAGTTACCCTCAGCTACATAGAGGGTTCAAGGCTAGCCTGGGCTAGGACCTGTTTCAAAAGAAAGGGATGGGGAAAAACACCACACTGATGTTCCAAATCCTGTATCCTGAATCACTTTAGTGTATGATGATCAGAAACTTTTTAGAAAAGGGTAAAACACGAAATAATGTGCTAATTCAGCTATATACATTTGTATTCCTGTAAAGTACCATTTTGTGAGTGGCAAAGTCCGCCTGAAGGGGCACATTTCTTCTCTGACACTGGTCTCCAAGGAATATTAGAAACAACTCTAGTCATATTCAGTGAAATCTGTACTGCCCATTTAAGTGTGAATGAGTTGGGAAGTATACTTGCTACTCAACACGTGTTTCAATCATGTAATAACTTCTAATACATTTAGAAACATGTACACTATGAAGTATCTTTCTTTTCAGAATACTAATTGTCAGTCTCTACCCCCCTCCCCCCACCAGACAGGGTTTCTCTGTATATTCCTGGCTGTACTGGACTCACTTTGTAGACCAGGCTGACCTCGAACTCTCAGAGATCTGTCTGCCTCCGCCTTCCGAGTGCTAGGGCTTAATTGTCATTTTTTTTTTTTTTTTTTTTTTTTTTGCTGCATACTACCTGGGGACTAGAGTAATGGGGGGAGGGGAGACCTTACATGGCTTTGCATGTGGAGGTGTTCTGTGCATTGTATATTCAATTAAGAGTAGACTGATTGTATTAACTAAATAGAATGAGTATCTTTTTAGTAACTAGTGAAGTTTAGAGTATTTTACATTTATAGTAGGAGTATATTTTAGTTACAATATGAGCCATTTTGAGCTACTCAGGTTTCAGGTGTTCAGTATTGATAATTGTTTCTTAATGAATAATGCAACTGTGAGAAATTGTTTAGCTGCTTTTCAAAGATCAGATTTGTTAGCTGGATACATGTGTCTTAAAGACAGACATACGTTTTTTTGCCTCTCCACAGCCTTATCTCAGATAAGGCTTTTTCTAGATACAAGGTAGATTTAAATCCTCCAAGGCAGCTGAAAGGTATCCCTTTGTTACTTTAGGAATATTTTGAGACATTTTAGATAATTTGCTTTAAATTGATAAGTATGGTGGATATGTTTTGGGAGCATTTTAACTAGTTACACTTCTGTTTTGCCTGGATATTTCATTAAGATGAAGGTACATGAAGTCCTGGGAAATGAGGAGGGCTGACATCATCAATTCATTCCCGTACTTTTTCTTTTTTTTTTTTTTTTGGTTTTTCGAGACAGGGTTTCTCTGAATATCTCTGGCTGTCCTGGACTCGCTTTGTAGACCAGGCTGGCCTCGAACTCACAAAGATCCGCCTGCCTCTGCCTCCCAAGTGCTGGGATTAAAGGCGTGCGCCACCACCGCCCGGCTTGTACTTTTTCTTTTTATCTTTGTTTTGAGACAGTGCTCTGTGCATCCCTAGTTGGCCTGGGACTTAAGATTCTGTTTCCCAAGTGCTTGGATTAAAAGTGTGTGCCACCATACCTAGCTCCATATCTTTTTTTTTTTTTTTTTGGCTTACGTGATTGGCTAATGCCTAGAAAGGAACTTAGACTGAATTGTCTGTTAAGAATAGTTAATTTTAGAAAGTTGTGCAATATATATTAAATAACTAGATTTAAGTTAAAGGTTATGGTGGCTATTTAGGGTTTTTGAGTATAGAGAAGAAAGACGATTTTAGAGTAGAGAAAAAAAATTATATAGAATGATAAATAAGTATAAGTCACCCAGGTTGGAGTCACTGCCTTTTCCTAAATGTTTGTACATATTTAGGCTTTAGAACAGAATGTATGTAGGTGCGTGGGGATAGCATAGAACTTATTAGGATAGTAAATATTCCAATTTATAGAGGAAAATATAAAAAGGAGAACTGAGGATTGACTTGGCATTGATTACCTTTTAAACAGTTTTCAGAATTTAATTATACTGATTTAATAAAAAGTGTCTTAAGTGTCTGCCATATGCCTAAGAAAGGAAATGGCCCTTTTGGGAAAAGTGACCTAGTAAATACTTTGCTATTTAAAACTTGGGGTTGGTGTAGTGCATTTTATAAAAAGGGTAATAGAGATCTTGGAATTGGTTTAATTAGAGAAACAGCAGTCTTGAAAATTTCATCTTGTCAATTGCTCATAAATTATTTACATTGCTAAAAATACTGAAAGTGCTTTATCAAAGAAAAGCAAAAAATACTATTGGAGAGATGTTTAGTAATGCTAACTACATTGAGCAACCATCAACAGTTCATTTCATTCATATTCAATAGAATATTTGAGATAGAAATTGTAAGTGGCTAGTATTCTAATTTTGAATTGTGTGTGAAAAGCAAGTGAAACTGAAGGTGAGACTAGAGGAAACATTTCATTTTACTTGTAAGAAAGTTGGGCCCAAGGGAAATTTATACAAAAAAGTAGCATTCTGAACTACTCTGTACACAGAAAAATAACAAAACATAATGTACTACAAAGTTATCCGAGTGTTACATAGTTGCCAGTTGTCTTCATTTCCAAATGGCCATTAGAGGGGTTTTCCAGTCTGTTTCTCTAACCTGGCTTTACTGTTTAATCTCAGCACTGGAAATCTGGAGCAGGACGATTGTTGATGAATTTTTGGTCTGGGCTGGGTGGAAAAGTAAGATCTTGTCTCACACACAAAACAAAAAGAAAGTCTTGTTGGGTTCCGAGAGAGAGGTGGAAGTAACTATCGTGGACAGTGATTCTGTGTAATAGATTTCTGTCTCCCTTGTTTCACCCAACTTTAAAAAATGCCTTATAACTTTTAAAAATAATTTCTTTGGTTGTGTGTATGAGTGTTTCACACACATGTATGTTTGTGTGCTACAGAAGTCAGAAGAGGGCATTCAATCCCCTGGAACCGGAGTTATGGATGGTTGTGAGCCTCCATGGAAGCTAGGAATTAAATTAAACCTGGTTTCTCTGCAAGAAATAGAAAGTGCCTTTAATTTCTGAGCCATCTCTCCATCCTGGGAATTGTGTTACTAGCTCTTGTTTTGAATTACTAGATTGAGGATTGGCTTGAAGAAACAATTTAGTAAGTATATCACACTCACCAAGATTGAAAAATAGTGTATTTAGGACTGAGTGTGTCTTAGCGGGTATGAAGTTCTAGGTTGTTTTTTCAGCACCATACACACACACACACACACACACACACACACACACACACACGCGCGCATGCCTTGAAATTCTTGAAAAGTTATAACTCGCTTACATTTTTTGTGCAATGTTGAGGATTGAACTACATCCCCAGCAACAAGCATGCTTTTAATGAGGAAGTTGGTTGGAGTTTGGTGTTGAACTTGGAACAGAGGTGATTCTATTATAGAGGTGGATTTTTTTGTTTTGTTTTTTGGTAAAGATTTGTTTGTATGTATGTGTGTAGACATGCACAGGATGATGCCCTATTTTGTCCTCCAGTTCCTTGGAGCTGGAGTTAGAGGTGTTGTGAGTGACACAATTATGGGTGAAGCAAATCATCTTTACACTAAGCCATCTCTCCAGCCCTGGATTTCACTTTTCTAGAGACAGTGATTATAAATGCATATCTTCGCATTGTAGCATTGAAATGACTTCTGGTGTAGTGTCTTGGTGATCCTATGCTATTTCCTCCAATTTGGGGCAAGCTGTTAAATTTAGTACCAACTTTTACTTACAAATGATGAAAGTTTGGTGTGGTAAATTTTTCCTGTTTTGTTCATTGTATTAATATTTATTACCGCTAGGAAAACTGAGGAACTAGAAAGGCTAAATTAATTGTACAAGGTTTCAGTTTGAAGTGAATGATGAAAAATGAAAACTCTGTCTTTTCATATACCTTTCAAATAATGCTGCTTTGGATATTTGTGTTCACTTTTCTTGAGTATATGTATGCTTAGGAAGAAAGTTGCTAGATCTTACATTAAACTTTTTGTTTTACTCATTAAAAAACAGTTCTGGCCAACTTGGCATTGATTTTCACACCAACAGCCAATTCTATAACTCTGTGAACACCAGTTGTGGTTAGCCCAGATGCTATAAGACTGCCTTGTCCTTCAGAAGTTACTTAGAGAGTTAGGATGTTACTTGAATTTAAACTTAGTGGCTGTAAATTCACAGGCTTCCCACGTGACAACTTCTTAGGATAAGTAATTTGCTAGAATGGTTCCTAGAACTCAGGAGAGATACCTTATAAGCCATCACTGTTACATTTTAAAAGATACTTACAATGAATGGCGTCCAGAGTGTTTCTAACAGGACCTTTTTTTTTGGTTTTGGTTTTTCCAGACAGGGTTTCTCTCTGTCCTTGAAACTCAAGAGTACTGAGTTTAAAAGCATTTGCTACCAAGCCTAGCCTAACAGGAGCTTTTGTCCTGGTGGTCAGAAGCCATTCTTGCACGAGGATGTTTCTAGACTGAAAACTTTCTGAAACATGTCATTCCTTTTAAGGGATGATTGATTGGTTTATGTCACTGGCCATTTTGTGATAAACTTTCCAGCTTTCTTACTTTCTTGTAGGTTGAGAAGTGAGGCTGAAAGTTGACTATGTAAGGCCTTGGTTTTTCTGGTGATCAGCCCTCAACCTGAAACTATTTAGAAGCCTCTGGTCACCCATATCTTTTTGGTATTAAGTCACATTCATCACTTGGGAGATTGAGAGGGATTTTAGGCACGATATTTCAGGATCACTAACTTGAGACCAATACTAACTTGTTATCTTTGACAGCTTAAATTTATAGTGAGTTATTAAACTTAAAGCAGCTTTGTCATTTCACTATTCTCAAAAGCAGTCAGATTCCAGTTTGTGTACATCCTTGCTAGCATGTTAGTACCTTAAAAATGTTTATTTCTGTGTGTGTGCTAGCCATGGGTATGTGTATGTATATCCAAGGATAATTTGTGGAAATAGGTTCTCCTTTCACCATGTGGAGGATCCTGAGGGTTGAACTTAGGTCTTCAGGCTCAGTGATAAGCAACTTTATTCCTTGAACATCTCGTCTTTATTTCCTTTTGATTACTAGCTAGTGTGAGATGGTATGTTGTCATGTTTTGGACAGGTAGTTTCCTAATGATTAATGAATGATATTGAGAATTTTTTCATGTACTTACTGGTTATTTGTGTTTATGAGCCATATCTTTGCAGTAATTAACATTATCCTTTTATTAAGTTACTTAATACTTCTGTACATGGTGGTAGGAGATTTTTGGCGGGTTATTTTCTGCTTGTTTATGAGATGGGGTTTAATTTTGTTAGCCCTGTTTGGTTTCAAATTTATGGTCATCTTGCCCCAGGCTCCTTCATACTCTTACTAAAAATCTGTTGACCTTGTGTATGACTTTATTTCTGAACTTTAAACTTTTATGATGTTGAATTATATGTTTTTGCTTATATTTGTATAAAATGGGTGTCTTTGCTACTGGGTCCACTACAAAATATTCAGTGTTTAATTTAGTGCCTACTACTGAAATTCTTACAGTAGCTACTTAAATATTGAAACCTGTAAAATTGAACACTACTATTATGGTTTAGACTAATTGAGGTGTTGGGATTTTTATTGTAAATTGGTGCTGGTCGTGTTGTTTAGAATTAAATATCTTGGATTTTATGATTCCCATCTGTAAGAAACCTGTCTAGCTAAAGGATGGTCCTGGTAGAAATACTGTCAGCTATTTCTGTTTTTCTGAGACCATTGAATGTTTGATCTGTGGTTAGTAAGCAGGCTTCTTTTAAACAAACATCATTCCTTTGCACATTGTTGCACTTAGTAATGGGTTATATATGACATAGAGGGCTTTTAGATTTTGAAGTCATTGGATATTGTGAAATTGGGTTCTTTTGTAATGTCTTGTTTATCATATCAAGTAGTAAATAAATTTGATTTTATTTATAGCTATTAACAAGACCAAAAGTTGTTAAAGACAGATAAGATAGTTTATCTGAAAAACTTGGGACTTTGAAAGGTTTTAGGTTATTACTTTTGGTGGTTTAGATTATTTGCATTCATTCATTCATTCATTCATTCATTCATCTTGGGAACGGGACCCAAGTCTAAACACTTTTACCTACTGCTTGAGTATGATTTCATGTAGTATATTTAATGTGCCTGTTTTTTGGCTATGATATCAAACATGAGGTCAGCTATAAACTTTCATTTGGTCACCTCACTTTGGTATGGTACTCTGAAAACTTCAGGCTTTTGGATTAGGGACATTTAACATGCAGTGTGAGACCGTGGTAAGAGTGTAACTTCTGGATCTTGTAACATGCTGAATTAGGGGTTTATAGCCCAAGTGTATCATATAATAAAACTACAACATGTAACAATATTCAGTTAAACTTTATATTCAAGTTAAAGAAATGAAAATCTAATATTTCCTTTTTCCTCATTACACAGGGAACCAGGATAATGAAGGAAGATGGCTTCCTGTGGTGCTCGGCTGTGGTTACTTTCAACATTCACCCTGGATGTTCTCTTCACTGTGGGATGAGGTAGTAGGTTGTATAGTTTTAGGGTCATACCCACCACTGGGAGATAACTATACAATCTACTGTCTTTCCTAAGGTGATGGAAAAGTCTGCATTCATGGGGTCTCAGAGAAAATCAAGAATGAACTAACTGTAGTATTTTAAAGTGTAGCTTACCTTAAAAGGCATATGCTTATGATGGGCGTCTATGGCCATACCACCCTAACTAAGCGTGCCCAATGTAGTCTGATCTCTGAAGTAGGCGATAGGAATGGGCAAGTTTTTACTTACTGTGTGTTCTCTGTTAGTGTAAATGAGGATTTAACTTTTGATTGATGTTGATAATTTAATGTTAACCTTTCTTGAAAGAGACTGGTGTTTATTCCGGAAGAAAAAAAATTGCTCTGTCAGAGTGAGGTAGTAGATTGTATAGTTGTGGGGTAGTGATTTTACCCTGTTCAGGAGATAACTATACAATCTATTGCCTTCCCTGAGGAGTAGACTCGCTGCATTGTTTTTATCTAGAGGATATTATGAAACTTAGGTGAATTCTGACCTTTTATTTTGTTTTACAGTTATTTCCTTATCCAATAAACATTGTTATATTTTTAGTGTGCATATTTCAAGAAATTTAGGCAAATATCTGAATGGGAAAAGTAAATATCTAGGACCTGGCCTTTTGGGATTATGACTAGTTTCGTTGTCCTGCATATCTGATAGACATGTCCAGAGAGAGATGTCTCAGGCAAATGACACACCAAGTGGGAGGGAACCGGGCTAAATTGAAATCCGGTTACCTTATCAACACACTTAAAATGCTGTAGGTATTAATACTGCTGCACTGCTGTATTGATTTGGACGGACAAAGAGAAAGGGACTCTGATTTCTGTCTTCATCCTGCCCAAAACTCAAGTGACAAAGTCCGTAATTGGTAGATTTAAAGAAAACACGGTTTCTTTTTTAATACCCCTCTCATGTTTCAACTTTTTCTAATGGTCAGACTATATTTGTCAGACCTTTTAAGTAAGGCCAAAAGCTCTAGTTTTTAAGTATTTGATGTTCAAGCTACTTGGAGTAAAGAGGGAAAAGGCAGAATGTGGAAGGCAAGGGCACTTCTATCTAACTATAATTACAGTGCAATGCCATAGTCCGTAGGATCCTTACATGAAACAAAACTATCCTTTGGAAAGGCTCAATGCAAGTGATTTATCCTGAATCATACTTAAATCTGGTATAGTCCGACACTTTGGAAAACTGTTCTTTGTTCTAAATTGGACATATAAAACATTGAGGAACGGGTCGGGGGGGGGCTTATATTACTTATTTAAATAATGCCAAAGAAAAGCAAAAACGGTTAAGATTGTTTCTATGTTGACCATATGTATAACTCCCCAATGAATGTGTTGCAAGTAGCTGAGGAATTTTGTGGTTTCTGCCCCTTATCCCTCCAGCATGGATATGTACCTGTTTTAAGTTTGAAACATCCTTTACTGAGGCCTGGGAACATTTATCAGTGTATCAATGTATCAATTGATAGTTTACAAGCAAGATAATCTCAGGCAGTTTCCTGGTTACCAAGTGGTCATGAAACTTAATATTTAAATTTTTGATAATTGTTTTAAATAAAATATGTAGTGGGCTGTTAGCCTGTTGATTAAATTTTAACTTTATAACTTTGTTATTTTAGTTATTAATTGCCTGAGGACTAGCATTCTTATACCAAGTAGATGGAATTTGGAGAACTGGTATATTTGGTAAAACCACTTAAGTAACTTAAAGCTGTTCTTTGCCAGTGGCAAGAGTCATGACCAGAATTTGCTTCCGTTTTAATTTAGGCATCACAAATTAAAATAATTTCTGGAGTCAGTGGAGATGCTAACTAACTATAAGTGAGAAGCATGTGGCCTGTGAATGGGAAAAGCTTTAAGTTCTTTTTTATTAATTGATAGTTTACAAGCAAGATAAGCTCAGGAAGTTTTCTGGTTACCAAGCGGTCATGAGATTTGATATTTGAATTTTTGATAATTGTTTTAAATAAAATATGTGGTGGGCTGTTGGCCTGTTGATCAGATTAAATTTTAACTTTATAACTTTGATTTTTAATCGATGCATTTTTGGCTTTTGCCAAGATTATGTGGCCGAGAACTTTTAAGAACATCAGTGAAAGAATTCTTAAGTGGTTGAATTTGGAGCAACTCAAAGGCCTGATTTAACAGGTGTTTGAAGTACACCTACCAGGTAGAAGACCAGCAAGAATAAAATGGGTTCCTAGGAAGAGGTAGTAGGTTGCATAGTTTTAGGGCAGAGATTTTGCCCACAAGGAGTTAACTATACGACCTGCTGCCTTTCTTAGGGCCTTATTATACCAGCGTACAGTTTCCTTTCTACCTTGGTTTGGTGTAAGTAAGAGGTGGTTCTTGTAAGTGGAAACATTGCAAGCATCCTGAAGACAGTGTTTGCATTTGTGACTAGTAAACAGCATTTCACCAGTATCAGTTACAGTCATCTAATGAGAATTTGAGTGGTTCTTGTAAGTGGAAACATTGCAAGCATCCTGAAGACAGTGTTTGCATTTGTGACTAGTAAACAGCATTTCACCAGTATCAGTTACAGTCATCTAATGAGAATTTGAGATTTCCAGAGTAAACCTTAGTTGCCATGTATCTCACATTTGGGGTTACTGGGAGGTTTTGGAAAACAGTTTTCATACTCATCTTTTAGTTTTCTTTTTCTGTGACATGAAAAATGTCAGCTATTTCCATATTATGTTTAACAAAACTATATTTAACAAAACTATTGGGATATTTGGCTTTAATACTGTAAATATATATGTTTCCTGTGGTGTATGAAGTAATTGCACTGAGTGGCTCAATACAGCATGCAGCTTGACAGTACACATGAAAATGGTTGCTGGATAGTAGAGTAACATTTTCAATAAAAATATGACATGCTTTAAAACTTGTGTTTTTCTGTTTTGTGCTGGGTCTACCTCACCCGATACTTTAGCTAGTGGAGGCTGGCCTTCTATCCCACTTCTCAAATGCTAGAAATACAAGTGCAACTATACCTGACACCAAATCATTTTTGTTTTAAAGTTCTTTTCGCTTTTTACTAGTGACTACTACCATTATTCACAGATGTTTTACTAAGGCTCGTTCAATAGTGTTTCCTATTTGTAAATATTTGTGTAACTTTGCATTATATATGCATGATTAGAAATGTGGTTGCATTTGCTTACACCTTTGAGTCTTTGAGTTTGCACAAGCAAACACTACCTTGCAAATACTGTTCCCTCTTCATTTCCTCAGTCTGGTTCAAATATTTACCAGATGAGGAAAGATGCCAAGTCTGGGATCCCCAGGTAACTTTACTAATAATAACATGTTCTGTGAAAACTAGGGGTAAGAATGTTGAATAGTGTCTTAGTTTGCATTTTTCATTCTATTGCTGTAGTAAAGACTGACCGTATTTGAGGAAAGGATTTATTTCCGCCTAGAACTCTGATGTTACTTCAGGGCAGGAACCTGAAGGCAGTACCTGAAACAGTCTATACTGCTTACTGGGTTGCTTTCCATGATTTGCTCAACCCATGACTGTTTGCCCTGGGGGTGGTACCTCCTAAAATGGAGTGGGCTGGTCACTCCCAAGTCATTTTAGTGCCTCAAACTTTGTACCAAGTTGACAGAAAACTAAAACAATTGGGAATTCAGGGTATACTTACAACAGGATCTGATTATAATGAGACCAATGAGATGAAGGTGTTGTGAGGGTTTTGTATTTCAGGAGGAGAAACTTAATGTGCTGTCGAATACTAGTGTTGGTGATTATAACTTTTGTGATAAGGGGTATAGGTTGGTCAGTAAAGTTAACCTAAACTTAGCCATGAAACAACTAGCATTTGCTGCTATGTAAATTTTTTTTTTTTTTTTTTTGAGGTGGTCTCTGTGTCTTTGGCTGTCCTAGAACTCACTATTGAGGCCAGCCTGGCCTTGAGCTTAAAGATCTGCCTGCCTGCCTCTGCCAAGTGATGGAGTTTGGACATTGGCCACCGTGTCTTAATTCAATATTCATTTTTGTGTGTGTGTGTGTGTGAGAGAGAGAAATGTACTCCTCTACAGTAAGTTAAGTTTCTTGCAGAGGAAATCCAGTGTCTCATGTTTTAGGGGGGAGTCCTGAAGGTTTTCTCAACACTGAGGGAATAGTAAAGACACAGGTTCTCAGGAAAAGGCATTGTGGCTTAGCTTAAAAGAAAAAAAAAAAGGTCCCTGGCAGTTAATGAATGGTAGGTAGGTCTGTGAGTATGAGCACAGTAGGCAGTTTGGGGGTGGGGGCTTGATGCCCAAAACACCTGGATCTTGGAGTTTGGCAGCCAGGCTAGGTAGGATCAAGCTCAGTGTGAGGATCAGATGTTCCTGGTGCTAGCCTTTTAGAATTTGGGTCATCTTAACTTGGTTCCTAATGTGCTTCAAGATATCAGGTATGATAGCAAGTTTTGAGAACCAATGCACCCAGTACAGGGTAGATGGGAGCAGAGTGAGGTGACAGCTGAGACAAGCTAGTCCAGAAACTGCTCCCCATAAGGAACATACATTTGAATAGTTTCACAAACAATACTTTTAGAAGAGTTAAACCAGGTCAGACTACCTTAGCTGGTATTAGCATCCTAAACCCTCAACAGGCCTCCCCAGATTTTGCAGTGTGTAGAGAATTGCTTGAGGGAATGAGTTAGGTCTGGACCTCAAACTTGAAACTGGTTCAAGCTGTGGTACCTGTCTATAGAGGACAGTACCACAAACGGCCTCAAGGAAACATACTTGGTTAAAAAATAGAAAGCATCAATCAGAAAAACAGACTGAAAATTTAACTTGAAGATAGGCTATTTAGGATAGAGGGGGAACATGAAAAGATGAAGTCAATTGGGACTTTAGGACTTGGAATTGCCAAAGGTATGGGAAGCTTTTTTAAAGAGATGACAGAAAACTTGTCAGATTTGGAGAAGGCTGTATTCACATGAGATGGTCCAAGATCAGTACATACTGAGTTCAACCAAACCTACCCCAAAGCATGTTAAAAGGATGAAAAGACTGCTGAGACATCAAGAGGAAGGAAATAACATCTAAAAGAGGTTACACAGTAGATTTCACAGAAAGGTTACAGGCCAGGAAAGGTGAGATTTTATTCTGGTGAAGGAAAAAAACTAAGTAAAGCAATCTTTGTTTTGTTTTTCTAGATGGTTTCTTTGTGTAGCCAGGGTTGTCCTGTAGACCAGACTGGCCTCAAACTAAGAGATCCACCCGCCTCTGTCTCCTGAGTGCTGGGATTAAAGGCATGTGCCACCACATCCGACAGTAAAGCTATCTTTTATAAATGAAAATAATAGCCCCATGGACAAATTAAGAGAATTTGACACCACCATTACTAGCTTACTACCAAAGAAGTTCTCTACTGAAAGATGCTAAAGAGTAAGAAGAGGATGTAAAACTCACTGGGAAGGGTCTGTAGACATTCAAAATGATCTAGTGTGGTATATGAACCATAGTTTTATTTACTATGAAGACAATACAATGCATAAGCAATAATAGGTAATGCATAAAAATGAGATGAATTCTAAATGTAGGTAGGCATAGAATGCAAGAGAAAATAAAACATTTTTGAGTACCATGCAGTGTGTTGGGGTCCAAACATCTTGCAGTTCTCTCTTCAGATCTGGGTCCTTGGGCTTTGAACTCAGGTCATCAGGCCTGGCAGCAAGCACTTTTATCCATAGTCATCATGATGGCCAGGATTATTTTTTTTTTAAGTTAACTGTTTCTTTTCCTTTATAATGTTATGCTGTTATTTCAGTGTAGGTTACAATTTTATAAGTTCTGTAAGCCTCCTGTTCTCCAAGTAAAAATCTGTAGAGCGCGCATGCACACACAACACCAAGAAATCTAAAATACCTTGTTTAGTAAAATCACTTCACCAGAGTAAGGCTCTAGAAAGATGGGAGGGAGGAAGATAGAAGCTACCATCAAACTAGAAAAAATAGCAACGGGAGGGTGTGACTTTGATAATTATCTTAAATGTAAGTTGATGAAGTTCTCCAGCTAAAATAGAGCACTTAAGTGGATAAAACATGATTGATTCAACTATATATTGCTTGAGCTTCACCTTCAAGGACAGAAACTGAAATGGGAGGGGTGAAAAAACTACCCCATATGAATAGTATCCTAAAGAAAGCAAGAATAGATCTACTTCAGTCAGAATAGAGAATCTCAAGTAAAAAAAGAAAGCCTTAAATTAATAAAAGGAGGGCTGGAGAGGTGGCTCAGAGGTTAAGAGCACTGGCTGTTCTTCCCAAGGTCCTGAGTTCAATTCCCAGCAACCACATGGTGGCTCACAGCCATCTACATTGAGATCTGCCCGGCATATATGTAGAGCAAATACTGTATACATAATAAATAAATAAATGTTTAAAAAAATTTAATAAAAGGATCAATTTGGTAAGAGGAAATAACCTTGAATATGTCTGAATATAAATGAAGTCAGTATCAGAACATCCAGACACATAAGTATTAGAGAAATAGATTAACTAAGATAATAAGGAAACAATCTACATCACCCAGACAAAACTCAACCAAATAGTGTTAACTTTTTAAACCAAACAGACAACACATTACAGAAAGTTCCATTCAACAGCTGCTGAATACATTCTTATTACAATACAAAACATTCAGAATAGATTACATGGTAGTCCACAAAATAGATTGCCAACAGACTTTCTTTTAAGCTTGAAATTTGTCAACAATAATGAAATAAAACTAGAAATAAGGAAAGTGTTACACATTGTACAGTCACATGGAGATTTTGTGCCTTAACCAATAGGTGGGGATATTAAAATTTAAACTTTCATGAAACAAAAATGAGGACCACATACTAAAACAATTAGTACTAAAGGAGAGTTTATAGTGACCAGTCTCTACATCATGAAAGCAAAAAGATCCCAGTTTACTGTTAACACTTAAAGGAGTTAAAAGGGAACAAGCCAATCTCCATATCAGTGAAAGGAAAGAATAAAGATTAGAGCAGAAATAAATGAAAACCTAGTTAAAAAAAAAAGGCAAGCAAGCTGGAGGGCAGCACTCAGAATCAGGAATAAAGGCAACAACTGATGTTAAATACAGAGATAGCAGGGCTTGGTGGTGCACTTCTTTAATCCCAGCACTTGGGAGGCAGAGGCAGGCGGATCTCTGAGTTCAAGGCTAGACCGGTGTACAAAGTGAGTCCAGGACAGCCAGACAGAGAAACCCTGTCTCAGAAAACAAAGAAATACAGAGATAATTGTGAACAGCTCTACATAGTTGATAACTTGGAAGAAGTGGACAGACTTTCTGATAATGATGTAGAAAACCTAAACAGACCAAAACACAAGGAAATTGAATTAATAATAAGGTTGCCACTATAGAAAAGCCTTCAGTGCTGAAATAGACAAAGCATTTAAAGAAAAAATACCAACTCACTTTTTTAAAAGTATATGAAGAGGAAAGAAAGGCATTCTTCCAAACTCATTCTCTAGGGTCAGGATTATTAATATAGTAAAACTAAAAAAAAAAAAAAAAAAAGGCAAACCAAAAAACCCCAACTACAAATCAGTGATCAGTATGCTTATAAACATAAATGCAGAACTCAGTAAAACTAGAAAACGAAATCCAAAAACACATTAAAATGGTTTCCCACCAAGTAGAATTCATTCCAAAGCGTCAAGGATGGTTTAACATACTGCAAGTCAGTATGACACAGCACATTAATAAAAGACAAAAACCATTATGATTTTGGTACATTCCGAAATGGCATTTAGTAAAATTTAACACTCATAATTAAAATCCTGAATAAATTAATATGAGAGGAATATAACTATAAATGTCAAATACAGCAAGCTATAGCCAATGCATCAAATGGGACAAACTGCTAGCTTTCTCTTTGAAGAGCAAGAACAGGACAAGAGCCCATTTTCCCCACTTTATTGAAAATGCTGTACACCCTAGCCAGAACAATGAATCAGGAGAAAGAAATAGAGGACATCTAACTGAAAAGGGAGAGCTAAAGTTCTTACTATTGGAAGATGATACAGACTTTATAAGTAGAAACCCACAAAGATTCTGTTAAAGGATAGGAAATCAAAGAAAAATTGGTAGCATTGCTAGATGCTATTAGTGAATTATCTGAAAAAAAGAAACTCCAAGATTTGTAGGTATATCTATAAAACTAGAAATACATTTAATTGAGGCATGGACACTTTATAGTAAAACAAAAATTTCGATGATGAAAAGAACACACAAGATGTCTTACTTTTCTACCCCTGTGATAAAGCACATGACCAAGTAAGGCAACTTACAGAAGAAAGGATGAGTCCCTGACCATCATGGTAGGGAGCTTGGCAGCAGGGAGGCATGGTGCTGGTGCAGTAACAGAGCTGACAGACATTTTGAGTCAACAACCATGAGACAGAGTTAACTGGAAAAAGCATAAGCTTTTGAAGCCTCAAAGTCTACCCCCAGTGACACACCTCCTCCGAAAAGGCCACACATGGGGCTTATACCACTCTCTGTCGTCCCCAACTTTGTATTACTGTCATCGTGGGCATTTCTAGTAAGGAGTGTCCTTTTTTTTTTTTTTTTTTTGTTTTTCGAGACAGGGTTTCTCTGTGTATCCTTGGCTGTCCTGGACTCACTTTGTAGACCAGGCTGGCCTCGAACTCACAAAGATCCGCCTGCCTCTGCCTCCCAAGTGCTGGGATTAAAGGCGTGCGCCACCACCGCCCGGCATGGAGTGTCCTTTTTTCATAAGCTTAGTTTGCTCAGAATTCAGTCAAAGTAGAAGTATGAGGTACAAAAATATATAATATATAAGTATATTTGTATATAAAATATATGTATATTTAATTTAAAATATATTTAATGTATAATATATATTACCTATTTATTTTCTAGGGTTATATAAATCCATGTCTGCCAGGATTGAGTCCGTTGTTGCTCTGCGCAGTCTAACACAAAATATCTAAGTAAGTGAATATGCATCTGTGATCCCATTTCTTGGGAGGCTGAGGCAGGAGAATTTTAAATATGAAACTAGCCTGGTCTTGGTGACATATATAGTGAGACCCTGTCTTACAAAAATAAAAAATACTACAAAAACAAAAGTTTGTGTGTGTGTGTGTGTGTGTGTGTGTGTTCTTTAGGGTTAAATAGCCTTTAAGTTGAAAAGTTTACCAGGGAAAGGGGCAACAACACTTAGCACATGCTATTCTGGAGAGGAAGTCTTGAAATGCTTTTATCATGGACCACTACTGCCCATTATCTCTTCTGTCTGTTTTTGGGACCTTGAGCTGGCTCCTCTGGAATAAGACCACAGCTGTAATCTTTACAGCCTGTTTCAGGGCCTTGAGCTAGCCCACCACGTTGTTCTTTATGTCCTATCCCTGGGGCATTTAACTGGTTACCTAACAGAGACCACTGCTTCAAATTTCCCATGACTTTGGAAGCATATTCGAAGAAACTTCCCTTTTACTCCTATAAAGCTTCAGTGTGGAGGTTAATATGACAGAAAGAAACAGGAGGTACAGATAGACATGTGACTTCTAGTTATAGCCTATTCTTTATCCATGGGTGGTTCCTGTGTTTCATCTTCTTTTCTTTTTCTTTTTTGAGACAGGGTCTCACTACATAGCTCTGGCTGTCCTGGAACTCACTCTGTAGACCAGGCTGGCCTCAAACTCACAGAGATCTGCCTGCCTCTGACTTATAAGTGCTGGGATTAAAGGCGTGGGCCACTTCACTTGGCTCTATTTCATCTTTGTAATTTGATTGATTGAAGGACCAGTGAGAGAAACAGGTGAAGTACCATGTAATATCTGGCCTTTACCATGTAATAACTGTCAGCCTTTGATAGGAGCTGTCTCTTGCAAGAAGAAGGAACAGCCAAGATGGCCGGAGACTCCCTGGTCACTTTCAGGGCCTTGGTGTGACTGACTTCTTTGGGCTGGCTTTCCTGTGGTGGTGAAGTTCTATGATATCCACAAGCCTGTCATTTTGGACAGAGACAGAAATAGTGCCTTTTGACTCCATGTTGATACTGCTGTGAGGGTTTACAGAGGGTCTTGTGAAACGCTGTCCACTATAAATATAATATAAGCCACATGTATAAATTTAGATTTTTCTGGCAATTGCATTTTACTTTTATAAAAAGTACAAAAAAAGCAGGTGGAAATTTTAACTGTATATATAAAACATTAATTTCCACATAATCAGTATTAAGCATTAATTAGATATATTAAGCACTAATTAAATGTATTAAGCTCTTTTTTCATACTCAGTTTTCAAAACATGTTCATTTTATGTGGAAAACAACCTCAATTAGAAATAGCCCCATTTCAAGTGCTCAATGGCCCTTTATGTGTCTAATGGCTTCCTTATTGGGCAGATGTAGTTTTGGATTTGACTTCCTGAGAACAGAGCCATGCTGCCATCTGGTGGTAATTTAGTCAAATAGCATCCAGGCACCATTCTAGAAGCTGGTCCTTGGCCTCTAGGGAAACTTCCTGTCCTTGTGTCCTTTTAACCTAGAATTAAGGAAAAAAGTGCAAATTCTCAGAAGCAAAAGTATCTGCAGTTCCCCGAGATTTTCAAATGAGAAGGCTTGTAGGAATGAGGAGGCATTGTGTAGATACAGAGGTAAGAGAAAAAATCTGCTTGGAGCCATGCCCTCAGGGAACCCCATCCCCAGGGAGGTCACAAATATCTCTCACCTACACCATGGCAATCACCTAAAATGATTTTGTTTATACTGATGAAAACCTTCATGTGACATGAGTCTCCCAGCCCCCCCTAACTGCTTAGCTTTCTGTTAGTGAGGAATCATAGGCAGAGCTGTGATAAGCCAGTGAATTGTCTTTATATGTGGAAGTCTATTTGTAGAATAGCTCTCTCTCTCTGTGTGTGTGTGTGTGTACATGTGCCTGTGAATCCACTCATGGAGGCCACACCAGTTAAGTGTCCTGTTCTATCATTGACTTATTTCTTTAAAACAGGATTTCTCAATGCAATTAGAACTATGCTGTCAGCCAACAAGCCCTCCAGTATTTGCTTGGGCTATAGGCAAGTGTAGCCATATCCAGATTTTTACTTGGATGCTGTGAATTTGAACTCAGGTCCTCATATTTTTGCAGCAAGTACTCTTACTGATCTATTTCTCCAGCCCAGAGAATAGTTTCATAAATGGATTTGTTGGGCCCACGGTATGTTTATTTATAATTTTTTAAAATTAAAAAATCAGCTTTATTTAGATATAATCTACATACATACAACAAATTCACTCTTAAGCATGCAATTTGATGAATTTTGGCAAATGTATACAGTTATATAACAACCACCACAATCATGATACCATTTCCATTACTCTCAGAAATTCCCTGTGGCCCTTAGCAGTTAACTCCCTTATTCACTTTCCTATCTTTGGCAAACACTAATTAGTTGTCTGCGTTTACATTGTGGTTCCTTTTCTCTCTCTATTCTTCCCTCCCTCCCTCCCTGTCTCTCTCACTCACTCTCTATTCTTCCCTCTCTCTCTCCTTCCCTCTTTCTCTCCCTCCCTCCCTCTCTTTCCCTCTCTCTCTCCCTATTCTTCCCTCCCCCTCTCTCTTCCTCCCTCCTCTCCTATTCTTCCCTCCCTCCCTCCCTCCTCCTCTATTCTTCCCTCCCTCCCTCCCTTCCTCCCCTCTCTCCCTCCCTATTCTTCCCTCTCTCCCTCCCTCCATCCCTCCCTATTCTTCCCTCTCTCCCTCCCTCCCTCCCTCCCTCCCTTCCTTCCTTCATTCCTTCCTTTTTGTTGAGACAGGGTCTCACTCTGTAGCCTTGGCTGGCATGGCACTCACTTGGTATGCCAGGCTGGCCTCAAACTCCAAGAGATCCTTTGCTTTTGCCTTCTGAGTGCTGGGGTTAAAGGCATGCACCACTCTGCTTGGCTTTGTGAGGGGTTATCTTCACTTCATTAGTTGATGTGAATGGGACTATCTCCTGGATGGGGGATTCTGGGCTATACTAAATGGAGAAACAAAGTTAGCCCTAGTTTTGTATTCATCTTTCTCCATTTCTAATTGTATATGCAATATGACTAGCTACTTAAGTTCCTGCCCATGACTTCCTACCATGATGATCTTTACCTTGAACCATGACGTAAGATACATGCTTTCCCCTTTCAGTTGCTTTTGTCAGGGTAGTTTAAAACAGGAGGAGGAAAGAAATGAAGATGGAGTCTCAGGACAGTAAAAGATTATCAGAGTAGCCCTGGAGGCAGGGTTTGTCATAGATGGCATTGAGAGAGATTTCAGAATTAATAAACTAGGGATGTAACAAATTGTGACCTTTAGAACATATGAGTTTTTATGACACTCTGGTCAATTTGTGGTCATAGAACTTGTGATTTGAATGAAAACGGCCCCATAGGCCCATAGGCATTAGGAGGTGTGGCCTTGTTGGAGTAGGTGTGGCCTTGTTGAAGGAAGTGTGTCACTGTGGGGCAGGCTTTGAGGTTTCAAATACTCAAGCCAGGCCCAGTGTCCCACTCTATCCTGCTGCCTGAGGACCCAGATGTAGAACTCTCAGCTCCTTCTCTAGCACACATCTGCCTGTGTGCTGTCATGTTTCCCTCCACCATGGCAATGGACTAAACCTCTGAACTGTAAACCATCCATAATTAAATGTTTTTCTTTGTAAGAGTTATCGTGGTCATGGTATCTCTTCACAGCAACAAACCCCAAGAGAGTAAACTTTACTAATATCAAGTAAAACATTAGTCATTTGATTGGACTGAACACCCGCATTCAGCTTCAGTAGATCAAACCAAAATGTACCCACTCATGCCAAGTTCCTGTTCACCAGTCCAAAACCAAGTTATTTGTTTGATCTTTTGAGAAACCAGGAGAGACTTTGTTGCAGGAATCTTTCTAGAATGAACACTTGGACAACAATGAGAGTGGAGGAGAGACGACACTGTTGGACTGAGGCCAGGCCACTCCTGAAAGGCTTTGGTCCTGAGTCCAGTGTGCATTTTCATTTTATACTCCAAAACCACAGGTGGGTGATCAAGCAATTGAGACTTTACAGAAGCTAATGTAGCAGTCAGTTTTTTTGTCTTTAAAGTCATATGTTCGAGTTGACAGAAGTCAGCTTTTGTGGTAAGTTGTTAAGGGAAACAGTCATTGTGTTTTAGCTATTTCTCCAGGTTATTCTGTTCCAGTAGCAAAGCCAAGCCCTGTTTGGAAATGAGCAATGCTTTAAGTAAATCTAATAATTGGTCTTTTCTACCTTATTCTGCTTCGACATGGCAGCTGCCTCTCCACCAGGCTGATTTTATCAGGCTTAAGGAAGTCCCCTCTGCTCTTTCCAGCTCTCAGAAGAAATGTTACCGACATTAATCAAGCACTTTTCGTGTTATGTTGGCTCCTTGTTCCTGTTAAAGCTGACAGTTCTGTTAACACGTCTCTATTTTTAGATGAAATGCTGCCAAGTTCATGAATTGCAAATAAAGGCAAATTAGATCATTTGACTGCACTTATTTTGAAAATTTGTCTTTTGAAAGAATATATGGTCTATCTGAACAAATTTGTGTAATTTTTTTGTTGCTGTTGGTTTTGTTTTGTTTTTTGAGACAGGGTTTCTCTGTGTAGCCCTGGCTGTCCTGGACTCACTCTGTAAACCAGGCTGGCCTTGAACTTGCAGAGATCCACCTACCTCTGTCTCCTGAGTGCTGGAATTAAAGTTGTGTGCCATCATGCCCAGCAATTACAGACAGCTGTGAACTGCCATGTGGGTGCTGGGATTTGAACCCCAGTCCTTTGGAAGAACAGCCAGTGCTCTTAACTGCTGAGCCATCTCTCCAGCTCTGGTTTTGTTTTTTTGACTATGATGCATAGTTTTAATTTGATGTAGTTTATCTGTTTTATAAATCAGGTTATATTTTACAATTTTTTAAACCTTTTATGTCAGTCACTCTTGTGAATTTGGTACATAAAATGCAGTGTGATAAGTTAATATATCACAGTAACAGTCCTAAGAGACTGAGGCAGGAAGATCACAAGTTGAAGGTCAGCCTGTGCATAAACATGTCTGAAAAACAAAGTAAACAGTAACAAATGGGGTAGCATGATAAATACTGGGAAGGCCTATAAAGGGCTAAATCAGGAACTATAGCTATGTTTGTTACAATGCTGACTTTTCATTTGAGCTTGATGTATAACTAAAAGGAGGGCAAAAGCTTGGCAGCTCAGCCTTAATTTTTCATCTCTCTTTTTTGTCCTAAAGTTTGGGTCAGATCTTACTCAACTGTGGTTGTGGACATACTAGTCAAAGCCGAGTGCTCTCCTCCTTCAAGGGTCAGGTACCAAAATAAGAGTAAGGTTCTTTCTAAGGATTGCCAACTGCCAGCTCTTATGACACCCTGTTCCAGTCCTTTGGGGTGGTGCAGAAAGAAGCTTTTACTCATTGCCTTACCCTTATAGGAGCAGTAGAGGCAGGCAGATAACCCCATGGTAGACTGTCTCCCTCTCCCCAAGTACTTATTGACTCTAAGCAAATGCTGCCTTTCTATGGTCAAGGTGTGTGTGGCTAGTGCTAAGATAATGACCAACCAGATCACATTTGATGGAGACTGCTTGACTATGAATCCTCCTTGACTCTTTCTGTATGAAATTCTGGAGCTTATGTGTTAATACCTCTGAAGACATCTTTCCAACACAGACGTAATGATTATATTCCTTTCTCACCTTTCATAATTAATTTCTTGGATCCTGGCTGGATCTGATTTCCTTGGAATCCTTCTTGAGACAAGAGCTGGGCTATGACTGTTAGTAAGTTATACATGGCAGTGCATGCCTGTAATCCTAGCCCTTGAGAGGTGGAGGTTGGAGGATCACAAGTTCAAGGCCAGCCTGTTCAGAATAGTAAAGCCTCTCAAAAAAGAAAAGAAAAAAAGACTATTGGGAAAGGTGGAAGTTGGATATTTATTTAGAGTAATAGTTTTGTATTTTTACCCTATTTATGATAGGGTAAAAATGAATTATATGAATTATAAATAATATCTAAATATGCAAACAGAATCCATCAAAACGATCATCCACCATGATCAAGCAGGCTTCATCCCAGAGATGCAGGGATGGCGCAATATATGAAAATCAGTCAATATAATCCACCATATAAACAAACTGATAGAAAAAAAGCCCACATGATCATCTTGTCAGATGAAGAAATGGTCTTTGACAAAATTCAATTTGCCTTTGTGATAAAAGTCCTGGAGAGAGTAGGGATACAAGGGACATGTCTTACCACAATAAAGGCAATTTACAACTATCCAATATCAAATTAAGTGAAGAAAAACTCAAAACAATTCCATAAAAATCAGGACCAAGACAAGGTTGTCCTCTCTCTCTCTCTTTAGAGACAGGGTTTCTCTATGTAATAGTACAGGTTGTTCTGGAACTCGCTTTATAGACCAGGCTGGCCTCAAACTCATAGAGATCTGACTGCCTCTACCCCCTGAGTGCTGGGATTAAAGGTGTGTGCCACCAGGCCTGGCTTCTCCATATCTATTCAATATCATACTTGATGTTTTAGCTAGAGCTATAAGGCAACTGAAGGAGATCAAGGGGATACAAATTGGAAAGGAAGAAGTAAAAGTATCATTATTTGCAGATGATATGGTACTATATATAAGTTATTCTAAAAATTTCACTAGGGAACTCCCATAACTGATAAACACAGCAAAGTAGCTGGATACAAGATTAACTAAAAAAAAAAAAAAAAAAAAAAAAAAAAATCAGTAACCCTCCTATATACAAATGACAAAAAGACTGAGAAAGAAATCAGGGAAACAATACCATTTGCAATAGCCACAAACAATATAAACTATCTTGGGGGTAACTCTAAGCAAGGAAGTGAAGACCTTGTATGATAAAAATTCAAAGTCTTTGAAGAAAGAAATTGAATGGAAAGATCGCCCATGCTCACGGATCAGTAGGATTAATATAGTAAAATTGGCCATCTTACCAAAAACAATCTAAAGATTCAATGCACTTCCCATAAAGATTCCAACACAGTTCTTTATAGACTTTGAAAGGACAATTCTCAACTTCATCAGGAAAAACAAACATACAAAAAAAAAAAACCCACCAAAACGAACAACAGGATAGGTAAAACAATCCTGAATAATAAAAGAACTTCTGGAGGTGTCATCATCCCTGATTTCAAGCTGTACTACAGAAGTACAGTAATAAAAACTGAATGGTATTGACATAAAAACAGATACGATCAATGGAATCAAATTGAAGACCTAGACATAAATCCACATTCCTATGGGCACCTGATTTTTGATAAGCCAGAAATACACACTGAAAAACAGAAAGCATCTTTGACAAATGATCTAACTGGATGTCAGCATGTAGAACAATGCAAACAGATCCATATCTGAAAAGCTATAAGACAAAGGACACTGTTGGGCTGGAGGGATGGCTCAGAGGTTGGGGGCGCTGGCTGCTCTTCCAGGGCTCCTGAGTTCAGTTCCCAGAAACCACATGGTGACTCATGACCATCTATGATGGGATCAAGTTCCCTCTTCTGGTGTGCAGGCATGGATACTTCAATACAGAGCATTGTATACATGATAATAAATGGATAGGTCTTAAAAAAAAAAGGACACTGTCAATCAGACAAAGCAGCAGCCTACAGAGTGGGGAAAGATTTTTACCACCTCCATATCTGATAGAAGACTAATATCCAAAATATATAAAGAATTCAAGAAACTAGATATTGAAAAAAAAAACCCAATCAATTAAAAATGGGGTACAGATCTAAACAGAATTTTCAATAGAGGAATCTCAAATGACTGAGAAACACTTAAAGAAATGTTCAACATCCTTAGCCATCAGGGAAATGCAAATCAAAGTTACTTTGAGATTCCATCTTACACCTGTCAGAATGGCTAAGATTAATAACAAGTTACTGCTCATGTTGGTGAGGATGTGGAGCAAGGGAACACCCCTCCATTGGTGGCGGGAGTGCAAACCTTTACAGCTACTATGGAAATCAGTATGGTATTTCCTCTGAAAGTTAGGGATTGATCTACCTCATGATCCATTTATACCACTCTTGGGCATATACCCAAAGCATGCTCCATCCTACACAAGGACACTTGCTCAATCATGTTAATTGAAGCTTTATTCATAATAGTCAGAAACTGGAAACAACCTACATGTCCCTCAACAGAAGAATGGATAAAGAAAATGTGGTACTTTTACACAATGGAATATTACTCATCAGTTAAAAAAATGACATCATGAAATTTGCAGGCAAATGGACAGAACAAAAAAAATTATCCTGAGTGAGGTAACACTTCCCAGAAAGATAAATATGGCATGCATTCACTAAAAAGTAGATATTAGCTGTTAAGTAAATGGTAACCAAGATACATAATCTGTAGATCCAGAGAAGTTAGGTAAAGAGGAAGGGTTGACACATGGGTATCCTTGAGAGGGGGAACTAGAATAGATTTTACAGGTGGGGACAGGAGGATCAGGTGGTGGGAGAGATGGCTGGTATTGGGGTGTCTTGGGGGGGTGGTGGAAACCTAGTGTAGTGAAGTGGGAACTTCCTGGAATCTATGAAGGTGATCCTAATGAGGACTGCTAGTAATGGGAGAGACAAGAGTCTCAACTGGTCATCTTTTGTTGCCAGGCAAGGCTTCCAGTGGTAGCACTGGGTTGCATTTAATTGAGTTGTTGGCCAAGGAGGTCTCATGGAAATCCTCAAACAATCTAGGCTATTGCTAAGGCAAATGGTTACTCTCTGCAAACTTATAGGGGGCCCATTGCTGAGGACAACACCCACACAACTCATTGAACATAGAGAAGTTGAGCTGGTTTGACTACATGGAACTTTCACCCCTATGTTGTTCTAGGCTCTTTGGTGAGGGAAGGCACTCTCCAGGTTACTGAAAAAGAAAAGTGGAAACCAACCTAGCCACAAAACCTTTGACATATAATCTGTCCTGCCTGCAAAATATGCCACCAATGGTGGCACAGAACTTGTAGGAAGGAGTTGCCAAGCAATGTCTGATTTGACTTAAGGTCCCACTCTATAAGGAATCTATACCTGACACTGCTTGGGTAACCAAGAGCCAGAGACTAGATAACCCAGACAGCTAGGGTAATACCAAACACTACCTGTCTAAAAAAAAAAAGTATCATTAAATGATTCCTAATGATATTCTGCTATACTCATAAGTCAGTGCCTTATCCAGTCATCAGCAGACAGCCTTCCCCCAGTGGCAAATGGGAACAGATGCTGAGAGCTACAGCCAGGCATTAGATGGAGAATCTAAATGGGAGGTCTCCATCAAATCCCTCCTCTCAGAGCCCAGGGAATCCCAAGGAAGAGGAGACAGAAAGATTGTAAGAGTCAGAGGAGATGGAGGACACCATGAGAATGAGGCCCTCTAAATCAAGTACGCAAGGTACATATGAACTCACAGAGATGGAAGCAGCAAGCACAGGCCCTGCATGGGTCTGTACCAGGTCTTCTGTGCATATACTATAGCTGCTAGCTAAGCATATTTATGGGACTGCTGACTGATAGAACAGGTGAGTCTCTGACTATTCCTGTTTTTGGGACTCTTTTCCTCCTGTTAGGTCACCATGTCCAACTCAAAATGATAGTTTTTGCTTCATATTGCTATATTTCATTTTGTCATGTTTGGTTCTTATCTCTTGGAAGCCCATTCCTTTCTAATGAAAGACAGAAAAGGATTGGATCTAGAGGAGGTGAGGTGAAAAGAAACTGGGAGGAGTGGAGGGAAGGGAAACTATAATCAGGATATATTGTGTGAGAAAATAATCTATTTTTAATAAAAGGAAAAAATTTAAAAAATGTAAAAAGATGTTTAACTTGTACATTATAATGAAGAAACCAGACAGGGCTGTGTAGGTAGCTAAATAGTTGAGTACATGCTTAGTATTCATGAGCCTTGGGTCAAGACCACAGTATCTCACACACACACACACACACACACACACACACACACACACACACACGTGCACACAGTATCTCACACACACAGAGTATCACACACACACACACACACACACTCTCACACATACACACACCACACACACCCACACACACCACTTTCTCTCTCTCTCTCTCCCCCTCCCCAGAGGAAAAAAGGAGAACAAAGAAACAAGACGAACATAAAAGATATTCTATAAAATGTACAGCTTGTCATCCACTGGTGAGGTCATGAATGTAAAAGAATCCAGGCATCATGTCACATATCCAATACTTGGAGGCTAAGATGTAAGTTCATGGCTATTATGGGCAATACAGCAAGATCTTGTCTCAAAAACAAACCAACAAAAGCAGAACAAAAGATAGAAACTAGCCGGGCATGGTGGCGCATGCCTTTAATCCCAGCACTTGGGAGGCAGAGGCAAGTGGATCATTGTGAGTTCGAGGCCAGCCTGGTCTACAAAGCAAGTCCAGGACAGCCAGAGTTGTTACACAGAAAAACCCTGTCTCGAAAAACCAAAAAAAAAAAAAGGTTGGTTTCCATTTTTCTTTTTCAGGGAGGATTTTGCTCTCTCTGTGAGCAAGAAACTGTCTTGTACTGATGTGGACTAAAGGGATATGAAAATTGCTGTTATGATTATAAATTTAATTAAATTTTAGTAAAGGATTTTATTGCTGCATTTTGTGAAACTTGAATAGAATATGAAAACTTGCTAGTGATTAAAATTTCTTGGTTTTGATGACTATGATGGTTATCTTTGCTTGTGGAAAACTTGTGGTAAAGTTTTTTTTTTTTTTTTTTTTTGGTTTTTCGAGACAGGGTTTCTCTGAATATCTCTGGCTGTCCTGGACTCGCTTTGTAGACCAGGCTGGCCTCGAACTCACAAAGATCTGCCTGCCTCTGCCTCCCAAGTGCTGGGATTAAAGGAGTGCACCACCACCGCCCAGCTGTGGTAAAGTATTTCAATATGATGTAAAACCAGGTCTTTTTTTCCTGAAAATTTATTAATTTTTGAGATGGTTATACACTATGGTACACAGGCTGGTCTTGAACTCACAGGCTCAATGATCCTCTTGCCTTGGTCTCCCAAGTAGCTGAGACTTTTGCCATAAATTTTCAACTTCTTTATGCACATAAAGCTTTTCTTCAAGTATCTGGTTGTTTCAGATTGTAAAACACATAAGTAAACATTTTAATACTTATTTAAAAAATTATGTGTATGTGTGTATGTCTTCATGTAAGTGTATGTGAGTACAGGTACCTGTAGAAATCTGAAGAGGGTGCTGGAGCTCCCCGGAACTGTCACGAGGTGCCTTATTTGGGTGCTTGTACCCAGACTTCAGTCCTCACCACCCTACTACCTATAAAACAAACACTTAACATTAACCTAATGTTTCTTAAAAGGATATTTTTTCAGATTAATTCTCTGGGCGTGGATCTGTACGGATGGATGGTCTCAGCAATTTTTCAATCTTAAAGTCTATGAGTCTCGTTCGTCAGATCTTAAGGCAGTTTATAAATTTAATCTATTTCAATCATTGAAGTGGGGTGGCCCTTATATCAAGCAAGAGTTGCCTCTGTAGTCTTAGGGCCCAATTATTTGCAAGATGAAAAGTTTCTTAGGCTCACTGTTCAGATGCTTTGGGCCTCCAAGGGTTCTGCTCCAGTGCTTTGTCCAACCTGATGTTTTTGGGTTCTGAGGGGAGATAATTCTCCGTTTAGATGTTCTAGAGCACCAGGGAGGATCTGCCTTGGATTCCAGGCAGGCCGGTGCAAGATGGTGATAAGCAGTGGAGTGTGGTGAAGCCTCTCAGCAAGATGAGGAGGAAGGCCCATGAGGCTGTGTGGGCTTGTGATTTAAATCCTTTGTGTCATAAAGAGTCTCAGCAAGGATTCCAGCCTCTCATTGCCATGGTTCCTGTTAGGCCTTTTCAGGGAACGCCCCTGTCCAAAGTCCCATGGTCAAAGACGTCATCTGCTTATTGCAGGCTTTCAGGGCATGCCTTTCAACGGTAAGCATGGCCATCATTGGATACGCCCATCTTTTTCCTGAGATGCCAAATTTCCAAAATCCTATGCTGGTAGACGCTACACTACTTCACTAACTCTACCACAAAGATACTTGAAAATAAAAACACTCTTTTTTGAGATAAGGTCTTATGTGAATCAGATTGACCTTGAATTTAAGATCGCCTTGCCTCTGTCTCCCTAGTGCTTTAATTTCTTCAGGATGGAATGGCTATGTAAATTGTTTGGCATTCTTTTATTTAGGAGATTTTCATGTTTTCTCACATTCACTAATATTGACTCACTGGATATTTATACTTTGGGTTATAACCCAGTGCTGTTTTTTTTTTTTTTTAATAAATTGTTACAGACTTGGCTGTTGTGAGATTTTTTTTTTTTTCAGTTGGTTCCTGGATCTTTTTGAACAATCTCATCAGTTTGTTTCTGAACACGTCCAACTTTTTGGTACCATGAGGTAACCTCAGTCATACTGTATACTCTCTATCTCGTACAGGGACCTGTGATTCCTACATTAAAGAATGGTTTAGGAACCAGATGTGGGCAGACGTGCTCACTGCTGCTGGGCTGTAATCATTTCTGGATTCTTTCTGATGACATTGCTAGGAAACGTATATGTGAGCATTGTAATCCCTGTGTACCAGACATCTACATGTTAGTGTCCATCTATGTCTTTACTGGAATAAACCAGAATGCACAATGGTGTGTCTCATTCTACTGTCATCACATCCTGAGTGCATCTTTCCCTGCTTGCTTATCAATGACCTTCCTCTTCAACACGGAGAAACCTAGTTTCCACCATTTGTCATATTGTTGGAACAACAACAACAACAAAAAAGCCAAAAACCAAAAGCTAAACAAAACCAACCAACCAAACAGCCCAAGAGTCTTGAGACCTCAATTTCTTCAAAACACAAAATTGTTCTTGGAATGTGATCTTGTGCGCCTTCCAGGTGTAGCAGATAGGAGTGCATTTACTTCAGAGTACTCATTATTGCTTGCTGGTGTTATTTAATTAAATGTTTATATGCCTGTATGGAAAATCATGTTTTTGCCACACGTGGCTTGTCCTGCTGATTGTTTACAGCTTGAGCCCATGAGAACTTTACTCAGGTGTTTTTTCTTAACCCTCAGTATAAATTGGCTATTGCATGAGACTTTCTTCAGTCTGCCTCATTTATCGGCTCCAGTCTGCTGAGTTCCACCCTTCTAGAGCAGTGGACATCATACATTTGCTTTTCTTTTGTCCAGTGTGTCCACTCCTGTGAGAAACAATTTTTCAAACTGAAGGGTATTACAGCAATTTCAAGACAGAAACTTGTTAGGTGTCTTAAGAGACTGAAAAAAAAAAAAAACTAGGTTATCTTGGATAACAGCTTTTGGAGGTGTTCTGGATTTATGGGGAAACAGCTGGGCTCTTCTCCTGGCTCCCAACTGCTGAGCCTCATTCTGGGCTCACTACATTTATCTCTTGTTCTGTCATTCTAAATCATATAAATTATGGCACACACCTTTAATCCCAGCACTTGGGAGGCAGGAGCAGATGGATCTCTGTGAGTTTCAGGCCAGCCTGGCCTACATAGTGAGTTCCTGGAAGGCCATGGATACATAGAGAGACCCTATCTCAAAATACAAAACAAAACAACAACAAAATTGAAACAGGGTGTTTGTTGAGCATCCAAACCTAAATCTTCATGCTTGAGTGTCAGGCACATTATCCACTGAGCCCATCTCCCCAGCCCCTCAAGATGTTATTTATTTTTATTTAAAGTGTACCAGTGCTTTGCCTGCATGTAAGTACATCATGTGTGTGCAGTGTCTGCAGAGGCCAGAAGAGGGGGTCTGATTCCTTGAAACTGGAAAATTATAGGCAGCTGTGAGCCACCATGTAGATGCTGGGAACTGAACCTGGGTCCTCTGTAAGAGTAGCAAGTGTTCTTAACTGTTGAGGAGCTCCTCTCCCTATTTATTTTCTTAAAATTTTATTTTTATTTTATGTACATTGGTGTTTTGTCTGTACATGTGAGGGAGTTGATCTCCTGGAACAGGAGTTGTAGACAGTTGTGATCTGCCATGTAGGTGCTGGTAACTGAATTTGGGGCATCTGGAAGAGCAGTCAGTGCTCTTAACCACTAAGCCATCTCTCCAGCCCCTTCTCCCCCTATTTCTTCTTACTTTTATTAATTTTATTTTTTCTTTATCTGAGCAATATAGTCCTATTTTACTTGTTTTGACATCTTTTAATTGAAAATTTGACATTCCAAGTTTTGCCTGAGTGTGGCATAGTTATATATTCTTAGTATTATTGAACTTTTAAAAACGGAATGAAGCTATTTGTAAACAATTTGATTTTTTCTAGGTTTAGTTTTGAGCTTTCTTAGCTGTAAAAGAAAGGTTCTGAGGGCCAATTTCATCTCACTATTGAGGCGAAGCCCTTTCCAGATATTATGTAAAACTACAAAGGTTTCATTGTTTCATAAGAATAGGCATTTTTTCACGTCCTCTAACATCCAGTGGTTTTCTCCTGGACAGTGCAGCTTTGTGTCACGTGCTGTCAGTGTCCAGTGGATGCATTAGGAAGGGGAGCACATCTCTAGGTCTCTCTGTTTCTTCATACTGTCATTTGAATTCAAGCTGCCTTGGTTCCCGCAGGACCCCGGTGCCATCTCAAGTGACCTCCAGACCTTGCTTAGGTTTCCCTTCTCTGTTCTGTGATTAGAAAATGTTCTCCACCAGAGATGTTCACCGCTCACTCCATTATTATCCAAATCACTGATTTGTCTTCATGGTTTGATGTTTGATGCTTCTACCTCTGTTTCTTAGTATATTTTACCCTTTTAAAGCTTGATTTATGTGGAAGACTGAATCCATCCGCCCCTGTGACTTCTGCTATTTGTTACTTCATTTTAAGAAGCAAAGAGCAGGGCTGGAGAGATGGCTTAGAAGTTAAGAACACTAGCAATTCTTCCAGAGGTGCTAAATTCAATTCTCAGCAAACACTTGGTGGCTTATAGATATCTGTATTGAGATCTGGTGCCCCCTTCTGGCCTGCAGGCATAACACTGTATACATAATAAGAAAATAAATTATTTTAAAAATAAATGTATTAAAAAAAAGAAGCAAAGAGGAAATAATTTGAAAATACCGATCATGTCAAATTCCTAGAAACGCAATTCAAAATGCAAATTAAATTAAATTCAAACTCCTAGTCTTTCTGTAGAGACTTTATTGTCTTTCTGTTACAACCAATAAGTGGTTTTTGTATGAATAAAATAAGTTAAAAGATTACAGCTTTAAATGTCTTCAAACTTAGTTTGCCCATGTCTTGTAATCGTTAATTTTTTTTCAGAATTATTTTCATGAAACAACCTACTCAGCATTTTTGGCACTTAAAAAAGTGCATCCATACCTGCTAAAGTTTAAAACACATGATGCCATTTAAAAAGGATGTGTAAAAAACAAAACAAAACTATAACAGAGCTAAACAGAGAATTCACAAAGGAGGAATCCCTAATGGCTGAGAGACACTTGAAGAAATGCTCAACATCCTTAATCATCAGAGAAATGCAACTCAAGACGACTCTGAGATTCCATCTCACACCTGTCAGAATGGCTAAGATCAAAAACTCAAATGACAGCACATGCTGGCGAGGGTGTGGAGAAAGGGGAACACTCCTCCATTGCTGGTGGGAGTGCAAGCTTGTACGACCACTATGGAAATCAGTCTGGCGATATCTTAGAAAACTTGGAATAGCTCTACCTCAAGACCCAGCCATACCACCTCTGGGTATACATCCAAATGATTCTTCACCAAAACACAAGGAAGTTTCCTCATCTATGTTCATAGGAGCCTTATTTGTAATAGCTAGAAACTGGAAACAACCCAGATGTCCCTCAACCGAGGAATGGATTAAAAAACTGTGGTACATCTACCACAGTTTTTTGGAATACTACTCAGCCATCAGAAACAACAAAATCATGCAATTTGCAGCCAAATGGATGGAACTAGAGAAGCTCATCCTGAGTGAGCTAACCCAGACTCAGAAGGATGCACATGGCATCTATTCACTTCTAATCGGATTTTAGCCACATAGTACAGGATAACTATACTACAGGCAATACACCAAAGGGAACAGGAACATAGACTTTGTTACATGTCAATGAGACACTTTGCCCTAGTGGTGTTGCCTTGTAGGCCCCCAGTTGTATGAGGAGGCTCTTGGCCTCATATGACTGCTGAACTGGGGCGGGGGACTGTTATGTAGGGACATTCCACTCCAGAGGAGTGGGATGGAAGGGATAGGGGGTAGAAGGTGGGAGGGAGGGACTGGGAGGGGTGGAAAGAGGGCACTGTGATGGAGATGTAACCTGACATAATAAATAAACATTAAAAGAAAAACAGGAAAAAAGAAAGAAAGAAATAAAAGGCGGCTATCAAAATTGGATCAGAGAAATGGAAAAAACAAAAGAAAACTGTAAGTTGGCAGGATGAAGGCATTTAGATAACACATGTTTTAAAAAGAATTGATTAATGAGCCTCTTTAAAAGTACCTGAAGATTATTTCGGTTTGGCTTTTCTGATTTTTCACTTTCTCCAACATCCTACCCTGTTGTCTGTCCTGCAGTCGGAGTAAAAATCCATGCAGCGGTAGGGAGTCTCCTCTGTTGTCTGAAGCTTCCAACTTGAGGTCTCGGAATCAGAATGGGGCGTCCGGCTGCACGCAGCATTCTGGGTATTGTAGTTCCCCCCCATCTCTAGCGCTGCGTGGGTAGTGAAGTGCGCGCGCGTCATCCCGGCTGGTGTACTTCCGCATCCTGCAGTCGTCACCTGTCCCTGTCGACGGTCCTCCCGCGGTTCTGGTGAGCAAGTGTGCCGACGACCCTGGCTGCTGCAGATCCCTCCAGGCAGAGAAGAGTCCGAGAGCTAGCGTGGGCCACCCACAAGGTTCAGGCGTCAGCGGCTGCTCTATCCTCAATGCGTGGAGTCTTTGGGAGTGGAATCAGCTGCGCTGCCTATCTCAGAAGAGGGTCTCGGTGAAGACCCTCGGGTGGGGAGGGAGCCATGTGGGGATGAGGTTCGGGGTCCAGTACCTTGTCCTAGACAAGTACAGGTTAGTCTGGCTCAAGACCTGCTTTCCAGGTTATGCTGTAGGTGTGTGCCCTGTGTTTGTGCGCTGTCAGGGATATTGGACCTGGGGCACCCAGATGTTATCCCTCTACTCCCATCCTCCTCTGAGACTGGGAGGTGAAAGATAAGAACTATCCTCCACAGGGACAAACATCTAAATTGGTGAGGACGGGAGTATTGGGTATTAGTCTTGGGGAGTTGCGCCCATCATAAATTTGGAAATGGAACTTGCTCACTAGGATCTATGTTCATGCAGGAGGATTGCCCTGGGGGGAAAACATACAAAATTTCCTGATTGAACAGAAGGACAATGACCAGGAGACTGGGGCCAGCCTTGAAGCTTGGAGCCTGGTGTGTGCCAAGGCTTCTGTGTGTGGGTGTGTGTGGGTGTGCAGGGGGAGGGCTAGGGTCAGGGGATGACTTTTGCATACCTGTGGGCTTCTGACTTTGTGTGGCTCCCTTGAGCTTTGGGACTTTTCAAGAGCTTAGAGTCCCACAAGGGGGGTGGGACATTTTCCCCATGTCCCAGGGCTTGTTGGCTGACTCCCTGAATTTCTGGAGGTGTGGCCAGGTCTCCCTTTTTTGCTTTTTCATTTTAGTTCATTGAGTGATCCCTATAACTCATTTTGATCATATTCTCTACCCAAAATTCTTCCCAGATCCACCTGCCTTCTCTATGTGTGTCATTTTCTTTCTTTTTTGTTTTAAAACTCATTAACACTAATTTGTTTTGTCCAAATATTCTTGGATATTTCAGTGGATTGTGATTGACTTACCACAGATCATGCTCTTAAAGAAAACTGTCTCCTTTCCTAGCAGCTAATAATTGCCAGTAGTGCCATATTAGGGATTTGGTGCCCAACTCCCATCTCTATGCTGAGATTTGTTCTGGTGTGAGCTTGCACAGGACATGAGCATGATGTTGTAGCTGCTGTGAGTTCATATTGCAGCTGTCCTATTGTAGCCAGAAGACATTGTTTCTTTGTAATCACCCACCATCCCTGGCTCTTACACACTTTTTGCTACCTCTTCCTCAATGATTCCTGAGCCTTGGCTGGGGATTTGTAGTACATATGTTCCCATTAGGGCTGCCAGCTGTGGGTCTCTGTGTTAATCATTATCTATGCAAATAGAAGTGTTTCAAATGAGAATAGAATGTATTAATCTATGGGTAAACCAATAAATCATTAGGAATTGGTTTAATACTATATGTGTTTAGCAGAATAATAATAGTAGATTCTCCTCTAGGAGCTATTTCATGTCTAGATAGGTTCTTGTCCTGATACTATTATAGGTTTCATCTTGCAGAGTGACACTTATATCCAATCAGAAAGTGGTTGGTTACTCCTATGGTGTTTTTGCCACTATTGCACTAGTGGACATATCCGCATATCTTGCTAGGCAGTCATTATTGTAGTATAATGTTTGGGGAGGGGTCTTTGGGGCCTCAGTGGCTAACAGTTCCAAAAGAGGTAACCCATTCCTAGCAATGGACTTTTAATTTGTTAGTCTCTGGTGTCTAGTAGGGGTATTGTTACAGGATAACTACATTTTAACTCTGTATATATTGAGACTTCTATGGTAGTAGGTTTCTACCTGCTTTTTTCAAAAAGTAGTGTTATTTACTTCTCTCAGGACTTATTATTTTTAACTTTACAGTATGAAAACATTGTAGTCATTCCCAGAAGTATTCCCCAAAGTTCCATGGATTCGTAACCTAGATTTATCACCTGTAAATGAGTGAATGGCCCTGCTGCACCCAGTCTTCATCTCAAAGTGTGGATTTCTTCGGAATCGACTCCTTTCTAGAAGCCTATACCAGAGCCTGGTTGTGAGTGCAGCTGCTCCTGCACCCCCAGGGCAAGGAGCAGTTCTGGTTTGTTTCTTCACTGAGTCACTTTGAACAAGGGTATTTTAGAATGCTATCCCCTGAGCATAAGTGTCACCATCTTCATCAGAAAGTTCAGACTACTTGGAACAGAGTTCATTTGACTCGGTTTATGTGGATAAATTTCTAAGTTTGCTTCCCCCACCCCCAATACTACATTGTCTTGAATACTGCTGCTTCATAAGTTGTGAACTCTGGTAGTGTTTAGTTTTGTTCTTCAGTATCCTTTTAACTCTTTTGCATCCTTTGTCTTTTCATATGAATTTTAAAAATATCTATAGCCGGGCGGTGGTGGCGCACGCCTTTAATCCCAGCACTTGGGAGGCAGAGGCAGGCGGATCTTTGCGAGTTCGAGGCCAGCCTGGTCTACAAAGCGAGTCCAGGACAGCCAGAGCTGTTAAACAGAGAAACCCTGTCTCGAAAAAAAAAAAAAAAACCAAAAAAAAATATATAAACAACTTAAAAATATCTATAAAGTAATTCCCCAAGATTTTGATGGGGATGTGTTTGTATCTATAGCCCAGGTTGGGGAGAATTGACACTTTAATAACAATGCTGAATTTTTCTACTTATTATATAGTATATGTCTTCATTTATTCAGATCTTTCATTTCTTTCAGCAAAGTTTTGTAGTTTTTCTCATAGCTATCTCATAATTAAAAACTTATACTAAGTATTTTTTGTTTGGATGCTATTGTAAGTGTACTGTTTTAATTACAAATTCCAGTGGTTGGTTGCTAATGTGTAGGAAAATAATATTTTATTATTAACTTTGTATTTACTAGTTGAAACAACTTTTTCTTTTTTTCCTGAGACAGGGTTTCTGTGTTTATCCCTGGCTATCCTGGATTCACTTTGTAGACCAGGCTGGCCTCGAATTTTCAGAGGTCTGCCTGCCTCTGCCTCCCAAGAACTGGGATTAAAGGCATGCACTACCACTCCTGGCAAGTTAAAAAAACTTGCTTTAGGAATTTTTGTTGATTTTGTGGGATTTTTCTCCACAAACAGTTGTGCCATCTATAGACCAAGTCAAAGTTCTTTCTTTCACAGACTTTTAAAAATATGTCTCTGTGAGTTTCACATTACATTTGATTGACATGTTTTTTTTTTTTTAAATTAAAGATTTATTTATTTATTTTATGTATATGAGTGCTTTGTCTGCATGCACACACACCTGCAGCCAAAAGAGGGCACCAGATCTCATTATAGATGGTTGTGAGCCACCATGTGGTTGCTGGGAACTGAACTCAGGACCTCTGGAAGAGCAGGCAGTGCTCTTAACCGCTGAGCCATCTCTCCAGCCCTTGACATGTATGTCTTTTTTTAAAGATTTATTTATTATGTATACAGTGTTCTGTCTGCAGGTATATCTGCAGGCCAGAAGAGGGCACCAGATTTCATTATAGATGGTTGTGAGCCACCATGTGGCTGCTGGGAATTGAACTCATGACCTCTGGAAGAGCAGGCAGTGCTCTTAACCGCTGAGCCATCTCTCCAGCCCGACATGTATGTCTTTTAAGTACCTTTTTTATTCGATGAGAGCTTCCCTCCCTGTATATTTTAATACTTTTATTTGTTGAAACATCATATTTAACAGTAATTATAAATATCAATTTATTATTTAGAACTTTTGCTTTGCCTTTTAATAATGACTGTCATTTTCCTCTGTGCCCCAAAAGGTCATAACCACACCTAAGAATGTTTACGAATTTCTAACATTATCTCATGCCTTATTTATATTTAACTCTCTTTATAGACTCTCCTTTTCTCATTTATGTATGTAAGCCAGGATCCAGTCCGGGTCACACACATCGTGTGAGGAATTGTTTTTTTTTTCTTTTCCCCTATCTTTAATTAAGAGAAGATCTCTCTCTATTCTTTCCTTAAACAATCTGTTTATGAAGTTTATGAAGTTTACTCCTACTTTCTATGGAGTAGGTCAAATGCTGCCGATGACCTAAATTCCAAGTGACATTTCAAATCTTGGGAGCCTCATCTTGGATTTGTGAGTGGGTGTAGTCAGGGTCTCACAAGGTCAGGCCTCCAGATCTATATGGAATTCTCATTGTTCCTTTTACTTTGGATTTCCTGGACCCTGTCCTTTAGCCTCTGGGCAGGTATGGACAGGATGCTTCTGTATTCAGTGTGCCAGGGGAGCTTTATTTCTCAGTGTGAGTGCTCGCTGAGGGGCACTCCAAGTGTTACTCAGCTGTTGGAGGATGGAGGCTCCATTACTCGGCCAGAGATGGGGTTTGATATGACTGGCACAGATATGTGGGTTCTCTTCACTGGTTAAGAATGGCCTGCAGGGATGCTCTCTGTTAACCTGCCCACCTCGCCTCTATCATGTCCCTGCTTTCTACTGAGCTGGGAGCCTGGGACATGAAGGGCTTTCTTCCTAAGTGCTGTCACTTTTCTTCCTGTTCCTCAGATTGGACTCTGAACGTAGACTCCTCTAGGGACAGTATTCTGGAGCGTGGGAAATGGCCCCGGGTCTCCTGACAACCAGAGACAAGGTAAGTCCTGATTTCCCATATCTCTTTGCCCTTTTCCTGTCTTCAGTCTTCCTTGTGGGTGTCAGACAGTGCCCACTCCCCATCTGGAAGGTCTAACTCATCTTACCTGGAACTTTTTATAAGATTTCTTAGCATTCATGACAAAAGCACTCATCACGTAGTTAACTGTGAGCATCATATGGCTAACATAAAAACACAGGATATCTAGGCCTATGTACCCAGTGATTCCCAAGGCCTACAGGATGTGTATGAAGGCTGTGTGTGTGTGTGTGTGTGTGTGTGTGTGTGTGTGTGTGTGTGTGT
>CAJQZJ010004381.1:8584330-8639237 GCA_907164525.1 Lophiomys imhausi
AATCAAACACATTCACCTTCCAAACCCCTCCCCACTACCCAAAGTTATATAAAGTCCTGATTAAACACATTCCCTCTCCCTCTCCACTCCCAAGCATGACTGCCTTACTGCTTATTTTAAACGTGGTGGGGAAGCGCCCACGAAGAGTTCGCTGTTGCTGGCTGCCTGGCTGGCCAGGCTCACATGGGCCCCAGGCTCCGCCTGGCCTGGGTCTCCTGCTGACAGCCAGGGCTCCTCTCTGCTGTGTTGCCGCCACTGGCAGCCTAGCCAGGCTCACTTCGTGCTCAGCCATTTCTACTGAGCACCGGCCCCCACCTAGTTGTCTCAGCCTGACAATTCGGGGTACATTCTCCCGCAGAGAGCCGCTGACTTTACATCTCCCTCACATCACCCACCTGGGCACCCGGCCCAGCTCCACGAGCAGATCTCCCACCTAGCCCCCCACTCTCGTGGCCACCCCTTTTCTGCCCAGACCGTGTACAGATTCCCGTCTGTGTTTCTCCCTTTTTCTGCCCAGATAGGTTTAGCCAGCACGTTCTGGTGGGGAGAAGACTGTGTTCCCAGCCTGATACCAGGCCAGGCTGGGAAGTGATCACGAGGAAACTCAGCACAAAGAGCTAAGGTGACCACAGATAAATGGAGCCAAAAGAGTCAAGCCAACAGTGTTTCAACAAATAGAGAATTCAGTAAAGAAAAATTATAAAAAGAAATAGCAAAGGAATTTAACAGCTTCTTGGGTAGACGTACTGAAGACTGGAGATAATTCAAGTATATATCCATTCTAAAGAGCAAACAAAGAATGCAAGACAAAGTAAAAATAAAACCAGAGCTTAAGAGAGCTGTGGGCACTATCAGGTATATAGATCTACACAGTGGGAATGGAAGAAAAGATACATGGAGGAGGTGGAGGAATGATTTCTAGAAAGTCTGTGAACAAGGATCTGTACATTTAAGAAACTCCAAACAAGATGAACATTAAAAAAAAAAATCCACACCACAGTTTTAATAACTGAAGACAGAACATTGGAAGCAGTTAAATGAGAGTGACTTATGTCCCACGAGAGAGCATCAGCGCGACTCAGCTGGTTTCTTATCTGAAGCCGTTACTAGTCAGCGAACCTACCAAATTGGTAGGGAAGAGTAAAATTATCTCTTTACTTGAAACTTGACCCAATTAAAACTGTGCAATACTTTCTCTGTAGTCTAAATATTTGCCTCAAGATTCACATGTTGAAACAAGATAGGATCCTTGGGAGGAGATTAAGTCACAGGGGCAGAACTTGCACAAAAGAGTGACTGTGTGAAGGGCCCGGAGGGAACTAATTTTGCCCTTCATTGCTTGTTTGTCTCTTCTTCCCTGGGAGGATGGTGTTTGTTCCCTGTGGAGGATACAATACACTGTCTTAGGAAAAGACCAAGCCCTGCATAGCACTTCCAGCTGGTTTCTAGCATCAAGAGAAACAAAAAATTTCAGGCATTTTGTTAGATTCTCATGAATCAAATAACATTTCTACAGAAAAAAAGGCAGAGTAAGTTCAGCAAAGTAATAAAATCTGCAGTATATATAATCAGCACAGAAACTCCAGTTCAATCTCTGTATCTTTCCACTGATATGTCTGAATGAGAATAATTAAAAAAGAAACACAATTCCTTTAAAATAGTACCAAAGATTCCTTGGTAATAAATTTAACCAAGGAAGTCAAAGATTTGTTCACAAAAACATTTCTGGAAAAAAATATCAGAAGGCCTCAAGAAATAGAAAGGCTTTTTGTTGATAGTCATGGTGCCCAGAATGTGTCTGATCCCAGAGTGACTGGGGAAGCTAAGCAGGGTTGGGCCCATTTAGTACTTAGATGGGAGAAAAGATTTCCATGGTTGTGATTAGATGGCAGTACCACCTAAGATGATCCAAACATTCAACTCAATTTGTATCTAAGTGCCAGTGACTTTATTGTAGAATTCTATCATACATTAAAAGACTTACCTTCCCCCAAAAGCCAGAAAAGGAGGGAGCACTTTAAAATTCCCTTTATGAAGCAAGTATTATCCTCATACCCAAACCAGACAAATGCAGTTCAAAAGAAAGTTAAAGATCATCGTGCCGTGAAATTTACACCTGACCCTGCTTGTTAAGCTGTGGAAATAGTACTGTCTTACTATAAAGTTTACTTTTATTTTTTCTCCCAGTTTTTCGAGACAGGGTTTCTCTGTGTATCCTTGACTGCCCTGGACCCACTTTGTAGACCAGGTTAGCCTTGAACTCACAGAGATCTGCCTGCCTGTGCCTCCCGAGTGGAGGGATTAAAGGTGTGTGCCACCACGCCTGGTAAGTAGACAGCTGTGAACTGCCATGTGGGTGCTGGGATTTGAACCCTTGTCCGTTAGAAGAGCAACCAGTGCTCCTAACCGCTTAGCCATCTCTCTAGCCCCAAGTTTATCATTTTTACTGCTTTAAACGAACAGTTCAGTGCCAGCAGGTGCATTCACAGTGTCATCTGTGCTGTAACCACTGCCCATCAGGTAAAAGAAGCACAGCATTTCTCCTTTTGTGATTAGCATGTTTCGCTTGATGTAATATTTCCAAGGCTTATTCCAAAAAACCACAAATCAGATTCCCCTTTTAATGTCTCTGTGTGCTGCACTTGATTTCATCATTCATTGGTTGTTAGCTGTCTGAGGGTTCCACCTTTAACCTGCTGTGAACAATGCTGTTATGAACATTGTCTGCAATGTCCTGAGTTTGTGCTTTCGATTTTTTGTAGGCAATAGACACAAAGATGGAATTGCTGTTGTAGTACTCAAACTTTCCTATAGAAATGTCACCATTTTATGTTCCCACCAGTAGTGTGCACACTTTCAATTTCTCTATACACTTGACCTGTTTCTTTGATTTTTGATAATGGCTATCCTAGTGTTTGTATGTTGATGGTGAAAAACTGAATTCATTCTTTGTTAAGATTGAGGACAAGCATAGAATATCTATTTTCTACACTCATTCAATGTAATGCTAAAAGTTCTAGCTAGAGCAAAAAATCGGGAAAAAGAGATTGAAAACATACAGATCATTAAGAATTAAAACTGTTCTTATTTTCATGAGACATGATGGTCCCTGTAGAAAATCTCAAGGAACTTAGAGGAAAAACTTCTTAGGGCTTGTGAGTGAGTTTGGCCAGGTTGTATTAGAAAAAAAAAAAAGCAATATCGCATACCTTATGTATCATAACAGTGAATATGCACCCAAACTACAGGCCATCAAGATCACACACACACAATACATACAGAAATTCTGAAATGTAATAAAATTCTTTGTAAGATCTTAATGCTGGAAATTACATTTTGTGAAAGAAATCACACACACACACACACACACACACACACACACACTCATACACTGTAAGGATGGGAAGATCTAGCATAATAAAGAGGTCAGTTTTCACCATATGGATACACGTGGTGTGCTGGCTAGGTTTGTGCCACTCATGGGCTGGTGATCCTAAGTTCTATAAGAAAGCAGGCTGAGTAAGCCAGAGGTAGCAAGCCAGTAGGCAGCACCCCTCCACGGTCTGTGCATCAGCTCCTGCCTGCAGGCTCCTGCCCTGTTTGAATTCCTGTCCTGGCTTCCTTCAGTGATAGACTATAATGTGGAAGTCTAGGGCCAATAAACCCTCTTCTACTCAACTTGCTTTTTGATCATGGTGTTTAATGCAGCAATAGAAACCTTGACCAAGACACATGGTAAACAGAAATTCTGGTAAAGTTATAACAGTTTTTGTTGTTGTTTGTAGGTATATACAAGATTACTTTAAAATTTGTATAGGAAGGAATAGGCTATTTTAAAATAGCTAAATGATTTTTAAGTGAAGTTTATCCACTGTGTGTGCAGGTGTGTATCTAATCCTAACTACTCAGGAAGCTGTGGTAGGAGAGTTGGGAGTTGAGCTAACATGGACGGAGTAGTAGAACCATTTCAAGTATAGTAAAATAAAATAAAGAGTAGAGTGGAGGGATTCAGACTTCTTGATTTCAAGCCCTGCTATAATAGATGTAATAATTTGAACTGTTGTTTTTGAAGGTCTCATATTTGCCTAGATCGATAGAAAAAAAAAGAAAAAAGGAAACCCAGTCTTTCTGGGTTGTGTATATGGAACTGGCATCCATATATGGAAGTTGTCTTCAACATACAAAGATAAGGTTAAGGGTAAGAAGCAGGACCTGTAAACTTCATGCTGTTGTACCACATTCTTCCTACTTTGTGCTGGATACTGACTTAAACGGGTTACTGGTTTTAGCTAGGCTGATTCTTTCATGAGCAGGAGTGTGTTTTTGTTACAGGCACTAATGGCCTTCCATGATGTGGCTGTCGCCTTCAGCCAGATGGAGTGGGAGCTGTTGAGTCCTGCTCAGAGGACCCTGTATAGGGAGGTGATGCTAGAGAACTACAGTCACTTGGTCTCTCTGGGTAAGGCTGCCCTGCTCTGTGTCTTGGAATTTACCTGTGTGCATCTTAAATGTCTGTGCAACAGTCGATGTGCTCTGCTCTTTAGAATGTCCATGTTTTGTAAAGAAGTTGTGTGTGTGTGTGCATGTGTGCAGTGACTGACAGTGCATTTCTGGACTTCTTTCTAGGCTGCACCCTTCAAATATGGGAGGAACTTTATTTACTTAAGCACAGGGCATGCTTACCCTGCCTTTGAGCCAGGATCCCCTGCCCTTGTTCATTCTTGCTTGGTATTCTGCTATTCTTTCCCCATCTCTGCACTTCCTTCTGGGTGTATGACATTTCCTCTGTTGGCCTGGAGTTCTTTTGTAGCCTCCTAAGCCACTAGCCTAGTCACCTTGGTTTTGTTTCTTGTGAATAGGAATTGCATTTTCCAAACCAAAACTCATCACACAGCTGGAACAGGGGGCAGAACCCTGGAGAGATGGCAGTGGATGCCTTTTGGACCTTTGTTCTGGTAAGTGGAAGACTGTGAGCAGATGAGGGTATGAGGCATTGAGGAGCTCACCAGGCAAGGGAGGGTCCAGCTCTGAGATGCTGCAGGGTAGGGAACTCTCCTATAGGCCTCCCAGGGCTCCAAGTAAGGCTGTGTAGCACTGCCTGCCTTCCCCCTCCTGCCCCCTCATGCTTGCCCCGAGAAGGGTCCTCTGGAGGTCTACCTCCCCCAGGGCACCTGATTTCTCTGCTCCAGCAGCACTTTTAGTATTTCATTCTCTTGTGCCCTTGCCAGTTTTGCTTTTGATCTTCAAAACATTGCCTGCCCTTTGAGACTGGGTAGGCTGCCCCTGCTGGATGCTTTTCAGTTTCTGTTCTTGACCTAGAAACTGTTGTACATCACATCTACCTTGTAAATTCCCATAGCTTTGTTTTCTTTAAGATGGTTTAATTAAGATTACAGCAAAAATGTGAAGCACTGTAGCAGTCTGGCAGCCTTGTGGGCTAGGAGCCCATCGTCCACCAGGGGGCAGGCTCGTTCCTTCTCAGACTGTCCTGCTTTTCCAACTTCTTCCCTGTACACATTCCAAGACTCCACTTTTATCCTACTCAGTGGGTGCCTCAGCATACCACGATATTTTGCACTTTTTAAAACTTCTTCACTCATACTATGCACCCTCCAACTCCTGGAAATTAAATAATTTTACTCTATATTTGTATAACACTGTGGAAGCATGCAAGAACCATACTTAGAACTGAAGTAGCTGGTCCATACACATGTGTAGCTTTGAATGGATTAGAGATGCCAAACTGTCTGAGACAGGTAAGAGCATGTACTCCAGTGGCAATGTGAGAATTATTTGGACACATCCTTACCAACATTTGGTACTATCTGACCCTAGTCTTTTTGGAATCTCATGGGGTGTCAGGTGGCTAATATGAATATCTACTCATTTGATCTGTGTCCCCTTCTGGGAGTGATTTGACTGCTGTAGATGCTCGCCCACTTTTCAGTTAAATTGTTTTTCTCTCTTTTGTTACTGATTACAATTGTAGAATTTCCCCCAAAACATTTAGGTATTCAACCCAAACTGATTTTATATGACTATTAGAATGTACAGGTACATTTTTGCTTATATTTTTCCATTAATTTATTTTTGCTTTTAATGACATTTTAAAAAGTTTTTTGAGATAGGCTCTCACTGTGTATCCCTGGCTGGCCTGGGACTCCCTATAAAGACCAGGTTAACTTTGAACTCACAGAGCTCTGCCTGCCTCTGCCTCCTCAGTGCTGCATTCACAGAGCTCTGCCCACCTCTGCCTCCTCAGTGCTGAGATTGAAGGTGTGCACCACCATACTGTTATTTTCATTTTATTTTATTTTGCTTCTAAATAAACCATATGGAGGATGTTATGCTTTATATCAAACTTGGACTTTTAATAAAGAATTTTATTACATGAGGTATATTAACATGTAATATAAAATGCTATTGAGGTATAAGGTATTGATAAGTAAGGCATGTTTTTAAGGTATAATAAACTGTATTAAAAATGAAAATTAGTAAGTTTCATTACAACTGAAATAGTGAGCATATCCATCATTCTCAAATTTTCTATATCCCGGCCAGGCGGTGGTGGCGCACGCCTTTAATCCCAGCACTCGGGAGGCAGAGGTAGGCGGATCTCTGTGAGTTCGAGGCCAGCCTGGCCTAAAAGTGAGTCTAGGACAGCCAGGCTGTTACACAGAGAAACCTTGTCTCGAAAAACCAAAAAAAAAAAATTTTTTTTTTCCATATACCTTACCATATTTCTACTTTCCAGCCCTCCTTGTCCTCCTTTCTTTTTCCTCCTTTTTATAAAGTAGAATATTTTATTAACTTTTTGAAAGTTAATATAATTAATAAAATTAAAATGAATTAATTTTATTAATTTTCTTTGAGGATTTTATGCACACATACAATGTATTTTGATCATGTTCACCCTCATTTCTGCCCCCTTACTCCTACCAGATCTCTCCTCTATGACACAATTCCCAACTTCATGTCCTCCTTTTTCTTTCTTTTTACAAATAACCCAACAAGTCCCATTTGGGTTGTCCACATATTCATGGGTCTGAGGCCGTCCACTAGAGTGTGGTAGATGTCCCAGGGCCACACCCTGAAAGGAACTGACTCACCCTTCTTAAGAACTCATAGCTGCCAATAATATCTCCTCCTTTCTAATCCATTTTCCCGGATTATAGATTTATCTGAGTTTTCAAAAATTTATTAAATTGATTCATAACAGGATGTAACTGTTTTTTACACTTAGCATAATTACTTTGAATTTTATTCATGTGGTATACCCCAATAATTCATTTTTATTGGTGAGTAGAATTACTTCATATTGATATATCATGACTTATTTGACTACTGACTTGTGTCTGAGTATTGGCCATAAGTAGGGTATATGTTTATTAAAAATGACATCTCAATAGGGCCCAGAATCTCATAGCATGAAAGCCAATTCAGGATAGAATAAAAAAATATCAGCCATCATAGCAAGAGCCAGGAAATTACAATTTTCCTGAAGATGATGACATTGAACTGATGAAGTGGCAGGGGTGGGCTGGGGTGGGCTGTGGTACGGTGGACCAGAGATCAGAATTATCTTTCAGGGCCTGGTGGATGCAAGTCTGTGAACTTAGCACTTGACTGAGGTAGGAGAATGGCAAGAATGGCAGCTTGGGTTATAGAGTGAGTTCAAGGCCAACCTGAACAACTGTGGGAACTTCACAATAAAAGGGGCATAGTTTATTGATAGATTACTTGCCTAGCATGCACAAGGCCTTAAGTTCAGTCCCTAGTACTGCATAAATAAGCATTCCAAGGATTTTTTAACCTATTATGTGTGCTCTTGAAACAAATAAGTATGAGTATATCAGCAAAGAAATATTTTACATAGAAGATAAATTTGCAGTTGGGTTACTGAAATAAACAACAGAAAATGTGAACATACTGAATGAGCTTAGCTACAGAGTTGGGATGGTAGAACAGAATCAGTGAACTTGTTTTCTAAAGACAGCGTCTCATTCTGTAGCACTATGTGTCCTTGATCTCATAGGGATCCACTTGATGCTGCCTCCTGAGTGGTGGGACTAAATATGTGCTCCATTCCACCCAAGTGTAATCAGTGAACATGATTCCAGAACAATAAAATATCATAAATCTGAACAAAGAAAGGAAACAGACTGAAAACAGGATGGTTTTAGAGACTTCTGGGATAAGAAAAAGAAAGCAGCACTTGGATCATCAGAATCCAAAAGGGACACTGAAAAATATTTGAGAAAATCATGGTTGAAAACTCACTAAAAGATACAGTCATAGTGTCGGGCGTGGTGGTGCACACCTTTAATCCCAGCACTCGGGAGGCAGAGGCAGGTGGATCTCTGTGAGTTCGAGGCCAGCCTGGTCTACAAAGTGAGTCCAGGACAGCCAGGGCTATTACACAGAGAAACCCTTTCTCAAAACAAAACAAAACAAAAAAACAAAAAAGAGATACAAACATATAGATAAAAGAAGCCATAGAAACATTAAATAAACATATATATAAATACTAAGACATGATAATTACAATTCTAGAAATCAAACAGAGGGGGAAAGTCTGGAAGGCAGCCAGTGGGGAAAATATCTTGCCTATAGAGGATTTTTCATGTGAATTAATTAGACTAGTGAGGACGTGGCAGGAATTTTCCTCAAGTGCTGAAAGGATTGTAAATTCTTTTTTTTTTTTTTTTTTTTTTGGTTTTTCGAGACAGGGTTTCTCTGTGTAACAGCCCTGGCTGTCCTGGACTTGCTTTGTAGACCAGGCTGGCCTCGAACTCACAGAGATCCACCTGCCTCTGCCTCCCAAGTGCTGGGATTAAAGGCGTGAGCCACCACGCCCGGCAGGGTTGTAAATTCTATACCTAGCAAAACTATCCTTGAGAAATAAAGGGAAAATGATTCGTTGATACTAACAGAAATAAAGCATTTTTGACACATAGTATGTTAAACTATAGGTAAGGAAATTCTTCAAAGAGAAGGAAATGGTAAAAGATGTAATCCTGCTCTCATCCCCAAGACCAAAAGTCAACCAATCAACCAACAAAAGGAACCCAAAGCTCACAACAACAACAAAACCTATGAGAGAGAGAGAGAGAGAGAGAGAGAGAGAGAGAGAGAGAGAGAAGTCCTGGAGCATTAGAAAGAAAGAATCTTAAGAGTACAAATATGGCACTATAGTGGAATGTACTCCTAAAATATTTGCAGTTACATTGATGATTACATTATACTTTTACCTTACTACAATTTTTTAAGAAAAAGTATGATAAATAAGAGTATAGAAGATAATGAGACCTAAACAAATGTAACTTTTTTTATACTTTAAGTGGTAAAATGTTCGTACGTATATTGGGGTACCCTCCCTCTGTGGGCTTCTCTTTGTGCCTTGTATGTTAAGTTTAGGATATTTCTATTTTACCATTAACAGAAGGAAGAGAGGGGGGCATAGGCACCAAGTAAATCACAATTAGGAAGACAAATACCATCAATGCTTACGGTCATGGATAACCCTCTTAGACTTGCTCTCAGGCTCACAGGGGCAATGGCCAGGTCCCCTACCAACTTGTGGCAAGGGGTTCCATTCCTAGAAGTCCCATCCCATGCTATGAACCAGGAACAGAATGACTTCTCAGAACTGCTGTGGTACTTTTCCCTTTGAAACCAGTGTAGAAGTTCACTTGCCCTCTTAGTTTGGGGACTCTTACCTCTGTGGCGGAAGTGACATTAATTTGATTTTGGGCCATTCTCCACTTTTTTGCAGCACAGTGCATGTTTACATCAAAATAGCTCTGCTAAAAATGAAATTCTAAAGAACCAAGTTAGTAAATGAGCTGAGTACACAATTCTCAAAAGAAGAAATACAAGTGAGCAATAAATGTGTGGACAAGTGTTCAAAATCTTTAGCCGTCGGGGAGTTGCAAACTAAAGTTGTGTTGAGATTCCATCTCACCTCCATCAGAATGGTTATCGGAGGAAAAAAAAAACAAACCTCAAATGCTAGTGAAGATGTGGGGAAAAGGAACCCCTACACACTGTCAGTGAGAATATAAACAAATATACCCTCTGTGGAAATCAGTATGACAGGTCTTCAAGAAACTAAAAATAAAACTAGTGTATGACTCAGCCACATCACTCCTACATATGTACTGAAGGAATTTGCAGGCAAAAGGATGCAACTGGGAATCATAAATAAAATAAGCCAGAGTCAGAAAGACAAATAGTGCATGTTTCCTTCTCATACATGGAGCCTAGATTTAAAATTCTCTCTCTCTCTCTCTCTCTTTCTGTATAGGTCACAAAGCTTAATGAGATCAGTTGTAAAGGTGGGGAGGACTCTTAAGGGAAGTGGGAAATAGAGAAGGTAATGGCACATATGTAATAAAGCAGAAGTTGGAAGGAAGATCCTACTAATGGGGTATAGGGGAAGGTAGTGGGAAGAAACAAGGGTTCTAGTGACATACATGTATGAGATCTCATGATGAAAAATCCTAACTTAAAAAAATTAGTAATATTAAAAAAACAAATTCTGTCCAGAGCATTAGAATCCAAGAAGTATGGCAGCCTTCCTTTCTTTGTCCTATTTCTCTGTCCTCTGTGTCCGGACCGGCAGTGTTTCTGGTGCCTTAGTCATTCTATGTCTGTTGTAGGCATCTGCAGTTGTGGGTGATCATGTGGTGCATGAAGGCTGTCTGGTGACAATCACAGTGTTCTCTTCAGAACACGGTTTCTCATCTTTACCCTATGCATAAGCTGAGAGGTTTCCTTAACAATTCAATTAGTTTCTTCTTGCATTTTCCATAAAGTGGTAAGGACAGTCCAACTGCAACTGTAATACTTTGCTTAGAAATCTTCTCAGCTAAATATTTCACTGTGCATAAGTGCTACTCTTCCACAAAAACTGGAGTACAGTTCAGAAACTTGTTTTCCATATTCCCTACTAACACCCCCTTTAGTGGCCATCTCTGCTAGTCTTTGTCACTTATTTCTGAAGCAACTGCCACATTTTTCCATGTGACAGAAACATCTACTTGTTGGTACCAAAAATCTGTTTTTCTTCAGAAAGACAGTATGAGCCTAGTAGGACAGAAGTGTTCCTAACAGTATGGAGTTGGCTCACACAATTATGGAGGCTGACAGACAGTCCTCAGGATTTGCAGTGAGCAAGCTGGAGCTCTGCAGGGAATGTGCAGTTACAGCTCAAAGGCCTGCTGGAGTTGGGAAATCGAGAAAATATTTCTAAGTAGGAAGGCACGCAGGAGAGCAATTCCTTCGTTGGGGGAAGATCAGTCTTTAATTCGATTCAGGCCTGCACTTGATGGATGAGAGTCACTCATGTTAGAGAAGACAAGCTCAGTCGCTTTCAGTTTAAACATGCAACACTACTACACTGTCAAGTGAGCTATGAGGACAGACATCTTTATTAAGGAGCCATGCCTCCCATAGGGCAATGGTACCGGTGCTTAGATCAGTCACCACATTAACACAAGACACAACAATTCCCCTGCCACTGAAGACACACAAAAGATGTATAGTAAACATGACCAGTATTTATGACCAATTGGGGATGTTGGTAAGACAAGGCAGGGGTACCTTTTTCTTCCTTTCAACTCACAAGCAAGTAATCACAAGTGTATACTCCAGCTTCAGCTGTTAAAAACTACAGAATTACAGAAACTGTGTGTGTGTGTTTTGTTTAATGCTAAATATTGAACTCAGAGCTTTGTGTATGCCAAACATGTGCTCTATTACTGATCTATAAATAGCTGAGAGCTAGAAATGCAAACAACTGCCAAGAGTTATGTTAATATGGGCAAACTAGCCTACCAAAATAAATGAGAGCTAGTGAGCTGAACTAGAGCACAGTTCCTGATGGGAAGCTGACCACAGTAGGACCTCTGGTGGCCAGATCTGGGTACCAAGGCTGAAAGTTAACTTTTACAGTTTGGAAGGCCATGAGGAACAGCATCAGTAATCGTCAAGAAGAGCCGGTTCAACTAGCAGAGACACCCCGAGAACTAGCGTATTGAATAGTTCTACTAGGAGAAAGAACAGTGGGACTTAGGAGTTAGGGAGTGGGCTCCATGGCAGCATTCTGACTAAAATAACACCAAGCTGTTATTTTAGATCAGGTCAAATGAATCTCTGATGTAATCAGGGCTCAGGAAACATCTCTGATAAAAGGTTCCATAGTATGTATTTTAGACTTAGTGGATGTGTTCCTTGTTGTAATGACTCCTTTTTGACATGCAAGTGGTACATTAATAATTGGCTGTGGTCCAACAACAATCTATAAAACAGTTGACAGACCTGTTATTGCAGGTGGTTCACGAACTGTGTCTCACTTTGTTTGTCAGAAAGGATCAGGTAGGTCTAGAAAGGCTGGACATTCTGAGTGCTCAGTTAGAGCTCACTGGATTTTTTTTTTTTAAATAATCAGCTCCAAGTAGATGAGACCAATTGTACTGGAACAGGTATAATGACTTGATATCTCCTAGGCAAATCCTGTTATTAGAGGGGAACATTTCTTTTATGACTTGAAGAAAATCCAAGAGAGTCTTGGATTAATTAGGTCACCAGAGTCAGATTCCTTAAGGGCTCAAAGGCTGAGGTCATGGTGCCTTGCTTCATTGCCAAATGCCTGTTTTCTGATAAGAAAAACTCAGCTTATTTTCCTTGTGTCCTTATAGTTGAGGGAGCATTGGTTTAATATCACATATGGATCTCTAACATTGTTTTATACTACCTCTTCCATTTGAAGAAACTTTCAGGTAGATGACTTCAAACAATCACTTTCTCATAGAGCAAAGGAAATCGCTGGGGCTGGAGAGATGGCTCAGAGGTTAAGAGCGCTTCTGCTGGCTGCTCTTCCAGAGGTTCTGAGCTCAATTCCCAGCAACCACATGGTGGCTCATAACCATCTATAATGAGATCTGGTATCCTCTTCTGGTCTGCAGGCACACATGCAGTCAGAACATTGTATACAAAATAAATAAATCTTAAAAAATTACTGAAGAAATTTGTAATAACTCGATAAAAAGCAAGTATTCATGGTTGTTCATGCTACTATTAACAACTCTAATTGCAGTGGTTTACAGAATAGACATTGGTCATGAAGCCTATCAATGTTTTAGCTTTCCTGACATTCAGAGCTGTGTGAAGATAGGCCAGTAAAGGGAGTGTTTGTGATAAACATCCTAGGAATTGCTTTGGGGGAAATGTTACTACCCACAAGGCACCTCTGTATTTCTGACCAGTGCTTTCTCTCTAGCAGAACCCAGGACAGAATTAGAGCCCCATCTCTCCTGCCCGATATCTTTTGTTAGTCCAGAAGTCCTCAGAGTGTGTGTGCTGAGTGGACAACCCCCTCAGATTTTCCCAAGCCCACCAACAGGCAGCGACCTCCAGTCAGAAGCTCCAGGCTGTTCTAGCAGCGAAGGAGGTGAAGAGGGAGACAGCCGTGATGCTCTGTTGCAGAGGGCGAGTCCAGCGAGGATTTTGAAGACATTGTTTAGCCCTTGTCAGGGTCAGGCAGCCTACTGGGTAGAGGGCAACAGAAAACAAACAGACCTTGGCCTGGCCCCAGGAGGGCTCCCCGAGAAGGCAGGCACAATGTTGAAGGGCCCCAACGAGTCAGACTCTGGAACAGTCATAGGTGGAGCATTTCCGCTAGGGCTTAACGATGCCACAAGCCTGTTCAGCCCTCCGATGCATCATGTAAATCCTGACTTCGGACAAGGCTTTTGCCAGAGTTCAGACGTTATGAAGCTCCAGAGTTTGCACGTAGGGGAGAAGCCTTACTCGTGCTCTGAGTGTGGGCACCAGTTTACTCAGAAGGCTTCTCTCACTGTCCATCAGAGGAAACACTCGGGAGAGAAGCCACATGTGTGTGGGGAGTGTGGGCGAGGCTTCATGTATGTTTCCTCTCTCAACAACCACAAGAAGATTATGCACTCGGGAGAGAGACCCCTTGTATGTCCGGAGTGTGGGCGAGGCTTCCGCCAGAAGATAGACCTCCTTCTTCACCAGCGGACACACCTGGACAAAAAGCCCTTTGTGTGTCCTGAGTGTGGGAAGGGCTTTTGCCGGAAGGCGTCGCTACTGCAGCACAGGTGGAGCTCGCACTCGGGTGACAACCCGTTCATCTGCTCGGTGTGTGGGCGTGGCTTCAGGCTGCTCTCAAGGCTCCTGACTCATCAGGTCACACACTCCGGGGAGAAGCCTTACGTTTGTGCTGAGTGCGGGCAACGCTTTGGCCAAAAGGGCACGCTCATCAGACACCAGAAGACACACACAGGGGAGAAGCCTCACGTGTGTCGCCAGTGTGGCTGGGGTTTCACCCAGAAGGTCAACCTCATTAGGCACCAGAGGACTCATACAGAGGTAAAACCTTTCCTGTGTCCCGAGTGTGGTCGAGCCTTTGAGTTTAAGTCGCTCCTCACCAGACACCTGAAGACACACACGGGGGAGAAGCCCTATGTGTGCCCCCAGTGTGGAAGGGGTTTTAGCCAGAAGTTCAACCTCGTTGGGCACCAGAGGATTCATGCGGGGGAGCTACCTTTTCTGTGCCCTGAGTGTGGGCGTGCATTTGTAAAGAAGACCACGCTGATCAGACACCAGAGGACCCACGCAGGGTGGGAGAAGCCTTACCAGTGTCCTGAGTGTGGACGAGCCTTTGAGTTTAAGTCACTCCTTACCAGACACCAGAAGATACACACGGGGGAGAAGCCTTATGTGTGTCCTCAGTGTGGTAGGGGGTTTAGCCAGAAGTTCAACCTCATCGGGCACCAAAAGACACACACGGGGGAAAAGCCCTATGTGTGTTCCCAATGTGGCCAGAGTTTCAGGCAGAAGTTCAACCTCGTTAGGCACCAGAGGATTCACACAGGGGAGAAGCCATTCCTATGTGCTGAGTGTGGGCGTGCCTTTGGAAAGAAGGTCTCTCTCATCAGACACCAGAGGACCCACGGAGACGAGAAGCCTTACCAGTGCCCTGAATGTGGACGAGCCTTTGAGTTTAAGTCGCTCCTCATCAGACACCAGAAGACACACACAGGGGAGAAGCCCTATGTGTGCGCCCAGTGTGGCAAGGCTTTTAGCCAAAAGTTCAACCTCATTGGGCACCAGAGGAGCCATACAGGGGAGAAGCCTTACCCGTGCCCCCAGTGCGGGCGTGCCTTTGGTTTTAAGTCACTTCTCACCAGACACCAGAGGACACACTCCAAGTAGGAGCTTTTTGTAAACCCCATATGTGGGTAGAGACTGGATGGGATGCCACCTCTGTCTAGAGGACTCAGTCCAGTCCATAGAGAATCCGTTCGTTTGGGCATGGCTTTTGGTTTTAACTCTGCCCTCATTAGACATCAGCAGACCTACTGTGGGAAGAAGCCCTAAGTGTGCAGGGATTGTGGCCGTGGCTTCAGCCGGAAGTCTCACCTCCACAGTAAATGCTGTGCTTTTCTGACGGGGAAGGAGGAAAGTTGCATTTTCTCACCAATCGTGAGGTACATATATGCTTTTTACACAGCAGCCCTCTATACTCTTTCCTTTAAATAAACTGTTTCTCTGCAAAGCTGCGCACCTGGGTATGGACCGCATTGTGATCTTCTGTGGAGTATTCCAGGGCATTGAACCACTTGGGAGCCTTGAAGGATTTATGCTACACTTTTTTTTTTTCTGGATTCTGTCTCTTTAAAGTGAGTGATATTGTTGTCTTGAACCTCACTTGTTCAGAAGGTTCTCCAGTGTCCATGATGAGAGGGCTGCTCACCACATACTTAGTCTCCCTAACACAGATGGAAGGGCATTTGTTTTTATCCTGTGTGCACTCCAAAGGTTCATCTTGCTTAGCTGTGCCCACATGCTAGTGGTCTAGCCCAAGGTGTCACAACCTTCAGTCACAAACTTCCTTAGTCCTCTAGCCAGGAGTTAAAGATCTGAGGCCACCCACACAGTTAGCCCAAGGCAGTACTTCTTTAGCCCATTTTCTCTAATCTTCAGAGCCCAAATGCCCTTGATCCAGATGAATACCTACTCTAAGATTGGCCCCAGCCTGCTCCCTTTGATGTCACATATTCACCATAGCATCAGTCTGCCCAGGACTTGGAACATTTGACTCAGGTGAGGTTTCCCCAGAATGAAACTAAAGGGAGGAGTCAGGGTCTTGGGAGGATGGACGAAAGAGCGGTAAATGGGTATTACTGGCCCCACCCTGCACCTGGAGATGTCCAGACTTGAGTGGTATCTTGGTCAGCCTGAGCAAGGGTGGCTAGGAACACCTGGGGACAGGGCAACCTTAACACATTTCCTCCAAAGCCCCTTTGCCTCAGCTTCTCAAGTGGCCTGAACTGAAAGTGACATGTGTGTACATATGTGTACATGTATGTGTGTGTGGTGTGGAATCATCTCACATCAAAAGTTTAAAATTTTCATTTGAGAAATGCACACTAGCATATGTATCTACCATTTACCTCAGCAGTTTTGATCAAATACACCCCATTCCCTCCCTTCTAGTTCCTCCCCTATCTGGCAAGCATTTCCTTCCCAACTTTATGTGCTTTCTGTCTTAAAAGAAAATTTAATAACCACGGTTCTAGATACTTTTCTGTTGCTGTGACTAAACACTACGACCAAAGGGAACTTAAGGAAGATAGAGTTTATTTTGAGTAATGGCTCCTGAGGGATTAAGAGTTTATTATGGAGTGAAGGCATGGTAACAAGAGGCAGGTATGGCTCCTGGGACTGGTGCTGAGAGCTCATGCTTTATTGTAAGCATGGAGTATAGAGTGCAATAAAGAAGCTTTTTACTCTCAAAGTTCACCCCCAGTAACATACTTCCTCTAGCAAGGCTGGACCTCTCAAACATCCCCAAACAGCACTACCAAATGGGGACCAAGTGTTTAATGCCTGAGATTATGGGGGTACACTTCTCATTCAAATCATCACACCCTTTCTCCATCCATGCTGGATTTAGGCTGGTCTTGTTCAAAGTCTTGTACATACAGTTTCACAGCTGTGACTTCATGTGTGTAGCTGTACTGTCATGTCTGGCTGTAGGCATAAGGTTATTGTGTAATTCAAATGATAGTTCCTGTACCCCCCCATATCTGGTTGTATTTGTTCTGAGAATCTGTCTCAATGTTGTATAAACACTGCTCCCCAATTGTCCCCTGATATGCCAATAAAGTAGCTTACAGCCAATTACTGAGACAGGGAGAAATAGGGCTGGACTTCCTGCCCTCCAGGGGAGGAGGAGTTAGAGAGAGGAAGTAAGGGACTCAGCCACAGGCAGAGGTGCAAGAGAGATTAGGAGAGAGTCAGCTGAAGCAGGAAAGCCACAAAGTGCAAATATCTCTGGGATATATGTTGGGAGGAAGACAGATTAGCTTAGAGGGTTAAAAGTAGAGTAATAACTGCTCATTCTTGTGCTTAATGTTGTTTAACAAATAATATAATAGAGTCTCAATTATTTGGGTGATAGCTGGGTTAATAGAGAAGCAGAGAAACAAACACAATTATATAAAGTTACACTAACATCTGGAAAATATTGTTTTGTTCCAGATGAATCCTCCCTCTGGCTCTTATAATCTTTCTGTCCCCCTTTTCTGTGGGTCTTTATATTATTTCCATCTTCTGCAAAAAGAAGATTCTCTGAGGAGAGCTGAGAAATGCACTAATAAATAGGTATAAAGATAAAAATTGGGGCTAAAAGTTCCCTACTATGTCCATTTAGTAGCTTAATAGTAGTAGGTTCTCCCATAGGGCCAATGAATTAGCCAGTGACAAGGTTTTGTCTCAGCTGATGATACCAGTCATGGATTCCATCTTGTGGAGTGGGCTTTACATCCAAGCAGAAAGTAGTTAGTTACTTCCATAACATTCGTGCCACACTTGCATGAGTAAGCATATCTTGCCAGGTCAGTCATTATGGTAGCTGGCAGGGTTCACAACTAAGTAAGGATGCTGCTGATTTTTCCCCCCAGTTAGGGTGCATAGAACTTTCTAGCATTGTGAAAGCTATCCAGTAGGGGTGAAACTTTCATATTGGTACCAGCCTAATTTCTTCATGTCCTTCATGTCCTGTGACACAGGTAGATGGTGTCTTCAGCAATAGGATTTTACTATCAAGTTCTGAATAGTCAAGAACAATGGCAATAGCCATAATCTTTTTTAAGGCTCTGGTATGAATGTGACATTGACCAACAATTCCAGGTAACCAATACCTGGCACTGAACTTTTTGATAGCCAATGGTATATGGGAGAGGCATTGTCACCCTGTAATAGGGTAACTCCATTTGACTCCCCTTTATATATGTGTCTGTATACATCTTAGGAAGCTTCTCCAGTAGCCAGTTTCCATATGGCATTCTCAAAGGTCTTTAGTATTAGTTATCCTTCCCCACACCCCATTCTCTAAATGCGCTGCTTCTCTAAGATTTATTTTTAATTTTGGGTGTGTGTGTGTGAGTGTGTGTGTCTGTGTGTGCGCACGCGCAGGTGCCTGTGGAGGGCTGAAGAGGGCACTGGATTCCCAAAATTAGAATTACAAACAGTTGTGAGGTGCCTAGTGTGAGTGTTGAGAACTAGATTTGAGTCCTCTGGAAGAGCAGTCTCTGCTCTTAAACTGCCCTGGTTTATCTCAGGGCCTTTCCATAAATGCAAGTTTTCCCCCCACTTTTCTTTTTTTGTCCATTCACTGACAATGGTGATATATAAATTAAAAATAGAAAAAAACAAAATCTGGGCTTGTGTTTCTTCTTTGTTACAGCTCTCCTGGATAAATATGAAATGATAGAGCTTGGTGATACAAGCATAACAAGACTTTTGGTCAGGCTAATAGGAAACCACACACGAAATGAACACTAGGGTTCTGTACAAAGAGTCACACAACTATAGCTACTCAACTTTGGGAAAGAAAAAAGAAAAAAAAAGCCACCAAAACATATTCAGCCGGGCGGTGGTGGCGCACACCTTTAATCCCAGCACTTGGGAGGCAGAGGCAGGTGGATCTTTGTGAGTTCGAGGCCAGCCTGGTCTACAAAGCGAGTCCAGGACAGACAGAGATATTCAGAGAAACCCTGTCTCGAAAAACCAAAAAAAAAAAAAAAAAACATATTCTTTAGCACTAAGTATGTCTGAACTGGAATTCAATAAGCCTGGTTCCTGACACCTCCAAAACACAAAATGAAATTTTTTGTTTGCTTGCTTTTGTTTTCCCAGTGCTGGGGATTGAAGCCAGAATCTCATGTATGCTGGCAAACAATTCCACAGTCCAGCTACAACCCAGACACCCAAAATAACTGTTATTAACTTGATCGTGTGGTAATTTTCACAAGGGAATCATGTTACCCCATTGATTGGTTACTTCAATTTTGGTAACATTAGATTAAGACAAAATATTTAGGAATAACGTTAATACAGAATGTTCTAGGCCAGTAAGAAAACCAGTAAAACCAGTACAAAACATATAGTAACAAAGAGGTCAACAGGGGAAAAGGTATCTTCCCTTCTTGGTTAGAATATCTCAGTGTAATGGCTATGCCTCCCAAGCTGTAATTCATAATATTCAGCCTGACAAAAATTACAATGAGTTTTGTGTGTGTATGTGTGTGTGTTGATACTGGCTACAAATTAATCTTATAATTCATATGGAAAGATTTAACAACATAAAAATTGCTACAGAACTACTACTGCTCAGAAGTGCTTCATGAAGACTCTCCCTTCTCAGTGTGGAAATACTCTATAAGCATCTATCATATGGCACAAGAATAGCTAATGTAACATAATAGTAAAAAAATTTAACTGTTAACATAAAAATTGCTACAGAATTATTGCTCAGAAATGCTTCAGGAGGACTCTTCCTTCTCCCTAAAAACTAGACTCAAGTAATTTTTTTAAAAAAGCATATTTCTGAAAGGTGAAATTTCAAATTTTACTGTGGTGAATATTACTAAGTGAGACCTGGTTAGCCATTTGGAAAATGATAAAACTTCACTCCTCATACTATACATGGGGATTTCAAAAAATTAAAAATATTTATACATACAAATAAAAGTTGAACGCATCAGAGAACCTGTCAGACGAGTGGAAGTACCTCTTGGAAGGAAGTTTATCGCTGTGAGTACCGACATTAGTAAATCAGAGAGGGGTAGATGAGATGGCTCAGTGGGTACAGGTGCGTGTCAGCAGACCTGAAGACATGTTTGACCCCCAGGATCCACAGTGTGGAAGGAAAGAACCCATTTCTACAGCTGTCTTCTGACTTCCACATGCATACCATGACTTGTGCCATGCCTACACAAGTAAATATGTAAAAAAAAGTCAGATCTCAAAAAATTTGACAATGCACCTAAAGTCTTTAGAAAAACAAGAGCAAACCCATCTCAAAGTTAATAGAAGGAAAAAAAAAGATCAAAGCTGAAATCAATGAAATAAAAAACGAACATGTAACAGATCAATGAAGCAAAGAGTTCTTTTTTGAAAGGATATTTAAAATTGGCAGACTTCTTACAAAACTAGCAAAAAGAAGGGATACTAATAAAATTAGTGATGAAAAGGTGATATTACATCAGATAACACTGAAATCCAGGTCAGTAGGATTCTTTTCAACAGTCATACCTTGATAAATTTGAAAATCTAAGAGAAATTGATATATTTCTAGATACATCTATCAACAATTGACTTAGGTAGATGAAAAACTGAAAATAAAGACTGAAATTAGTAAAACAGCCTTCAAGTCCATGACCAGAAAGACCCATTGCTGAATTCTCCCAGACCTTTAAGGAACAAACACCGATGCTTCTGAGGTTACCCCTAGAAAAACAGAGAATAAACATTTCCAAACTCATAAAGATATCACCCGTTACCCAGATGAGAAAAGAGGAAGAGGGCACAGCTGAAGGCCGATTTCCATGATGAACACAGATGTGAAAGATTTCAGTAAGAATAAGATACTTGTAAACTGAATTTAACACATTAAAAAGATCATACATCATGATGAGGTCACATTCATTCCAGGGTGGTTTAGCATGTGCAAATGACAAGCATAATGAGGCACAAAAACAAAATCGAGGATAGGAACTACAGAACCGTTCAGTGGGTGCAGAAAAAGCCTTGACAAAAATCGACGTCCCTTTGTAATAAAATCCCTATAGAAAGTTGCACTAGGAGGACCACACCTTCCAGACTGGACTAGAGACTGTAGACCCATAGCCAACGTTTATATTTGTTGCGTCCCCCTCGACCAGCAAGGACGACGCAACTCACAAAAGCTCTTCTCCAGCAGTTTATGCAGGTCCCTTGAAAACAGTCTTCCGAATCCTTGCTTGTGTCTCTGCTTCTCTGCTTGTGTCTCTGATTGTCTGCTTGTGTCCCTGCTTGTGTCTCTGCTTCTCCTCCCCCAAGCCCTTATATGCCTACTCAAACCCAATCAGATCATGCCACCTGGTGATCCAAGATAGGCTCACAAGAGGAAGCACACCGGGCTAGGCAGCTGCTACCAACTAAGGCTTGTTTACAGCTAAGCTTGAGCTTTCTGGCATCAAGCCAGGCGCCATCTTAGGGTTGCGGCTCACCACAGTTTTGTGGCTCACCACAGATCCCCCTTTTTGTTTTAAAACGCAACAGGCAAGGGTAGAGGTCTGATCTCTGATATGCATGTAAAGGACATTGTAATGACCCCATGCCCAGTAGCCAACCAGGCTGGTGCCATACCCGTCCGGTATCTTTTTCTCAGAGATGGGAAACTAGGATACCAACCCATATGCAATCAAACATGCCCTTCTTGAAGTCGCTAGAAGCTGACCCCAAGTGCAGTGCTTAGCCTCGCATCCTGAGCGTGATGATAGCTTAGTCCTTTAGGACAGTCAACCAAGCTTGTGGCTGTCCAGCCTCCAAGGCAGCAAAGGCTTGCACCAGCATGGCATTACTTCTCCTCTGTGAAATCCTCATCTTACATATACACCATAGGGCAATGAAACTGACTAGGAAGAGCATGCCTCCTAGGGCACCCATTCCCGCCCATTCCTTCAGATGATTCATGGCTCGGAGGATCCATGTTGACAGTCCTTCAGCAACAGAGACATCAACCCGGGTGGAATTCACATGCACGATGGCAATTGTCAGATTCTGTATCAGCTTATCAAACTCGCCAGACCAATTTCCTGTAAGATACTGAGAGAGTTGCTTAGACAAATTTGCAGCTACAGTATAATTTTGATATGGCACAGAGGTCACACACAATCCAGTCATTTTCCACTCACAGCCAATCTGGGCCACCTGCCACAATACATCCAAGGCCGTGGCTACATTGGCTGACAAATTATTCAAGGTAGCGGCAGTCTGCACTGAGGCATCCAGGCTTCCAACCCCTTGTTCTTATAAGGGGTGATAGCTGCTTTACACTCCTTTGTACATTGTTCATACACAAGTTGTTTAATTAAGGGCATTGCCAAATCAGGGTCTCCAAATACCCTTCCAGTGGCCTCAACCATTCTAGCCACAAAGTCTGAGAAAGGCTCCAGGGGATCCTGAATAATCTTGGTTAGATTGCCATTCACTTCCCCTTTTTAGGCAATGATTTCCAAGCTCTGGTTGCGATTAAGTTGATTTGCTCAAACACCTGAGCCGGATACCCAGTTTGTTGAGCAAATCGACCTTGCCCAAGAAGCATGTCCACATCCCAGGCTGCGTTTCCTGCTGCACGATTAGCAGCAGCTTGTTCATTAGCAAACTCAATCAAGAAAGCCTTCCAATCTAAATACTGCCCAGAGGACAAGCAGGTACGTGCCAAGCTCATCCAGTCACTAGGAGTCATGCAATAACGATGAAGAGTTTCCACCTGAGCTACAGTGAAAGCAGCATTAATCCCATAAGTGCGGACAGACTCAGCGAGTACTTTAATTACCTTAAAATCGAGAGGTTCATGATAACGATTTCCCCCTCCATCCTGAAAGACAGGGTAGTACAGCTCATGTCTCACTTCCCTCCAGATATTTGGACAGAATGACCGCCCACTAGGACCACTCGGAGGGGAAGTCTCATTATATGAAGGCGGTGCCAACACAGGCGGCCCCGGACCTGAGGGCTCTATCCGGGTGCAGTCAGAACTCTTCCTCAAAGATGACTTCTCCATTTTCTTTGTTAACATTTTAAGTTCCTCTTTAGACTCTGAGCTATCCTCTTCCAAAGTATCTTTCCCAGATTTGACCAAGCGCTCCTCTTTTAACTGCTCTAATGCCTCTTGTCCCTTTTCCACGGCCTTGCAATATCTCTGATCTTCTAAACAACTCCGAACAAGTCTCCAAATAGGCCGTGCTCCTCCCTGCAATGTACCTTGCTCCCAGGCAAAATCTAGATCTCTCCCAAGCTTATCCCAGCAACTGATAAAGGCCAGCAAGGCCAGCATTCGCTCCATTTCTGTGAGGCACTCTCTGCTTTCCTCACCTTGCTCTGCCAGTTGTGTCTTCTACTCATCCGAATCACAGAACTTTATTGCTCCCTCCCGGAGACCTTATTGCCTCTTTACCGAGGTCCTTATTGCTCCCTCCGGAGACCTTATTGCCTCTTTACCGAGGTCCTTATTGCTCCCTCCGGAGACCTTATTTTCGGTTCGCAGTTTCCCGCGAAACTTTACCTTTAGTTCGCAATTTCCGCGAAACTTTACCTTTAGTTCGCAATTTCCGCGAAACTTTATTGTCCCAATTTATCCCGGGAACTTACCAGTGCACTGCCCCTGACTGCAAGAGTTCTGAGTCTTTTCTGGTTCCCCGTATGGGCCACCACTTGTCGCGTCCCCCTCGACCAGCAAGGACGACGCAACTCGCAAAAGCTCTTCTCCAGCAGTTTATTCAGGTCCCTTGAAAACAGTCTTCTGAATCCTTGCTTGTGTCTCTGCTTCTCTGCTTGTGTCTCTGATTGTCTGCTTGTGTCCCTGCTTGTGTCTCTGCTTCTCCTCCCCCAAGCCCTTATATGCCTACTCAAACCCAATCAGATCATGCCACCTGGTGATCCAAGATAGGCTCACAAAAGGAGGAAGCACACCGGGCTAGGCAGCTGCTACCAACTAAGGCTTGTTTACAGCTAAGCTTGAGCTTTCTGGCATCAAGCCAGGTGCCATCTTAGGGTTGTGGCTCACCACAGTTTTGTGGCTCACCACATATATTGACTGAGAAAAAAGCAGAAAACTTTTCCCCTAAAATCAGCAACAAGAGAAGCTTATCTGTTGACGTCACTCCCGTGTAGTGCTTGCAATTGGTTGGGGCAAGAGAGAGAAATACAATGAACACAAATAGGAAAGGGGAAAATCAACTTATCCCTGTTTGCAGATGATATGATTCTATTCTTAAAGGACCCTAAAGTCTCTACCAGAAGTGGCTGAGATGTGACAAATACTTTCAACAAAATAGGATACAAAGTCACTATATAAGAAATCAATAGCTTTTCTGTACACAAACAACATATTCATAAGAGATCAGGAAAAGAATCACATTTGCAATAACTTCACAAAAAGAAATGCTGAGGTGTAAAATAAAGTGCTAAAAACTTTTGCAATGAAAACTATAAAGCACCAAATAAATTTGAGAAACTAGAAAATGGGAAAAACAAACAAACAACCGACCTTCCCACATTCTTGGTTTGGCAGAAAAATATTAAAAGTGGTCATATTGTCAAAACTGATAACAGATTTGAAATAGTCCTATCAAAATTCAAATGACATTCTTCATAGAAATAGAAAAATCCTAAAATTCATATGGGAACACCAGAGACTGTGACTACCCAAAGCAATACCGAGCACAAAGACAGGGTTAGAAGTATCACAACGCTCAATTCTGAACTGTACCACAGAGCGGTCTGGGCAAAAATAGCAGAGACTGAGTGCAAAAGACGCAAAGCCCAAAGGATGAGACTAGGAGATTCAGAAATAAGCTTAAGCATTGTCAGCTCTCTGACTATTGAAGAGGAGGGGAAGGAGACGATGGAAAACAATGGCAACCTTGTAAATGAGCAGTGCTGGGAAGACTGGATGTTCACATAGAGAAATCAGCCTCTAGAAGTCTCATCCTCTAGAAAAGTCAGCTCAAAGACTTTGATGTAAGATTCGAAATGGAAATAACTAGGGGAAATACTTAAACCCTCTGAAACTATTAGTTTATTAGTATTATCCACGATTCATGTTCAGTATTCCTCCTCAAATTACATAAACAAACACAAATGGAAAAAACCTAAGTCAAAATGATATGAAAACAGCATCCAATCCCAAAAATGTGTGAAATGACAAGAACGCTATTTTAAACCACTAGCACATTAAGAGAATCATAAGCTCAAAAAAAAAAGCAAACAAAAAACCCAAAACCCCCCAACAAAATTTCCAAACTGTTCCCTAAACTGCTAAAGAAATTAGCATGACTTACATGACTCTAATGTGTGCGTTTGGGTTTTGTAAAGAAGAGCCAAATGAATTGGACAATGGTACTAAGATGCAAAGTTTATCTTTCCTTGCATCTCATTTATAAAGAACAAATCATAATGTAGAAAAATATGCTCTTAAATTTTAAATGTGGTATAATTTAATAAAAATCTGGCTCAACTAATTAAAAATACATTTGAATTGTCAAATTTTCTGAGTAATCCGTATTTAGATAAATGGGCAAAGGCATTATAGCCAATGTTCTCACAGCCTTTGCTGGACTAATGTCCTCAAGGTTTAATGGATTTTAAGCTCATGGTTTTGGGAATACATTCTCAGACCTTCTTTAAGAGGGAACTGCAGAATGTAACTGCCATTACACATTTAAATTTATTAAGCTGCTAATAATAGCTGACTGCAGTCCCGGGAAGATATGTTCCCAGTAGCCCTGACTCAGTGACCCTCACCCTAAAATGTATAGCCATGACTCTGTTATGGGACTAACTGTTTTTTGGCTCCTGTAACCTGCTTATGCAGACATTCAAAGACTATTTAAGGTCACCTTGACTACCTAACAATGGCAGACAGAGGTGCTCTTGGCTTTCTTATGCAGATACTCAAAGTCTTTTTGTGGTTTTGCCTTTAAAAACCTTTCCCTCTCCCCACTTTGCATGGAAATCTCTAATTTGGCTCAGAATTGTCCTGCTAGCAGCTTAATAAATTCAATTAATTATAATCTGTTTGGATTATATGTAAATTTAACTTAATAAACTTAACTAATTATAATTTAAAGGATTATATACTAAATATGAACTCCACAACACAGTCTTTATAATTATTTGATTCTGTTAATTCCATGGTGTGATACAACTGATCATTCTTAGCTTTGCAAATGGATTATGTGAAATTTCTAATTCAATCGATCATGATTTTGGAATTTCAACTGTGGATGAAAATGTTCTAATTTTTGTTACTTCCATCATGATATGCAGGGTGTATAGACAAAGGCTTTTTTTTTTCAGCTAACAATATGCGAAGATAAACACTGCAATAATTCATGTAACCCAAAATGGGCAAAAGTAAAAACTAGCTCCACCTTTACAAGAAAAAATTCAGACCCATGAAAAGGACAATACTAATTATAGAAAAAAATGTATTTACTTAGAAGCATTCAGAATGTCAACAAAACAGCTGCATTTTTTTTCCCAGAGTGATATTCAGTTAACAGGGGAATAATTATTTTCTTATAAGCTACATCAGAAACTCAGGATGAAAAACAAAAACAACAACAAGAACAAAAAGCTACCACCCCAATATAAACTAATTTATATTGGGTCCCAAGAAGAATCTACTTTAAATTTGCATGCTAATTCACCACCCTCAGAGTGTAGCAGACAGGGTTAGTGGTTATTGAGGTCCCACCAGAAATGGACTATCTACAGACACATTTGGGAGTGTATTTACTATACAAAAAAGATATTGTACAGTTTAAAAACTTACGCAGCCTTACATTTCATATTTTTTCTTTAAAAGGAGTCGTGTTCACAGGGGTTAAATACATGAAAAAAAAAAGTCAACATGTTTATCCATTAGGGAAATACAAATCAAAGCTACACTTGGATTGCATTTCACTCCAGTCAGAATTGCTATCAAGAAAACAAATGCTGGTGAGGATGTGGAGGATAAAGTACCCTATTCATTGTGGTGGGAATGCAAATTAGTTTGACTTGTGTGAAAAGGACTATGGATGTTCCTTAGAAAATAAAATGTCAATATTATAGAGATATCTGTATACTCCTGCTTATTGTGCCCCTATATATGATAGCTAAACTACGGAATTAGCCTGTGTCCACCAACATGTATGGATAAAGAAAGCATATATTAATACATACACAGTAAAGTTTTACTTGATAAGGAAGAATGAAATAATGTTGTTTGCAAGAAAACTGATGGAGTTGGGGGTGATCATGTTAAGTGAAATAAGCCAGTTCCACTAAAAGGTTTTGCATGTGTTTTTTTTTATTAAATACTTTATTATTTTTTTCAAGTTACATCTCAGTCACAAACCCTTCCCTATTCCCTCTTCCTGTCCCACTCTTCCACCCTCTTCCCCCCAACAGCTTCCCCTTTCAGTCCAACAAATGGTTCCTTCTCTTATAACAGTAAATACTATACAAAACAACAGAAATAAATATGCCACATTTATGAGAGTTAAATGGCCCAGTATACATTCCCAAAGTCCAGTTCATACATATTTGTCCCCTGACTTTAACATTCTACTATCTAACCATCTCCATGAGTTTAAAGTTCTATAACTGACTCAGCTTTCATACTAACTTGCATCACTATTATAAACATCTTCTTAGATCTAGAACGCCCTCTTGATTCCTAAACAACTCAAAATTTAACTATGAGACTCTAGCTGTCTTCTTCAACCACCTCAGAGACCTGAGAGGGATAAATGTCTCTGATTATATAGGAAGTGCAGGGTCTACAGCTTCCAAAACTAAGAAATGACATACCAGTGACTGCCTGGACAGTTCCCATTTTCTCTCCATACATTCCAGCATCAGTCTTCAGCCTTTTGGTCCTGTTTCTCTGACAGACATTTATTGTAGAGCAGGGATTATGAAGGACTTACCTACCCTGTCTTGGCAGAGCTAGGCTGTCGACTTCCCTGCTACCAAGTTTTGTCCTTTTTGGACAGCAGTCTGTCTGCAGTTGAAGCAAGGAGTTTTTTCATGCCAAGAGATAGGCTTGCCACTAATTCAACCATCTCACACTGGAGATTCTTCGATGCTTATCTTCTACTTGGAGTAGAATAGGGGGAGCTGTCAGGAGCTGATATCTCTCGATATCAAAAAGAAATCTTAATTTAAGACAACATCTTTGAATGCCATATTCTGCAGATCTCTTGGGGTTTTTGAAGATGCCCTATCCATCTCTTGTATTTAGATAAGCAAATGTTGCTTGTCTCTTAACAACTTGATTACTGAGTAGCTTAGAGAATATCTGTGATAGACTGTCATAGTAGCTAACAAAGTGACATGCTTGCATGACTAGGATTTTGTTTTTCTTAACTATCCTAAACAGTTTAAGATGGTTGGTATCAAGAGGCCAGAGCTTCACATTTCATTTTTAAGTATCTCTAGGTACGATACCATTAGGAAGCGTTACCTTTAATTTTGTATCAATATATAAAGATCTATTCAAATGTGGCTAAATATACTTTTAATTTTGTATCAATATACAAAGATCAATGCCTATGTAGCCCAATACAATCTTAATATTATGTCAATATACAAGGGTCAATACCATTGTGGCCAACTATAATCTTAATTTTGTATCAATATACAAAGATCAATACCAATGTAGTCCAATACAATCTTATTTTTGCACAATAAACAATGGTCAATACCACTTTAGCCAAATATACTACTAATTTTGTATCAATATACAAAGGTATAAGGGCACATTCAATAATCTGTCCCTTCTTCTTAGTCCTTCCTGTGCTATGTCTATGTCTCATTTTTCTCAAGTCCGTGCACTCCTACATAGGAGAGAAAGAAGGATACAGAAAAGGGAAAGAAGGAAGTCCCTGGGTTTAACCTCAAAAACCCATTAAACAGGACCATTTAACAGCTTGTAATCTCTTCCCCTAAATAACAGAGTTTTCAGTTATCCTTCAAATAACCAAAAGGGGGGGGGGCGGAGAAACACCCTCCCCACCCTCTGGGCATGGGATGTCGCTCTCTTAAAATGACTTCCTGCTGACTTGGGTCATAGTAAACCTGTTTGGGGCCTGAACCAAAATGGAAAAATGGTTAAAAATGTTAGTACAATCCTTTTATGTTCAGTCCTTCTGTTCTCAGCTGTTTAGATGTCCTAAGGAGTTTGTAGGCAGAAGCTGACCTTCCAGGCTTTACTGAGGTTCTGGCTGGGGCATTGTGTAGAGCTGAACGGTCTTAGCGATATTGAGTTGTTGTGGTTGTAGACTTTTGATGGAAATAGCCATTGAGGGAGTCTGTCAGGCTGAATCATCTGGGTCACTCGCCTTCTTTGGTGTCTGATTCTGTTTTCTGCTGAGGTTTCCATTGTCCAATTGTCCCTGGGTTCCTTGAATGGATGCTTTGATTCTCCTGGAAAGATAAGAACAGAGCCCTGCCCTAATCCTAACTCTGGGACAATTACCCTCTTTTTTTTGGGGGGGGGTTAGGTAATATTTCTCCTGAAGCAAATTTGGTTTTTTGACAATATATAAAGTGTTATCTTTCAATCTGGGTTAAAGAAATTATTTTGTTATTTTGGAGCTAAACTAGCTTTAGTGTATATATTTTGAGATCTCAAAGGACAATTTGTTTGTATTGAGTAGGCCTTTTGTAAGTAGCTTTTAAAGTTAGGTCCTTCCAAATCCTATGTGTGTGTCTCTGCATTCTAATTATTGGGATCAAAGACCTGTGGTTCCCATCTGAAGGGATTAAAGATGTGTTCCACCACTCCTGGATCGAAGTTTCTCTTTATTTAGAGTTTGTTTTGTATCAGGCTGACCTTGAGCTCTGAGATCTGCCTGTTTCTGTCTCTAGTGTGTTGGGATTAAGGGTGTACTCTTCTTGAATGATGGGATTAAGGGTGTGCACCCTCATCACCCTGTTCCATGTAACTCTAGAATTTATAAGACCACTAACTGTATGGTGCTCTTCCCATCTCTGCTGAAGTTAAAGGCATGGGTTAACACCACATTTCTCATGTATTTTACCTTAGCTCTACGTTTTTTCGACACTTGGAGGTTTATAAAACCAGGTTGAACGGCTGTATCCTTTATTTTATTTACAGTGTTTTAACATTGTTACCTGCTTTTTTAAAATTAATAAATTTATTTGTTTGTTGCTTCAGGTTACATCCTTATCATATTGTCCTCTTTTCCCGCTTCCCAGCCCCACCCTCCCATGCTCTACCCCTTTACCCTTCCGTCTTGTTCCTCTGGGGTGGAGTGTCCCTGCATAACAGTCTCTCACCACAGATCGGGAGTCATATGAGGGCCAAGAGCCTCTTCATACACCGGGGGCCTATGAGGCAGTACTGCCAGTGAAAGGTGTCTCCTTGCTACGGGGGGAAAACTAAAAAAAGACCAACAAACACACAAACCCACAAAAACAAAGAACAACAACAAAAAAGAGAGGAAAAAGAAAAAAGAAAAAAGAAAAAAAAAAGTCTATGTCCATGTTCCTTTTGGTGTGTTGGTTGTAGTACAGATATCCTGTACGATATAGCTAAAATCCTACTATAAGTGAATAGATGCCATGTGCATCCTTCTGAGTCTGGGTTAGCTCACTCAGGATGAGCTTCTCTAGTTCCATCCATTTGGTTGCAAATTGCATGATTTCATTGTTTCTGAGAGCTGAGTAATATTCCATTGTATAGATATACCACAGTTTTTTAATCCATTCTTCAGTTGAGGGACATCTGGGTTGTTTCCAATTTCTAGCTATTACAAATAAGGCTGCTATGAACATAGATGAGGAGACTTCCCTATGACTCTGTGATGGGTCCTTTGGGTGTATACCCAGAAGTGGTATGGCTGGGTCCTGAGGCAAAGTTATTCCAAGATTTCTAAGATATCGCCAGACAGACCTCCATAGTGGTTGCACAAGCCTGCACTCCCACCAGTAATGGAGTAGGGTTCCCCTTTCTCCACACCCTCGCCAGCATGTGCTGTCATTTGAGCTCTTTATCTTAGCCATTCTGACAGGTGTGAGATGGAATCTCAGGGTCATCTTGAGTTGCATTTCTCTGATGATTAAGGATGTTGAGCATTTCTTCAGGTGTCTCTCAGCCATTAGGGATTCCTCCTTTGTGAATTCTCTATTTAGCTCCATCTCCCATTTTTTGATTGGATTATTTGTTTTTTTTTGACATTTAGTTTCTTGAGTTCTTTGTAGATTTTAGATAATAGCCCTCTATCAGATGTGGGGTTGGTGAAGATTTTCTCCCAGTCTGTTGGTTGCCGTTTTGTTCGAATGACAGTGTCTTTTGCCTTACAGAAGCTTTTCAGTTTCATGAGGTCCCATTTATTGATTGTTGATCTCAGGTCCTGAGCTGTTGGTGTTCTGTTCAGGAAGTTGTCACCTGTGCCAATAAGTTCGAGGGTTTCTCCTACTTTTTCTTCTAGTATATTTAGTGTGGCCAGCCTATGTTAAGGTCTTTGATCCACTTGGATTTAAGTTTTGTACAAGGTGATAGGTATGGTCTGTTTCTATACCAGTACCATGCTGTTTTTATTACTATTGCTCTGTAGTACAGCTTGAAATCTGGGATGGTGATACCTCCAGATGCTTTTTTATTATACAGGATTGATTTAGCTATTCTGGGCTTTTTGTTGTTCCATATGAAGTTGAGAATAGCTTTTTCCAGGTCTGTAAAGAATTGTGTTGGTATTTTGATAGGAATTGCATTGAATCTATATATTGCTTTTGGTAGGATAGCCATTTTTATTATGTTGATCCTACCTATCCATGAGCATGGGAGATCTTTCCATCTTCTAAAGGCCTCTTCCATTTCTTTCTTCAGGGGCTTGAAGTTCTTGTTGTATAGGTCCTTTACTTGCTTGGTTAGAGTTACCCCCAGGTATTTTATATTATTTGTGGCTATTGTGAAGGGGGTTGTTTCCCTTATTTCTTTCTCGGTATATTTGTTTGTTGTATAAAGAAGGGCTTCTGATTTTTTTTGAGTTAATTTTGTATCCAGCCACCTTGCTGAAGTTGTTTATCAGCTGTAAGAGTTCTTTGGTGGAGTTTTTGGGGTCGCTTATGTATACTAACATATCATCTGCAAATAGGGATAATTTGACTTCTTCATTTCCAATATTTATCCCTTTGATCTCCTTTAGTTGTCTTATTGCTCTAGCAAGGACTTCAAGTACTATATTGAAGAGATATGGTGAAAGTGGACATCCTTGTCTTGTCCCTGAGTTTAGAGGAAATGCTTCAAGCTTCTCTCCATTTAATTTGATGTTGGCCACTGGCTTGCTGTATATTGCCTTTATTATTTCTAGGTATGGTCCTTGTATGCCCGTTCTCTCCAGAACTTTTAGCATGAAGGGGTGTTGGATTTTGTCAAATGCTTTTTCTGCATCTAGCGAGATTATCATGTGGTTTTTTTCTTTCAACTTGTTTATGTGGTGAATTACATTGATAGACTTTCATATATTGAACCATCCCTGCATTCCTGGGATGAAGCCTACTTGATCATGATGTATGATACTTTTGATGTGTTCTTGAATTCGGTTTGCTAGTATTTTATTAAGTATTTTTGCATCTATGTTCATGAGGGAGATTGGTGAAGTTCTCTTTCTTTGTTGGGTCTTTGTGTGGTTTAGGAATCAGAATGACAGTGGCCTCATAGAATGTGTTTGGCAGTGTTCTTTCTGTTTCTATGTGGTGGAAGAGTTTGAAGAGTTAGTTCCTCTTTGAAGATCCGGTAGAATTCCGTGCTAAAGCCCTCTGGCCCTGGGCTTTTTTTGGTTGGGAGATTATTAATGACTGTTTCTATTTCCTTAGGGGTTATTGGGCTGTTTAAGCTGTTAATATGATTTTGATTTAGTTTTGGTAGGTGGAATCTATCGAGGAAATTTTCCATTTCGCTTAGGTTTTCAAATTTGGTGGAATATAGATTTTTTTAAAGTAGAACCCGAATATTTTCTGGATCTCCTCAATGACTTGTTATTTCTCCCTTTTCATTTCTGATTTTGTTGATTTGGGTTCTTTCTCTTTGCCTTTAAGTTAATTTGGCTAGGGGGTCTGTCTATTTTGTTGATTTTCTCAAAGAACCAACTCTTGGTTTCATTGATTCTTTGTATAGTTCTTTTTGATTCTAAGTTGTTGATTTCAGCCCTAAGTTTGATGATTTCCTGCCTTCTGCTCCTCTTGGGAGTGTTTGTTTCTTTTTTTTCCAAGTCACCCAGCTTAGCTGTTAATTCACTAATATGAGCTGTCACAATTTTCTTTTTGAAAGCACTTAGTGCTATGAACTTTCCTCGTAGCACAGCTTTCATTGTATCGCATAGGTTTGGGTATGTTGTGTCTTCATTGTCATTGGATTTTAAGAAGTCTTTGATTTCCTTCTTTATTTCTTCCCTGACCCAGTGGTCATCCAGTAAGGAGCTGTTCAATTTCCATGTGTGTGTAGGCTTTCTGTTGATTCTTTTGCTGTTGAAGACCAGCTTTATTCCATGGTGGTCTGATAAGATACAAGGTGTTATTTCAATTTTCTTGTATCTATTGAGACTGTCTTTGTGTCCAACCATGTGGTCGATTTTGGAGAAGGTTCCGTGAGGTGCTGAGAAAAAGGTGTATTCCTTTGTGTTTGGGTGAAACGTTCTGTAGATATCTGTTAGGTCCATTTGTTTCATGATCTCTGTTAGACTCAATATTTCTCTGTTTGGCCCAGTCTTGATGATCTGTCCATTGTTGTGAGTGGGGTGTTGAAGTCTCCACTACTAATGTGTTGTGATCGACGTGCGATTTAAGTTTTAGAAGTGTTTCTTTTACAAAAGTAGGTGCCTTTGTATTTGGGGCATAGATGTTCAGTATTGAGATTTCCTCTTGATGAATATTCCCTTTAATGAATATATAATGCCCTTCTTTGTCTTTTTTCATTAACTTCAGTTGGAAGTCTGTTTTGTTTGATATTAGGATGGCTACTCCAGCTTGCTTTCTGGGTCCATTTGCTTGGAAAACCTTTTCCAAGCCCTTTACTCTGAGGCAGTGTCTATCTTTGGTAGTGAGATGTGTTTCTTGTATGCAGCAAAAGGACGGGTCTTGCTTGCGGATCCACTCTGTAAACCTGTGTCTTTTTATTGGGGAGTTGAGTCCATTGATGTTGATGGATGTTAGTGATGTTGATGGTTGTTATTTCCCATTAGTTTGGTATAGGTGATGGTCCTGTGCCTCTTTTGGTTTAGTTGCAGAGGGGTTTTCTATTCCCTTTGTTTTCTTGGGTGAAGTGTTCTTCTCTGGGTTGGAATTTTCCTTCTAGGATTTTCTGTAGGGCTGGGTTTGTGGGTAGATATTGTTTAAATTTGATTTTGTCATGGAATATCTTGTTTTCTCCATCTATGTTGATAGAGAGTTTTGCTGGGTATGCTAGTCTGGCTGGGCACCTATGTTCTCTCAGGACTTGTTGGATATCTGTCCAGGCCCTTCTAGCTTTTAAAGTTTCTGAGGAGAAGTCAGGTGTAATTCTGATGGGTCTGCCATTGTATGTGATTGACCTTTTTCTCTTACAGCTTTTAATATTCTTTCTTTGTTCTGTACATTTGGTGTTTCAATTATTATGTGGCGAGAGGAGTTTCTTTTCTGACCTAATCTGTTCGGTGTTCTGTAAGCCTCTTGGATTTTTATTGGCATCTCTTTTTCAGGTTTGGGAAGTTTTCTTCTATGATTTTGTTGAAGATATTTCCTGGACCTTGGAGTCGGGAGTCTTCTCTTTCCTCTGTGCCTATAATTCTTAGGTTCCGTCTTTTCATTGAGTCCTCGATTTCTTGGATGTTGTGGGTGAGAGATTTTTTAGCCTTCTCATTTTCTTTTGATGTTGTACTGATTTCTTCCATCGAATATTCCATGCCTGAGATCCTGTCTTCATCTCTTGCATCCTATTTTTGATACTCACATCCGTAGTTCCTGTTCTCTTCCCTTGATTCTATACTTCCTCTTTTAACTCTGACTGTGTTTTCTTTATTGTTTCTATTTCTATTTTCATGTCTTGTATGGTACTGTTCGTTTTCTACATTTCCTTCTCCAGCTTGCTTGTTTTTGTCTGAAAATCTTTCATTGCTTTGTCCTTTTCCTGTTCAAGCTCTGTCACCTTGCTTGGAGTTCTTTAATGGTGTTGTTCGTTGTTTTGACTTGTAAAATTGTGGCTTCTTTGAATTCCTTCATAGATTTAAGTTCTTCTTGAAGGGACTCTATCACTTTCCATAATGCAGAATTGTCATCGTTTTCATGTGTTTCTGTTGGTGTGAGGTCATCCGAATTGGATGAGCTAGGATAATTCTGTGTTGTTGGAGCCATATTTCCTTGATTTCTATTTTTTCTTGGACCTTTGGCCATATGGATGTGTTTAGCTGTCTGTTCTCATCGTTTTCTGTGCTTGGATCCACAGGGGATGCTTTGGTGTAGGAGTCGAATTGTTTGGCTATCTGTCATTGCTTACAGGGGGATCTCGGTGTCACTGTGGTTTTAATAGCCTGAAGCACTGTGTGTTGATGCAGCCTATTCCCAGGTAGTGAGTAATGGTCCGAGATTGTTTCACTGCTCCCAATTCAGACTTCTTTGTGTTGCACACTGAGTGATACACCTGTAATGGTTCTGATGGTGTGGACCTGTTTGCCCAGGCACAGATTCTTTGGGCTTTGTTTGTCGTCACGGAGGCTGACAGGGCCCGACTCCACACCTAATGTGTCTGGGTTTTCCAGAATACAGCTATGGTCCCCTGGCTTCTGGTTTCCCACTAGGCTTCTCCGCCACAGGCCTGGCCCCTCAGCCCCGCCTGCCTGTGCCAGCTTCCCTCCCTGTCTGCTCAGCCGCGGGTGCGCAGAGCTTCAGCCCCTCCCGCCGCCTGTGCCGGCTTCCCTCCCTAGCTGCTCTGCCGTGGGTGCCTGGAGCTTCAGCCCCGCCCGCCTGTGCCTGCTTCCCACCCTCACTGCTCTGCCCGCCGGCTTCCCGCTCTCTCGAATCCTCCGCGGCTCAAGTGGCTGCGGACCACCCGCCGTGTGCCCTGTTTCTTCCTTGTTAAGACTTCAACTATCCCGCAAAGTTTCCTAAGTAGCTATAAGGTCCTCCTGAGGTGTGGGGAGCCCAGTAGGCTAGTGGGTGATCGCCATGTGGCCTCTGATTCTGCCTGCTGTGTATTGGGGTCGATCTTACCAGGCGCCTCTCCTAATGGGAGTTTCCGATTCCCGGATTTAGTGGCTTCCGTGTCTGAGAGAGATTTGGGGAGAGCCTTGCCCTGGGACTTTTAATAGTCCCTTGGGAGCTGTGAGTGTTCCCAGAGGGTCTAGCCCCTCCGGTTTTTGCACAGTGTCCAATAACTGCTTTTTATGGCTCTTTTCTCCCACGTTCAAAATGCATCAGTGTGGGTTGCCGCCATCTTGGCCCCCCCCTTGCATGTGTTTGTTTCATAAATGGAAGCTGGAGGGGGGAGGGGATTAAAAAGAAGACACACTATGAAGGAGCATAAAGGGAAAGGGAGCAGGGGCTGATGAGTGGTATGGGGGTGAATATGATCATAGTGCATCATTTACACAGATCGAAATGTAGTCCTTTGTATTTTACAATTAATGCATGGGAATAAGAGTGTAAAACAAAAGTGCTCAAAGAAAACATTTCTGCAATAATCTTCAACCTAGTAATGCAAAAGATTGGTTATAAATTAAAATTCAGAGCTAATAAATGATTAACAAATGTTAGATATAAATGTAAAAAAACTTTTTATAATGAAACAACACCATCAACATATTTAAAAGAAAAATGACTACAGAAAGCATTTGAGCATATAAATAAAAATATTTTACTAATCAATGGTTAATACTTATAATAAAATATTTAAAATGAAAAAGTTTGCAGTATTCTATTTGTAGATTATGGGGAGACAGGCACCTCTCCACATTGTTGGTAGAATTGTGAAGTGGTATAAAGCCAAAAGACAGTAATTGGGACTATTTGCTAGAGTTCATTTGCATACACCTGTTGGTGCAGCAAGCATGGCTCCAAGCATTTATCCTAGAGTCACCTGGGTTGTGTGGATACACTCACACACACAGGTTTATCATGGCATTATTTTTGTGCAGATATTAGGAACTGCTTAAACACTGAACTATGCATTAACTAAACTTCTATGTATATGCAATGAAGTAAAATGAAGTTATGAAAAAGATAGGATGCCAATGGACTGGCATGGCAACTGTTTAGGAGGTGCTGGGGGATAGGACAAAGTGTAAAGTTACCTTTTGTGGAAGAAAGAAGGGAAAATGATTAGCACACGTGGCTGTATCCCCTCAGCCATGCTGTGTGTGTGCATTGGAATAAAAACAAATTCTGAACTCTGGTGTGTTGCCACAAGCAGAATAAGTGAGGCAATTTGAAAACTGCGTTGTATGTATCAGAGCTGTGCAAACGAGTCCATCTGTCTGTGTTGGGAGTCGGTGCTCTCACTTCACAGAGGAAGTGCTACAGTGTGAAGTTGAACAAATAAGGATGGACTAGATACACGTGTTCATCTGTGTTTGTGTGCATTAGTCAACACTTATGAATCTGTCTGTATGTCTACATACACGTATTTTCTAGGTATCTATACTGAAAAGACAAAGAAATAGAGACACCCTAGAATCAGTGAATGCATATGCCATTTAAGCCTCAATCTGTAATACTGTTTTCCATGAATGGAAACAAAAATTCTTGGTTTGATGATCCTAGGATATCTTGTTATACCACAAGTAGGGAAATGGTTTTAAAAATCCATGGAGCATGCCACTCATACCAAGAGCCACTTTGAAGGGCTATCATTCATTGGGTGAGTCTGGGACAAGTAAGTACTGTCTTAGGGCTTCTATTGCTCTGATGAAACACTGTGACCAAAAAGCAAGTTGGGGAGGAAAGGGTGTATTTGGCTTACACTCCCACAGCACTGTTCTTCAGGGAGTCAGGACAGGAACTCAAACAGGGCAGGAACCTGGAGGCAGGAGCTGATGCAGAGGCCATGGAGGGTGCTGCTTACTGGCTTGCTCAGCCTGCTTTCTTATTGAACCCAGGAACACCAGCCCAGGGGTGGCACTACCCACAGTGGGCTAGGCCCTCCTCTACCAATCAATATTAAGAAAATGCCCTACTCACAGCATACCCATTGCTGGCACCCATCTTGGGTGGAGCTCCCTGCCTGTACAGTTAGCCTAGCTGCTGAACCAGAATGACTGTGTCAGGGAAGGGAGAACACAGGCCTAACCACAGCTCAACCTGCCTTCTTGAGGAGACTCACCAACTCTCAGATCCTGGACAGGATAGATCCCTCCCCACTCTAATTCCCTGTATATAGGTCCAATTTGGGCACAGCCAGTTGAGGAGATTGGCAGTCACTTTCTGAGAATCAGTCTATTACAGGAACCTTCCCATCATCTGGAGGTGGACACCAAGATCTCAGGATCACCCAGCCCCCAGAACAGGGGTTTTCCTGAGCACCAAGGCCAATTGGTTTCAGAAACAACCAGACAACACCAGGGTCAACCAGTTGACTAGAGGCCAGTACAAGAACACAATCAAAAAACCCAAACCAATATGACATCTCCAGAACCTAGCTATAATACTACTGACAACTCTGGAAATCCTAACACAATTGAAACAAAGGAAAATGACCTTAATTCTATGCTTATATTAATAATAGAAGGCTTAAGAGAGGAAATCAAATACCTCAGAGAGCAACAAGTAAATACTGCAAAAGAGGTGATGGAAATGAATAAAGCTCTTAAAGGAATGGAAGACCTGAAAAGGGAAGTTGAAGCAATGAAGAAAATACAAGCTGAGCTATCCATGGAACTGGAAAACCTTAGGAAAAGAAAAGGAACTACAGACTCAAGCATCACCAATAGAATACAAGAGATCGAAGAAAGAATCTCAGGCACAGAGGACAAAATTAAAGAAATTGATACATCTGTCAAAGAAAATGTAAAATCCAAAAGAGTCCTGACACAAAACCTTCAGGAAATCAAGGGCACTATGAAAAGCCAAAATCTCAGAATAATAGGAATAGAAGAAAGAGAAGATTCCTAGTTCCAAGGACCAGAAAATATCTTCAAAAAAATAATTGAAGAGAATTTCCCAAAACCTAAAGAAATGCCTATAACTGTACAAGAAGCCTACAGAACTCCAAATATGTTAGACCAGAAAAGAAAATCCTCCCACCACATAATAATCAAAACACTAAATGTACAGAACAAAGAAAGAATATTAAAAGGTGCTAGGGAAAAGGGTCAAGTAACATATAATGACAAACCAATCAGAATCACACCCGACTTTTCATCAGAGACACTAAAAGCCAGAAGGGCATGGACAGACATCTTGCAGACCCTAAAAAAACCAGATGCCAGGCCAGACTACTATATCCAGCAAAATTGTCAATCAATGCAGATGAAGAAAACAAGATATTCCATGACAAAACTAAATTCAGACAGTATCTATGCATAAATCCAGCTCTACAAAAGATGATAGAATGAAAACTCCAACCCAAAGAGGTTAACTACATGCAAGAAAACACAGGAAGCAAATAACCCTACCACAGTAAAACCAAAAGAAGAGAAGGTCACTGAGGACTTGACCCCTTCATCTTACTTATTCTTCTTTTCTTGAAACTTAGTTTATTTTGTACTATTGTCCACAACAGCTTTTCCATGTTTAGTTTTTTGTTTTTGTTTTTTGAGACAGGGTTTCTCTGTATATCTCTGGCTGTCCTGGACTCACTTTGTAGACCAGGCTGGCCTCAAACTCACAGAGATCTGCCTGCCTCTGCCTCCTGAGTGCTGGGATTAAAGGCGTGCACTACCACCGCCCAGTCCATGTTTAGTTTTTATATGGTATATAATTTTACAAATATTTTGTTTCAATTATCTGTCCCTATATTAAACACTTCTCTTTTCTATGTCATTTCATTTGAAAATTATCTGATAAGCAATTTTCTAAACAAGCAATTCCTTGCAAAATAAAAGAAAAGCAACTCATACCTGGTTTAAGATAAATTGTGCTTTGGATTTCCAAGGCAGACAAAAACGGAAGTCCATTTCATGCTGTACTGCTATTCACAGTAGCAATAAGGAGGACAGGAAATAGTCTAACAAAATTAATTTGGCAAATTTGTCTATTAGGATTTATTTCAATGAATTGATGGTTAGCAAATTATTGTGCTCCAGGTAGTTGGTCATGGTTTTAATCCACAATTATAATAGTCAGAAAATGATATAGAAAGAATCCTATATGTATCTCTCTTCAGCAACAATAATATGTATCTTTCCATAGACAAAATTGCCTTTGTGGGATTATTGTGGCCCAAATAGAAGTTTGGGAATCCTTAACAGAGTCCAAGATCAAAGAGCATCCCAGATTTCATACAGGTGGAAAACTTGTGTTCCAACTACACTCCTGAAAATTCTCTTGTCCTTTTGTGTGCTCAGTTACAGGTTTACTTGTTTCTCATAATCCCAACAGAAATATGTAGCAGGCACTACTGAGATAGTCATATTTACCTGTACGTTTAGTGTCAGGTTTAATGACATCAGCCCTAGTTATGAACCTGGAAGTATAATTAGCTCAGTCTTTTCCTACCTTCAGTCTGAGAGACCAGATCTACACATCTAGGAACATGCCAAGAGACATAAATCCTTGTACGGCCAGATATAGGCCCTCAAATCATTCTAGTTTTGGACTTAGAAGCACCCCTATGATTTGGTTCAGGTCTCTCTCATTCACAAACAAGGGCAAGTCCAAACTTCTTTGGCATACACCCATTATTGACTGGGTGTTCTCCCTAGAGTCCTCTTTTACTTCTTTGTGGAGCTCCTTCTCTTTTTTCTCTCTGTAGTCCCCTTCTCCTCGGGGGTCTGGCTTTTTCCCCCTCCTTTGTAGAGCCCCCTTCTCCTCTGGTCTCTGGCTTTTTATTCCTCTCTCCCAAGTCGTCAGAGTTAAACTTGCTCAGCTGGTTAAGCCACGCCCCTGCTAGCTCATGAAACCTTCAATACTTTATACCTGTGTCTTAAGCAGCCAACCTGGAATTGAACAAAAACATTCTCACAATTGGTCTTAATAAACTCCTACCACAACCAAGAGTTGGTTCTTTGAGAAAATCAACAACATAGATAAACCCTTAGCCAAACTAACTAAAAGGGAGAGGGAAAATACCCAAATCAACAAAATCAGAAATGAAAAGGGGGAAATAACAATAGACACTGAGGAAATCAAGAGAATCTAATGATTCTCCTCCTTCAAAAACCTGTACTCCACAAGATTTGAAAACCTAATGGACAATTTTCTTGATAGATTCTACCTACCAAGGTTAAATCAAGAACAGGTAAACAAATTGAATGGTTCTGTAACCTTGAAGGAAATAGAAGTCATTAGAAGCCTTCCAACCAAAAAAGCCCAGGGCCAGATGGTTTCAGTACAGAATTTTACCAGACCTTCAAAGAAGAGCTAACATCAATATTCTTCAAACTCTTCCACAACATGGAAACAGAAGGAACACTGACAAACTCATTTTATTAGGCCACAGTCACCCTGATACCTAATCCACACAAAGTCTCAATGGGGAAAGAAAATTTCAGACCAATTCCCTTATGAACATGGATGGAAAAATACTCAATAAAATGCTTGCAAACCAGATACAAGAACACATCAAAAATATCATACACCATGATCAAGTAGGTTTTATCACAGGGATGCAGGGGTGGTTCAACATAAGAAAATCCATCAATGTAATCCCCCACATAAACAATCTGAAAGAAAAAAAAAACCACATGATCATCTCATTGGATGCTGAAAAAGCATTTGAAAAATCCAACACCCCTTCATGTTAAAAGTCTTGGAGATTTTTCCATTCTTATTTGGGCCCCAAACAGGTTTACTACGTCTCAAATCAGCAGGAAGTCATTTTAAGAGAACAACATCCCATCCCCAGAAGGTGGGGAGGGTGTTCCCCCACTTTGGTTATTTGATGGATAATAGAAAATTTTGTTATTTAGGGGAAAAGACTACATGCTGTTAAATGGGTTTTGGAGGTTAGACCCAGGGACTTCTCTTTTTTTCTTTTCTGTATCCTTCTTTCTCTCCTATGTAGGAGTGAACAGACTTGAGAAAAAATGGGACATAGACATAGTATAGGAAAGATCAAGAAAAAAGGACAGATTATTGAATATGGCCTTATACCTTTGTATATTGATGCAAAATTAATATTATATTTGGCTGAATTGGTATTGATCATTGTATATTAATGCAAAATTAAGATTGTATTGGGCTACATCGGTATTGATCTTTGTATATTGATACAAAATTTAGATTATATTTGGCTACAATGGTATTGACCCTTGTATATTGATGCAAAATTAAGATTGTATTGGGCTACATCGGTATTGATCTTTGTATATTGATACAAAATTAAGATTATATTTGGCCACATTGGTATTGATCTTTGTATATTGATACAAAATTAAGGGTAACACTTTTTAAAGGTATTGTACCTAGTAATGCTTAAAAATGAAATGTGAAGTTTCAGCCTTTTGCTACCAACCATCATAAATTGTTTAGGATAATTAAGAAATGCAAACTAATAGGCATGCAAGTGTGTCATTTTGTTAGCTACTATGACAGTCTATCACAGTTATTTTCTAAGCTACTCAGAAATCAAGTTGCTAAGAGACAAGCAATATTTGCTTATCTAAATATAAGAGATAGATAGGGCGTCTTCAAAAACCTCAAGAGATCTGCAGAATATGGCATTCAAAGATGTTTTCTTAACTTAAGATTTTTTGATATGGAGACATGTCAGCTCCTGACAACACCCCCTATTCTACTCCAAGTAGAAGATGAGCATCGAAGAATCTCCAGTGGGAGATAGTTGAATTGGTGGTAAGCCTTCCTCTTGGCAAGAAAAACACCTTGCTTCAACTGTAGACAGACTGCTGTCCAAAAGGGACAAAACTTGGAAGCAGGTAAGTCGACAGCCTAGTTCTGCCAAGACAGGGTAGGTAAGTCCTTCATAATTCCTACTCTACAATCAATGTCTGTCAGAGAAACGGGGCCAAACGGCTGAAGATTGATGCTGTAATGTATGGAGAGAAAATGGGAACTGTCCAGGCAGCCACTGGTATGTCATTTCTTAGTTTTGAAAGCTGCAGGCCCTGCACTTCCCATATAATCAGATATATTTATCCCTCTCAGGTCTCTGAGGTGGTTGAAGAATAGATAACTAGAGTCTCATAGTTAAATTTTGAGTTGTTTAGGAATCAAGAGGGTGTTCTGGATCTAAGAAGATATTTTTTAAATTGTGAGGCAAGTTAGTATGAAAGCTGAGTTAGATATATAGAACTTTAAACTCGTGGAGATGGTTAGATAGTAGAATGTTAAAGTCAGGTGCCAAATACATATGGACTGGACATTGGGAATGTATGCTAAGCCATATAACTCTTATAATTGTGGCCTATTTATTTCTGTTGTTTTGTATTGTATTTATAGTTATAAGAGAAAGAACCATTTTTTTGGACTGAAAGGGAGAGCTGTTGGGGGTAAAAGAAATACCTTAAACTAAAAAAAAAAAAAAAAAAAAAGGGAAGAGGATGTGGGGTTGAGGGGGAGGAGGGTGGAAGGGTGGGACTGGAGGGGGGAGTAGGGAGCGGATTGTGATTGAGATGTAACTTGAAGAAATAAAAATAAATTATTTAAAACAAAAACAAAACAAAAAGCAAACCAAAACAAAAAAAGTCTTGGAGAGATCAGGCATACAAGGACTACACTTAAATATAATAAAGGCAATTTACAGCAAGCCAATAGCCAACATCAAACTAAATGGAGAGAAACTTAAAGCATTTCCTCTAAAATCAGGGACAAGGCAAGGCTGCCCACTCTCTCCATATCTCTTCAACATAGTACTTGAAGTTTTAGCGAGAGCAATAGGACAACTAAAGGAGATCAAGGGGATACAAATTGGAAAGTAAGAAGTCAAAGTATCTTTATTTGCAGATGATATGATAGTATATATAAGTGACCCCCAAAATTCTACCACAGAACTCCTACAGCTGATGAACTCCTTCAGCAAGGTGACTGGATAAAAAATTAATTAATAAAAAACCAGTAACCCTCTGTATACAAAAAATAAATGGGCTAAGAAAGAAATTAAGGAATCAACACCCTCCACAACAGCCACAAATAATATAAAATACCTGGGGGTAACTCTAACCAAGCAAGTGAAAGACCTGTACAACAAGAACTTCAAGCTCCTGAATAAAGAAATTGAAGAAGATATCAGAAGATGGAAAGATCTCCCTTGCTCTTGGATAGGGAGGATCAACATAATAAAAATTGGCCATCTTACCAAAAGCAATATACAGATTCAATGCAATTCCTATAAAAATACCAACAGAATTCTTTACAGACCTTGAAAGAGTAATTCTCAACTTCATATGGAAAAACAAAAAACCCAGAATAACTAAATCAATCATGTACAATAACAGAACATCTGGAGGTATCACTATCCCTGATTTCAAGCTGACCTACAGAGTATTATAATAAAAACAGGATGGTACTGGCATAGAAACAGACCAGTTGATCAATGGAATCGAATCAAAGACCTAGAAATAAACCCACACACCTATGGTCACTTAATTTTTGCAAAGGAAGCCAAAACCATACAATGGAAAAAGGACAGCATCTTCAACAAATTGTGCTAGTCTAACTGGATGTCAACATGTAGTAGAATGAGAATAGACCCATATTTATCACCCTGTATAAAACTTAAGTCTAAGTGGATCAAGAACCTCAACATAAATCCAGACACACTAAATCTATTAGAAGAGAAAGTAGGGAAAAGCCTGGAACTCATTGGCAAGAGTAGCAACTTCCTGAACAGAACACCAATAGCTCAGGCTCTAAAACATTCAATCAACAAATGGGACCTTATGAAATTGAAAAGCTTCTGTAAGGCAAAGGATACTGTCCTTAGAACAAAATGACAGCCTACAAACTGGGAAAAGAGCTTCACCAACCCAACATCTGACAGAGGGCTAATATCCAAAATATATAAAGAGCTCAAGAAATTAAAACACAGCTGGGCGGTGGTGGCGCACGCCTTTAATCCCAGCTCTTGGGAGGCAGAGGCAGGCAGATCTTTGTGAGTTCGAGGCCAGCCTGGTCTACAAAGCGAGTCCAGGACAGCCAGAGATATTCAGAGAAACCCTGTCTCGAAAAACCAAAAAAAAAAAAAAAAAAGAAAAAGAAATTAAAACACCAAAACCCCCAAATAACCCAATAAAAAAAATGGTATAGAGCTAAACCGAGATTCACAAAAGAGGAATCTCTAAAGGCCAAGAGGCACTTGAAGAAATGTTCAACATCTTTGATCATCAGGGAAATGCAACTCAAAATGACTCTGAGATTCCATCTCATACCTGTCAGAATGGCTAAAATTAAAAAACTTAAATGATAGCACATGCTGGTGAGGATGTGGAGAAAGAGGAACACACCTTCATTGCTGGTGGGCATGCAAACTTGTACAACCACTTTGGAAATCAATCTGGAGATATCTTAGAAAATTTGGAATTGTTCTACCTCAAGACCCAGCCATACCGCTCCTGGGCATATATCCAAAAGATTCTTCACCAAACCACAAGGACATTGCATCAAAATGTTCATAGCAGCTTTATTTGTAATAGTGAGAAACTGGAAACAACCCAGATGTCCTTCAACTGAAGAATGGATAAATAAACAAAACCCAAAAAACTGTGGTACATTTACATAATGGAATACTACATCGTTCTCAGAAACAAGGAAATCATGCAATTTGAAATCAAATGTATAGATCTAGAAAAACTCATCCTAAGTGAGCTGACTCAGGCCCAGAAAGATAAACATGTTATGTATTCTCTTATAAGTGGATATTAACCATATATCACAGGACAACAATCCTACAACCCATAGACCCAAACAGAGAGGAACCTAGCATAACTAACCTAGGAAAAACTCCTCCCAGAAGTGAGTCATGAAACCTGTTACAGGTCAGTGGAACACCTTACCCTAGATGGGGTGCCATATCAAGCCCCAGTACAAGAGGAAACTCTTGGCCCTCACATGAATGATGTACTGAGTATGATATGTGAGGGCCCACCTCATCTGAGGAGAAGGAGAGTACTGAGAAGGGGAATTGTGAGGGAGGGAAGAAAGGAGGGAAGAAGGGAGGGATGGATGTGGGTGGGAGGAGGAAGGAAACTGTTCCAGAGGTAACTTGAAAAAAATTAAAGGGGGGGCAACTAAGCTTAAAAAATTATAATAAAAATAAAATATAAAATTCTCAAATGATAATTTACCAAATGCATACTTGTACTGCTGGCATGAAAGGAAAAAAGATCTTAATTTCAGGTTAGAAAGTTAGACTGCAGGGTGCCACATAGCTCACATACTCTTGCATATCAGCTTATAAATTTGTTTCCTATATATAAGGGATATTTTCATTGTTTGACTTTAAAAAGGCAGTTAAGAGGCTTAAAAAGTTTTAAGTAAATTAAGGGTTACTACAGTTCAGCCTGGTTTTCTAAAACTCTAAGAGCTGAAGTAATTTGGAGCTAAGGTAAAATAGTTGAGAAGCGTGGTGTCAGCCCATGCCTTTAACTCCAGCAGAGACAGGAGGATCACTATAGAGTTAGTTGTCTTTTAAATTCTAGAGCTACACAAAACAGGGTGGTGATGGTGCACACTTTTAATATCATCACTTGAGAGTCACACACCCTAATCCCAACTCACTGGAGACAGAAACATGCAGATCTCTGAGTTCAAGACCAGCCTGACACAGAGTAAGCTCCAAATAGAGAGAATCTTAGATCCAGGGGTAGTGGTGCACATCTTTAATCCCAAAAGTTGGGAGGCACTGCCATTGAACCCAATACGTGGAAGGCAGGGGCAGACACATAGGATTTGAAATGATTTAAATTTAGAAGCTACTCACAAAAGGCATGCTGAAATTCAAAGTGAATTGTCCTTTGAGATCTCAAAATATATACACTTAAAGGTATGTTTAGTTCCAAAATATCAAAAGAATTTTTAAAATCTCAATAGAAATATAATACTTTTTATATTGTCAAAAAACCCAATTTGCTCTAGTAAAGATATTACCTGCCAAAAAGCAGGGTAGTGCCCCAGAGTTAGGATTAGGACAAAGCTCTGTTCTTATCTTTCCAGGAAATTAAAAGCATCCATCTAAGGAGTCCAGGGACAACTGGACAACTGAAATCTCTGAAGAAAAGGGACCAGACACCAAAGAGGTAGCCCAGATGATCCAGCCTCACAGATTTCCTCAATAGCTGTTTCTTCAAAAATCTACAACCTTAACAACTCAAAATGGCTAAAGATGATGGTTCAGCCCCACAGACTGTTCCAGCCAGGACTTCAGTAAAACCCTGAAGTTCATCCTCTGACTACAAACTTCTTAGGACATTTAAATAGCTGAGCACAAAAGGACTGAACATCAAATGTTATTATTAACTTGCTTAACCATTTTTCCATTCTTATTTGGGTCTCCAAATAGGTTTCCTAGATCCCAAGTCAGAAGGAAGTAATTCTAAGAGAGCTAAGACCCATTCCCAGAAGGAAGGTAGGGTGGTGATTTCCCCCTCCCTTTGGTCATTTGATGAGTTATAGATTTTTTTTTTTTGTTATTTATGGGGATTGGTTACAAGTTGTTAAAATGTCTTGTTAAATAGGTTTTGGAGATTAGACCCAGGGATTTCTCTCTTTTTATTTTCTCTATCCTTCTTTCTCTCCTATGTAGGGGGAAAAAGGCTTGAAAAAAATGGGATACAGACATAATATAGGAATGATACAAAAAAGGACAGATTATTGAATATGCTCCTATATCTTTGTATATTGATACAAAATTAAGATTATATTTGGCTACATCAGTATTGATTTTTGTATATTGATACAAAATTAAGGTTAACCTTTTTTAAGGTATTGTACCTGGGTAATGCTTAAAAATGCAAGGTGAAGTTGTGGCCCATTGATAACAACTGTCACAAACTGTTTAGGATAATTAAGAGATGCAAACTAGTAGTCATTCAAACATATCATTTGGCTAGGTACTAGTATAGTTTATCACAGATAACTGGATTTCCAGCTAACTGGAAATCAAGTTGCTAAGAGACAAACAACATTTGCTTATCCAAATATATAGAGATAGATAGGTGGTCTTCAAAAACCTCAAGAGATCTGTAGAATTTGGCATTCCAAGAAGGTTTCTTAAAATATTTTGATATTGAGACATGTCAGCTCCTGACAACACCCCCTATTCTACTCCAAGTAAAGGATGAGCATGGAAGAATCTCCATTTGGAGATGGTTGCATTAGTGGCAAGCTTGTCACTGGGCAAGAAAAATCCCTTGCTTCAACTGTAAATAGAATGCTGTCTGAAAAGGACAAAACTTGGAAGCAGGTAAGTCTACAGCCTAGCTCTGCCATGGCAGGGTAGGCAAGTCCTTCATAATTCCTGCTCTACAATTAATGTCTGTCAGAGATATTGGGCCAAGAGGCTGAAGATAGATGCTCCAATGTATGGAGAGAAATTGGGGACTGTCCAGGCAGCCAGTTGTCTGTCATTTCTTAGTTTTGGAAGCTGCTGACTCTGCACTTCCTGTATAATCAGATATATTTATCCTTCTCAGGTCTCTGATGTGGTTGAAGACTAGATATAGTCTGTTAAATTCTAAGTTGTCTAGGAATTAAAAGGATGTTCTAGGTCTAAGAAGATGTTTTTTAAGTTGGTAATGCAAGTTAGGGTGGATACTGAGTTAGGTATAGAACTTTAAACTCATGCAGATAGATAGATAATAAAACATTAATATCAGTTCCAAATATTTATGGAATGAACATTGGGAAAGTATGTTATACCTTATAATTTTCAGAGTTGTGGCCTAATTATTCACAAAAAGGAATTATGAGTTCTGGGAGAAGGGGAAGAGGGTGGGGCCAGGAGGCGTGGAGAGAGGGGACTGTGATGGAGATGTAATTTGAAGTAATAAACATTAAAAAAAAGAAAATGCCCTATAGATGGATGTTATGGGGACATTTTCTCAATTGAGATTCCCCCCTTCAGACAACTCTAGCGTGTGTCGAGTTGAAATAAGACTGAGCAGCACAGCACTAAGCATAGAAACCATTAGAAAAAGTACAACTGTGCAAACTTATAACACTATTGGGTATGAATAATGAGCCTGTTCTTACAGCAGAATGCTAAGGAATAGCTGATAACTTCACACTTCACTCCCAGGGTTAACACCTTACACAACTCATGGTACATTTATTAAAGGAAATAGCAGAGGAATAATATTAATTGAACTGCAGTCTTTATTTGGATTTCCACTAGCTTTCCTATGACTACTCTTTCTGGTTAAGGACCCCATACCTAATTTAATGGCTACAATTTTCTAGCCTCCATTATCAGTGACACCTGGAAAGGAACAGAACTGCCAGGAATTTTACAGAATGTCCTTGACTTGAAAGTGCTTGATGCTTTCTTATTAGAGTGGTTATTGACCTTGGAGGGATACTACCTCGGTGAATATCCTTGTGTCTTGTTAAGGATAGCAACATGGCTTATTCCTGGTGGCATTAACCTTCATGACTCAGTGATGGTTGTGTCTGCCAAATTTCCTCACTGTTTTTATTTTCTTTTCTGCTAGAATAGCCAAGAGCAGCCAACCTGTTAAGGAAGAGGGATTAAGCTCTACTTATTGGAAAAAGGATTATCAAAGAATTTATGTACATATATTTTATATTTAAATCTGTATTTTAATATATATACTAATATATATATATATATATACAATATAATGTTTTTATTAGCATATATATAATATAATCTTTATATCGGCATAAAAATCTGTATCCTTAAGCATTATTTCATTAAGATGAAACTTCACAAATCCTTTCTATTCGCCTTTTGAAATACAGTACATTGCACATTGTCTGCGCTCACCTATTGTGTCATGGCATGTCAAAGCTGTTTAAGCCTATTCATAACTACTGCCAGTTGTTAATCTTTCCCGAGCCTCTGGTGACCACCATTCTACTCCCAACTTTTATGAGATTGACCTAAAAGTTTTAAAGTTTATTCTTTGAGATTTCCCTACATGTATAGAATAGATTTTCTTCATACCCATCTGAAACCAAACTGTTTAAAATTATTAAACAATTATTTATTGGTAACTATATTCACTTATAACAAATATAAACACTTACTTAACTAGTAACCCTACGAATGACTACAACCCCTATGACCTAACCCCTAAACCTATTGATAACTATTACAACTATTTTCATAACCTTTTAGAAGGATACAGTCTCTGGGGCAGGTCCTTGGTTGTCAGGAACACAATCTCGGGGTAGACCCTTTAATACACTTAGCAGTCTTACTTCTGGAATATCTTAGACATAGATCAGTCAGGGTAAATTTGCTATGGCGGCTTCACCTTAAATAAGGCTTGAGGCTTTCTTCTCTCTGGGAGACCTCAGCCGTCTGTAAGCCAACTTATTTCCTTTGTATCAGCAACTCTGCCGCTCTCCCTCAGTCTTTAAAGCTGGCCACAGTTCCATTCAGGCTACTGTTCGGACAGGCCAAACCCCTCTAGGCAAAAGCTGAGCCGCAGGGTTTAGTCCTTGGCCTTTTGCTGTCTTGCTGAGGCTTTCTCTGCTCACCAGCTTCTTTCTGTCTCAGGGAGATCTGGCCATCAGTTCACCAGCACTTTCTCCATCAGAGGATACAAACTACTCATTGTCCTTTCTAGCGTGAAGACTTGCTAGCATTGGAGCTCTCTAGCATGGGATCCCCAGGGCTCCATCCACTTGTCCTTAAATAGGATCTCCTTGTTCCACCTGCTTCAGCTTAATCTGGGCTCTGCCCACTTAACAGCTGAAAACAATGCCAGGCCATAAACCTTGTTTTTAGTCCATAGAGTTTTTCCTTGTTTTACCTGGCTTCCTTCTTGTTTAGTCCATAGAGACTCCCCTCATTTCACCTGACTTCATCTTTGTTTTTAGTCCATAAGCTAAGCTAATTGTCCACAGCCAAGTTGATCTTCATGCCCCAGATTAAGAGACTGTATCAGAAACCCCTAGATATTTACTAAATCTAATTTATATTAATGTAACTCTCTACACCCTTATCTCCTGCTCCCCCTCTTATATTCCTACCACTATATTTTCCTTCCAACTTTCATACTCTCATTTTTTATTTTTCCATCCCTCTCCCTTCTCTTTTTTTGTCTCCCCCATGACAACTGAGTCCAATTAGTACTTCTAGTATGTGTGTGGGACCATCCTTTACATTCTTCATGAGTGAGATAGTGTGGTACTGTCCTTCTGTGGCATATTTATTTCCGTGAATATAGTGATTTCATTGTAATCCCACAACAATTAATAAATACTTTGGGGACAATAACTTGAGGATAACATTTATTTTCTTAACTTTCTTTTCAATGCTGACACCAATGTGCACATACTTATAGGTTAACACACAGGGTTGTCCAATCTTTTAACATTGTGAGTTGAGTTCATTGTCTACAGATGTGTTGGGCTGCATGTGGCCTGTGGACCCATCGTAGGTTGAATACACCTGGCAATGTGTGCTATTAAAATACATGTATATTCCAATATACAGTGCATTGCATTTCCTTCCTCTTGAACACTTTAAACTCCCTTATTAGTTCCCTATTAAATATATAATACATTGTTGTAGCTGGGTATGGTGGCACACATCTATTATCTTAACATTTTGGAGGCAGAGGCAGGAGGATCCAGAGTTCAAGGTCATCCTTAATATCCTCTCAATTACAAAGTACTTGTGAGGCAGAGACAGGCAAATCTCTGAGTTCAAGGCTGGACTGGTCTACAGAGTGTATTTCAGGAGAGCCAGGGCTACACAGAGAAACCTTGTCTTGAGAAACCAAGCCAAACCAAACCAAAAAATAAACAAAAACCAAAACTTCAAGGCCAGGCTGGTTATGTGACACTTTGTCTTCAAAAGACAAAAACAAACCAAACAAGACTGAGGACGATGTTTCAATGGGTAATATTAAGTTCTTGCCCCACAAATACGAAGACCCAAGTTTGGATCCCCAGAATCCTCATAAAAGCAGAGTATAGCAGCGCATGCCTGTAACCCCAGCACTGTGGGAGCAGAGGCAAACAGATCCCCAGGGGCTCACTGGCCAGCTGGCTTAGCTGAAATGGTGAAACCCAAGATCACTAAAGGGCCATGTCAAAACTACCACGGAGAAGTAATGAAGGAAAGACACCGGATGTCAGTTTCTGGCCTCTACATGCTCAGGCATGGGTGAACAGACTCCTTAACCCCCTGTCCCAGTATGTAATAAATTACTGTAAAATATAGTTGTAGGTCAATGTAACTTATCCTTCCTGTCTCAACTATATTTAGTAGCTGTTATTCAATCTCTTATCTTTGATTGTAAGGTTTGGTCCCTAATTTCAGGATTTATCCTATGTTGTGAAGAGGTTTATAAAAAGTAATTTTTTCCCCTGTGTTTACTTATTTTTTAAAAATAATTTATTTTTTATTTCTTCAAGTTACATCTTAATCACAATCCCCTCCCTACTCCCCCCTCCAGTCCCAGCCTCCCACCCTCTTCCTTCTCAACCCCCCATCCTTTTCCCTTTTTTTTTAAGTTTAAGGTATATCTTTTTACCCCCCAACAGCTCCCCCTTTCAGTCCAACAAATGGTTCTTTCTCTTATAAAAATAAATAAAATATAAAACAACAGAAATAAATAGGCCAAAATTATGAGAGTTATATGGCTTAGCATACATTCCCAATATCCAGTCTATATGTATTTGGCACCTGACTTTTACATTCTACTATCTAATCATCTCCATGAGTTTAAAGTTCTATATCTAACTCAGCTTTCATTCTAACTTGCATCACAATTTTAAAAACATCTTCTTAGATCCAGAACACCCTCTTGATTCCTAAACAACTCAAAATTTAACTATGGGACTCTAGCTATCTATTCTTCAACCACCTCAGAGACCTGAGAGGGATAAATATATCTGATTATATAGGAAGTGCAGGGTCCACAGCTTCCAAAACTAAGAAATGACATACCAGTGGCTGCCTAGGCAACTCCCATTTTCTCTCCATATATTACAGCATCAATCTTCAGCCGTTTGGCCCCGTTTCTCTGACAGACATTGATTGTAGAGCAGGAATTATGAAGGACTTGCCTACCCTGTCTTGGCAGAGCTAGGCTGTCGACTTATCTGCTTCCAAGTTTTGTACTTTTTGGACAGCATTCAAGAAAGAACTTAATTTTGACCTTTGTTATGTTTTCTAGTAGAGAGATGATAACAGATAAGGAAATCTGTGGAAAAAACACAGAGGAACTCTATATTACCATATAAGCCAATCTAAAGACTACATATTGTATGATTCCCAGCTATATTAAGTCATAGAAAAGGCAAATCTGTGAGGACAGTAGAAGAGGTCAGTGGTTGCCAGGAATTCTGCCATAAGGTTTTTTTTTGGGGGGGGGGGGGGTTGGGGGCCAGTGAAACTATCCTGGAAGATACCTGTGTTAGTTTTAACTGTTAACTTGATCCAACCTAGAATCACCTGGGAAGAAAGTTTTAGTGAGGAATTATCTAGAGTGGTTTGGCTTGTGGGCATGTCTGTGGTGGATTGTCTTAGTTGAGTTAATTGTTTTTTTGTTTTTGTTTTTTTTTTGAGGCAGGTTTTCTCTGTGTGTCCCTGGTTGTCCTGTAGACCAGATTGATCTTGAATTTACAGAGAGCTGCCTGACTCTGCCTCCTGAGTGCTGGGATTAAAGGCGTGTGCCCCCACACTCGGCCTTAGTTGAGTTAATTGATTTGGAAAGACCCAGTTCATTGTGGGCGTCGCCATTCCCTAGGCAGTGGGTCCTGAACAGTATAAGAGAAGAGAAAGCCAGTTGAGAGCAAGTAAGCAAGCAAGCATTTTATTCACTATTGGTTCACCACTGTAGATATAATATGACTAGCTGCCTGAATTCCTTCCTTGATTCCCCTGAAATGAAGGCCTGTAAACTTAGAACTGTAAGCCAACTAAACCAGCTATTCCCTAAATTGCTTTTTAGTTAGGGTGTTTTTTTTTTTTTATCACAGTAACAGAAATGAAACTAGAATAGCACCAAGCAGTGAATATATGTTTTTTTAAAAGCCATAAAATGTATAGCATAATGAAAAAACCCTAATGTAGACTATGGACCTTAGTTAACAGCAATGTGAATACACTGGCTCATCATTTCCATTAAATGTCCACGCTAATTTGTCAGTGATGGGAGAGAACATGGGACAGCTCTATCTCCTGTTAGCCCAAAATTGCTGAAAACTAATTTAAAATAACATATATTTATTTTAAAATTACATTTATTCATTGTGTGTGTTTGTATATATGTGTATATAGGTCAGAGGACAACTTGCAGGAATCAGTTCTCTCTTACCATGTGGGTTCTGGGGATCACACTCAGATCAGCAGCAGCATTGGTGGTAAGCACCGTTACCCACTGAGCCATCTCACTGGCCTAATGAAATTTAAATCTCCCTGTCACATTCATTTTCTTCTCCTTCCTTTCTTCCTTTCTTCCTTCCTTCCTTCCTTCCTTCCTTCCTTCCTTCCTTCCTTCCTTCCTTCCTTCCTTCCTTCCTTCCTTCC
>CAJQZJ010004381.1:8639247-8649868 GCA_907164525.1 Lophiomys imhausi
TCCTTCCTTCCTTCCTTCCTTCCTTCCTTCCTTCCTTCCTTCCTTCCCTCCCTCCCTCCCCTTCCTTTTCTTTTTCTTTTTGAGACATCTGTGTATCACTCACCCTGGCATGCCTGGAACCTGAATGCTTGCTTGGATCGCAGCGGCTGATGCTGTTGTGGGACCTTCAGAGGTGGGGATTAGCTGGAGATACCGGGTCTAGGGAAGGAAGGTGAGAGATGGGCAATGCAGTGCCACCAACTGCCTGACTGCCCTGAAGCTCTGGCAACCAACTGCTCTCACCATGAGTCTCTGTGTCTCCCGAAAGCCCGAGTTAAAGGAAACCCTTCTCTTAAAGTTGTTCCTTGTCAGGGATTTGGTCACAACATACAGCCTTTGCGGACAGAAAGTGAGGAAAACCACTGTGGGTTGTTCCCAGTCGTGATTGGTCCATTTCTTGGGGTGAACTCGCAAGGAGGCATTGTGAAGAATGCTGGGCTCTGGTTCACAGAAGGCAGCATTGGGTCTTGTCCTTACTCTGCAGAGATGCTGCTGGTTGGCCTCAGAGCAGCTGGACAGTAATGTCCGTTCTGATAGACTTGGACTTCTAGCATCTGCTGACCCTTGACATAGAGAATCTGTGCCCCAACTTGTTGGTTTTTATAGTTGGGCTTTTCTTTTCACTTATTGATTTTGGTTTTGGTTTTGACCCTCATTTTCAAGTTCTCTTTAAATTAATACCCCTTTCCTTTTTAATCTTTATTTGTATTTATTTTATTTTTAGGTTTTTTCGAGATAGGGTTTCTCTGTGGAACAGCCCTGGCTGTCCTGGATTGGAACTCACTATGTAGACCAGGGTGGCCTCAAACTCACAGAGATCCACCTGCCTCTGCCTCCTGGGTGCTAGGATTAAAGGCGTGCACCACCATGCCTGGCCCATCCCTTTCCTTTTTAAAATTATTCATTGTTCTTTATAATTTTGGCTTTGGTTTCTTTTTCTCATTTTAAAATCTTTGTTGGTGTGTACTAACTGTATACAATGATTTCATAGTGACTTCTCCATACCCACCCATTCTGCACTTCAATCATACTCACCTGCTCTCTCTTCCTTCCTCTGTCCCTTCCATGTGGATGACGCCCCTTTAACAAAACTGCAGCCTCTTCACTGCCTATGCACCTAGGAGAGCAAACATGCGGTGTTTGTGTCTGTGCAAGTGACTGGGCCGTTTCATATAACACAATATCCAGTTCCACCTATTTTCCTTAAAAATGAGACATCAGTTCATTCCTCACTGAGGCTGAGTAGGGAACTCTTCACATGACTCTGCTTATGTGCCATATTGGTTATCAGTTTAGATATGTGGAATTATCCTTATATTACTGGGTAAACACATCATTCCCTTGTAGTATTTTTTTTAAATGTGTATGGGTGTTTTGCCTGTATGTATACCTGTGTACACATGTGTTCCTGGTGTCCACAGAGGTCAGAAGAGGGCATTGAATCCTTTGGACCTGGAGTTACAGACAGTTGTGAGCTGCCATGTGGGTGCTGGGAGTTGGAACTCAGATCCTCTGCAAGAGCAGCCAGTGTTCTTCCCTGCTGAGCCATCTCTCCAACACCATAGTATGATCTTTTTCATGTTATTGAACTTGGTGTGAAGGGTTTTGGTATCTCTGTTCAGCAAGGGAAGGGAAGTGGCTTCCATTTTCCTCTTTGTGGATTTTTATGTGTTTTTTCCAGCGGGGAAGTGCTGGCTCTGTAGAATGATGTGTTCTTTCCCTTATTATGGGATATTTTCAGAGCATTCATGTTCATTCTTCTCTAAAGGTCTCGTAGATTCATCAGCAAATCCATTAACGCTGGGGTATTCTTTGCTGGAAGCTATTTTTATTACTAGTTCAATGTTGTTGCTTATCATTGATCTGTTTAGGTGTTTTATCTTATTTCAATACTGTTGGTCACTAGCAGGGGAAAATGGTCTGCTCGTTGCTAAATATTCTTTATAGGAAGGATTAAAAAATAAACTGTTGGCTGGAGAGATGGCTCAGAGGTTAAGAGCACTGGCTGCTCTTCCAAAAGACCTGAATTCAAACCCCAACACCCACATAGCAGCTTACATCTGTCTGTAATTGCTGGGTGGGGTGGTGTACACCTTCAATCCCAGCATTCAGGAGACAGAGGCAGGCAGTTCAAGGCTAGCCTGGTCTACAAAGTGAGTCCAGGACAGCCAGGGATATACAGAGAAACCCTATCTCAGGGGAAAAAAAACCTATTAAAATCATATACTGAATAATCTATCACAAACCTTACAAGGAGGCAATATGGTCTTAGGTGCCCAAGAACTTGATTTGACATGTCACTGCCATAGGGTGAGTTAGAGTTAAGGAATCACAGTAAGCATTTGAAAGGCACCTGTACTTCCAGGCTCTTCCTTTATGTCAATAGATCCAAGGCCATCCTGGATAGCTCCCTTTGAAATAGGCAGATTTCAAGATACAAAGAATGTGTTCCTTCTAGCCACATCCTCAGACTAACATTCCTCAGTAGAACCCAAGTTAACTATCTTCAAAGCATATTAATAGTGTTTTTTCCTCTTTTCCATTTGGGTATGGTGTGTTTGTGGTATGTGTGTGTGTATGCATGTTTTCATGTGTGTGGGAACATGTGGGTATTCTTGCACTGTATACATGTGGAGGCTTCAGGTTGATGTTGCTTGCTACCTTGTTCATCGAGGCAACTCTCCATCAAACCACACCTCTCTTTTCCAAGGCTAGAGTTGCATGTAGGCCACCAAACCTACCTAGCATTTATGTCTGCTCTGGGGCTCTGAACCCTGGGCCTCACACTTATGCGGCAAGCACTTAACCACTGAGCCATCTTCCCAGACCCTAATGGTTTTTAAAGGAAACCAAGTAGCTCCAGGTTACAGCCATACCAGGTTAGCAGTCTGTGCACTCTTCTGTGCTATATGCCAAATGTTCTTACAGGTAGTAGAGAGAAAACTGCATTGTTAGGGAGAGAAAATGGATAGATATCAGTTTTTATCCTGGCAGCTTGTAGAAGAAGGAAAAATTATCTTTCTTTAAACTTCTGAGAGAATCATCCTCTAAATGTCAAAATGCATTGATTTTAGACATTTGTAAATGATAAGACATTCAGAAATCTACCCACATTTTTACAAAAAGGGGGAGCTGGGCATGGTGGCCCCCAGGACTCAGGGAGTGGAGGCAGGAAGACCAGGAAGTTGTAACCACCGTGAGTTACATCATCTCAAAGTCATAAACAATAACAAGGAAGATGAGGGATGCAAACTCCTCTTGTCATCAGTTTTGAGTCAAACAAGTTGAGTTTGTGTGCAGGATTGGTTAAGAAAGGTCTACTGACTTTGTGTTGTGAGGAAAAAGATTTCTTTTGTTTATTTATTATTGCTGTTAAAAAAATAATCAGGGGATCCAGGCCTGAAGGTGCATGCCTGTACTCTCAGCACTTGCTGGCCCAAGTGTGTGTTTTTCTTGATAATTGTTCCCACATAGTATGCATGTCTGTACATGGAGTAGCTCCTTTTTTTTCATAGCTGTGACCAAGTATTATCATAAGCAACTTGAAGGAAGGAAGGATTTATTTTGGCTCATGCTTTGAGGGAACAGTTTGTCATGGTGAGGAAAGAATGGCAGCAGAGGCAGCTCTGGACTGTGGCAGCAGTAATTCGATGCAGTTCACTCACATCTGGAAAGATCAGGGAGCAGAGGGGCTGAGTCATAAGCCTCAGGAATTGTCCCCTAGCAACTCCTTTCCTCCTGGTCAGGCCACACCTCCCAAAGGTCCCACTACTTCCCCAAATAGGACCACCAGCTGGAGAGCAAGTGTTGAGACACATGAGCCTGTAGGGGACATTTTATATTAATAGTCCATTCAGCCAGTTAGAGACTGAAGATGCTACTAGACTCACGGTTGTGTCTGAATATGACTATGTAGATTTTTTCTTGCCATTATAATCTAAGTAACATGTATTTACATAACACTTATGTGCATTAGATATTACAAGTCATATGCAGACATTTAAAGCATTCAAGCTACAGGTAGGTTATATACAAACACTATGCTATTCTATATAGGACACTGGAGGATCTGTGGACTTTGAGATCTTTTGTGAGTCCTACAGTTACAGGGGAATGACTATATATCTTGTTCATGTTACTTGGCATATTGTGGTACCAGGTACATTAACTATCTTTAATAAATTAGTACTAAGCATCTCAAAACAACAAATGTTTATCTTCTGCAGTTTCCAAGGATCAGAAATACACCTCTGCTGAGTGTGTTGGTGCATCCTCTAATCCCAGCACTTGAGAGGCAGAGAAAGATGGATCTTTGTGAGTTCAAGGCCAGCCTGGAACTACGTAGTGAGTTCCAGGATAGCCAGAGCTATATAATAGAGTCCCTGGCTCAAAAACAAAACAAAACAAAACAAAAAAGAACATACAAACAAACAAAGAAATATACCTCTGCTTGGTGGTTCTGGTTCAGGTTTTCTCATGAGGCTGCAACCAAGATGTCAGCCAGGGCTTCACTGAACTGACTATTGACTAGGTGGAGATGTTACTTCTGAGCTTACCCCTAAGGCTTTATTGCCATATAGATGTCTCCATGACACAGCAGCTGGCTCCCTGAGTAACTTGAGAGTAAAATGGCAATGTCTTTTATAATTTCATCTCAAAAATGATATGTTCCTGGCACATTCTATTGAGAGTACCAAGCAACCCTGTTAACCCTCCACCCCAATCTGGACTAGGTACCCTCATAAGTCTTAGGACATCTCTGTCTGCCTTCTTCCTGTAACAAGCATTTTGCTGTGATCTTACAAGTGTGCTGATGCCCCTGCCCTGCTTCTTCACTGTAGGGGTCTCATGTGTTCTTCATGGATTAATGCTAGTGCATTGTTTTTGTGGGTGTCTTAGAGACACTATGATCATAGCAACTCATTTTTTATAATTTATTTTTATTTCTTCAAGTTACATCTTAATCACAATCCCCTCCCTACTCCCCCCTCCATTCCCACCCTCCCACCCCCTTCCCCCTCAACCCCCATCCTCTTCCCTTTTTTTTAAGTTTAAGGTATATCTTTCCCCCCCCCAACAGCTCCCCCTTTCAGTCCAACAAATGGTTCTTTCTCTTATAATAATAAATACAATACAAAACAACAGAAATAAATAGGCCAAAATTATGAGAGTTATATGGCTTAACATATATTTCCAATGTCCAGTCCATATATATTTGGCACCTGACTTTAACATTCTACTATCTAACCATCTCCATGAGTTTAAAGTTCTATATCTAACTCAGCTTTCATACTAACTTGCATCACAATTTTAAAAACATCTTCTTAGATCCAGAACACCCTCTTGATTCCTAAACAACTCAAAATTTAACTATGGGACTCTAGCTATCTATTCTTCAACCACCTCAGAGACCTGAGAGGGATAAATATATCTGATTATATAGGAAGTGCAGGGTCTACAGCTTCCAAAACTAAGAAATGACATACCAGTGGCTGCCTGGACAGTTCCCATTTTCTCTCCATACATTTCAGCATCAATCTTCAGTCGTTTGGCCCCGTTTCTCCAACAGACATTGATTGTAAAGCAGGGATTATGAAGGACTTACCTACCCTGTCTTGGCAGAGCTAGGCTGTCGATTTACCTGCTTCCAAGTTTTGTCCTTTTTGGACAGCAGTCTGTCTACAGTTGAAGCAAGGGGTTTTTCTTGCCAAGAGAAAGGCTTACCACCAATTCAACCATCTCCCACTGGAGATTCTTTGATGCTCATCTTCTACTTGGAGTAGAATAGGGGGTGTTGTCAGGAGCTGACATGTCTCCATACCAAAAAATCTTAAGTTAAGAAAACATCTTTGAATGCCATATTCTGCAGATCTCTTGAGGTTTTTGAAGACGCCCTATCTATCTCTTATATTTAGATAAGCAAATGTTGCTTGTCTCTTAGCAACTTGATTTCCGAGTAGCTTAGAAAATAACTGTGATAGACTGTCATACTTAACAAAATGACATGCTTGCATGCCTATTAGTTTGCATTTCTTAATTATCCTAAACAGTTTATGACAGTTGGTAGCAAAAGGCCAAAACTTCACATTTCATTTTTAAGCATTACTAGGAACAATACCTTTAAAAAGCATTACCCTTAATTTTGTATCAATATACAAAGATCAATACCGATGTAGCCCAATACAATCTTAAATTTGCATTAATATACAAAGATCAATACCAATTTACCCAAATATAATATTAATTTTGTATCAATATACAAAGGTATAAGGGCATATTCAATAATCTGTCATTTTTTCTTGATCTTTCCTATAATATGTCTATGTCCCATTTTTTTCTCAAGTCTGTTCACTCCTACATAGGCAAGAAAGAAGGATACAGAAAAGAAAAAGAGAGAAGTCCTTGGGTCTGACCTCCAAAACCCATTTAACAAGACCATTTAACAGCTTGTAGTCTCTTCCCCTAAATAACAAGATTTTCTGTTATCCATCAAATGACCAAAGGTGGGGAACACCCTCCCCACCTTCTGGGGATGGGATGTCACTCTCTTAAAATGACTTCCCGCTGATTTGGGACGTAGTGAACCTGTTTGGGGCCCAAATAAGAATGGAAAAATGGTTAAAAATGTTAATAGAATCATTTGATGTTCAGTCCTTTTGTGCTCAGCTATTTAAATATCCTAAGAAGTTCATAGAAGCTTATCTTCAGGACTTTACTGAAGTTCTGGTTGGAGCAGTCTGTGGAGCTGAACAATCTTAGCGATTTTGAGTTGTTGTGGTTGTAGACTTTTGAGGAAACATCTATTGAGGAAGTCTGCAAGGCTGGATTGTCTGGGCCACTTGTCTTCTTTGGTGTCTGATCTGTTTTCTTCTGAGGTTTCTGTTGTCCAGTTGTCCCTGGATTCCTTGAATGGATGCTTTAAATCTCCTGGAAAGATAAGAACAGAGCCCTGCCCTAATCCTAACTCTGGGACAATTACCTTTTTTTTGGGGGGGAGAGGGAGTCAGGTAATATTTTTCCTGGAGCAAATTTGTTTTTTTGACAATATATAAAGTATTATCTTTCAATTGGGATTAAAGAAGAAATTATTTTGATATTTTGGAGCTAAACAAACCTTTAGTGTATATATTTTGAGATCTCAAAGGACCATTTGCTTGAATTTCAGCATGCCTTTTGTAAGTAGCTTTTAAACTTAAATCCTTCCAAATCCTATGTGCCTGTCTCTGCGTTCTAAGTATTGGGATCAAAGACATGGGTCACAGCAACTCTTAAGAGGAAAGTATTTAATTGGGGCTGACCTATGGGTTCAGTAGTTTAGTCCATTTCATCATGGTGGGAAGCATGGTGGCAGACAGGTAGATATGGTACTGGAGAGGTAGCTGAGAGTTCCACAACCAGATAGACCAGGAAGAGTGAGAGACATTGTGCCTGGCCTGAACATCTGAAACCTCAATGCCTACCCTCAGTGTGACACACTTCCTCTAAAAAGGCCACACCTCCCAATAATGTCACTCCCTATGAGCCTATGGGGGCCAGTTTCATTCAAACAGCCATATTCTACTCCCTGGTCCCCATAAGCTTGTAGACATATCATAATGTAGAAATGCATTCAGTCCAACTTCAAAAGTCCCCATAGTCTGTGTGTTTCAACACTTCAAAAGTTCAAAGTTTATTCTGAGACTCATGGAAATATCTTAACTGTAATTCCCTGTAAAATCAAAATAAAAAAGCAGACTACCTACTTCCAACATATAATGGCATAGAACATACATTACTGTTCTAAAAGGGAGCATAGTGAGGAAATACTGGACCAAAACAAGACTGAAAGAAAACCAGCTGGGAAAACTCCAAACTCTCCATATCCATGTCTGATGTCAGAGCGTTCTTCAAATCTCTAACTCCTTTCAGCTTCGTTGATTGAACACACTTCTTTCTCTTGGGCTGCTTCCACTCCCTGTTAGCAGCTCTCCTCGGCAGGTGTCCCACCTTATCTCCAACATCTTGGGGTCTCCAAGGCAATCCAGGCTTCACCTTCACAGCTTCACACAGCAGGAACACCCCTGCCGCATGCCTGGACTCAGCAGCTTTCCTTTGTGGAGGGAGATTTCATAACCCTTCTTCTTTCCTTGACTCTAAAGGTAGAACCACTGAAAAGATAGACTTTGGACTCAGGCCTCTGTAGGGGTTAGATAAATTAGATTTAGAAAATATATAGGAGTTTCTGATACTGTCTCTTAATTTGGGGCATGAAGAGCATTATCAGCATGTGGACTAAAAACAGAAAACAAACAGGAGACTTAATAGACTGAAAAACAAGGTTGAAGTCAGGAAAAACAGGAAAGACTCAATAAACTGATAAACAAGGTTGAAGTCAGCAAAAACAGGAAAGACTTAATAGACTGAAAAACAGGAAAGACTCAATAGACTGAAAAACAAGGTTGAAGTCAGGAAAACAGGAAAGACTTAATGGACTTGAAGAAACAAAGTATCTGGCCTGACATTGTTTTCAGCTGCTAAGTGGGCGGAGCCCAAATTAAGCTGAAACAGAGTTCCTCCTATTTAAGGACAGTGCATGGAGCCCAGAAAGAGAAGAGGTCCCTGATGCTAGAGAGCTCCAAGAGTCCTGCTGAAAAAAGGGTGGCCATTGATGGCCAGCTCTCTCCCTGAAGCAGAAAGAAGCCAGTGAGCAAAGAAAGCCTGAGCAAGACACCAAAAGGCCAAGGACTAAACCCTGTGGCTCAGCTTTTGCCTAGAGGGGTTTGATCTGTCCGAACAGTGGCCTAAAGGAAACTGTGCCTGGCTTTAAGGACTGAGGCAGAGCAGCTGAGTTCCTGATTCAAAAGAAGTAAGTTGGCCTGCAGACGGCTGGGGTCTCCCACAGAGAAGAAAGCATGAAGCCTTATTTAAGGTGAGACTGCAATAACCAACTTACCCTGACGAACCTGCATCTGAGAGATTCAGAAAAAGGATCCAGAATCTACAACAAAGACTGTGTTCCTGACGACTGAGGACCTGCCCCAGAGACTGTATCATTCTAAAAGGTTATGAGGCCTCTATCTTGAGCTGAGCAGAAGTTTGTAAAATTCCAATGTCCTGACCTAACAGCCATCTTATCATTGCATTGTTTCACCAGCACCCCCTCTCCACTGCTGTTGCTAGGAAATGACTCACAATAAATTCCAAGAAAAGTCACAGGAGTTAAGAAACCCCCTAAGTATACAACCACCCAAGAGTTAAGTAAACCCCCTTGAGCAAACAGCAGGACCATCCTGATTCTCAAAGTAAAACCCCTTCCTCAGGAATGTACACCAATGACTAAGCTATTACTGAAATCTTCCCCAAAACGTATATAACCCAAAGCTTTGTCCCTTCATGTTTGCCTCTCCCTTGAGTGCAGATGACCCCACTCAGCACCGGCCACGTGCATTGGAACAATAAATCCTCTTGCTTTTGCATCGATATGGTCTTCGTCTCTCATTGAGGGTCGCCAGGCAGGTAGGGCAATAGCCCCTTTAGGGTTGAGCCTTACATCACATGCCTTAAATTGGCATGTTCCACTGCTCGCTGGGGTTGGAATATGTCCCCCTCATTCATTTACATCGTTACCAGCTTTCTACTTTTGAAGGTTTCTTTCACTGCCTAAGCTTAGCTGTCCTGGAACTCACTCTGTAGTGAGTGGCCTCAAACTTAAGAGATCTGCCTGCCTCTGCTTTCTGAGTGCTGGGATTAAAGGTGTGCACCACCATGCCTGGCCCTAAGCTTTTCTTTAATTCCTTTTTACAAATTGGAAGCTTAGCTGAGTGGAGTCTTGCTCTGAGGTCACCATTCCCTTTATTACACTCAGCATCTGGCTTTTCTTGAACATGTTTACCCTTCTTGGTGCCGTTTTTCTCCTCCTACTGGACATTTTGTGTTTTTCCTTGCTCAGCTTGCTCCTTCTCATTATAGATCTGCATAAACGTGGCCATTAATAATCAAGCAACATAGTCAATGCTAGGCTGTCTGGAAATCTCTGCCAAAGCTGTTAATCCATAACTCTTCAATTTAGTCTCAGGTAGATTTTTTTGGACAAGGGCAGAAATCAGCCATATTCTTCACCAAAATATCACAAGGACGATCTTTAGGCCACAAGCTAATATCTTTCTTCTCTGAAAACTCTTGAGCCAGGCCCCTATGGTTGAAATCTCTCTCACCACCACTGTCTTCCATGCCACTGCAAGGATGGCCATGAAGCCCCGCTTAAAGCATTCAACTGCTTTCCTACTCCAAAGTCTCAAAGTCCACGTTCCTCCAAACAAAAGTATGGTCAGTAATACCACACTCCTGGTATCAACTTCTGTCTTAGGGTTTCTATTGCTGGGAAGAGACACCACGACCACAGAAACTCTTATAAAGGAGAACATTTACCTGGGGCTGGCTTACAGATTCAGAGGTTAGTCCATTATCATCATTGTGGGACACATGGCAGCATGCAGATAGACTTGGTGTTGGAAAGGTACCTGAGAGTTCTGCATTTGGTTAGGAAGGCAGCAGGCAGAGAGAGAGAGAGAGAGAGAGAGAGAGAGAGAGAGAGAGAGAGAGA
>CAJQZJ010004381.1:8649878-8662370 GCA_907164525.1 Lophiomys imhausi
AGAGAGAGAGAGAGAGAGAGAGAGAGAGAGAGAGAGAGAGAGAGAGACTGGGCCCAGCTTGAGTATCTGAAACCTCAAAGCCCACTTCCACATACACACTTCCTCCAACCAGGCCCCACCTCCTCCAACAAGGCCACACCCACTTCAACAAGGCCACACCCACTACAGCAAGGCCACCTCCTAATTAGTGTCACTCCCTATGAGCCTATTGGGTCCATTTTCATTCAAACCACCACAGTGGGCAACAATTTTTGTTGAATGAATCCATAAAACATGAATGCACCCTGAAAGCAGCTAAGTGCTCTGCGACCTGGAGACCTTTCTTACCTTCACAGTTTTTCCATCCTTCTCCTATCTCCATTCTCACCATCATCACGTTCTCCATCGCCATGATTCTGTTTTTCTGTCTTCCCAGCGGGCTGCAGCGATCCAGAGTTCTGCTGCGTGAGCTCTTCCAGCTCCAGAGAGTGCCAGCCAGCAATGCAATTGAGTTTCGTTTTCATTATACAGGCTTCCTGTGAAGTTTCAAATTAATTTGAATCCTCTCCATACTTTTAAGGCCTCTCTACCAAGTCCTGTGTTTCTGCCTTTCTTGGTAAATGGGGGACTATCCCACTTCCCTAGGATGGCTTTCATCCTGGCAAGGACTGCATGCCCCTCATCTCTTTGCCAGGATAGTGAGCTTCCACACTTCCAAGCTGTGGGTGGCTCTCCCCCTGGGCTCTAGGGAAGCATGCCCAGGCCACCTGTACCATGCCAACACCCACCTGTGTCCGATGGACCCTTAGCTTTTAAAATTCACACCACATCCTGGCATTATTTTCTGTTTTATTGTTTGCTTGCATCTCTGCTAATGATAGACAGCATGAAAACAATTTTTTCCTGCAGAGCACTAAACATTTTAACTGTCTTCCTGAGAAAGCTTGAGCTAAGGCTGGTTGTGGCATTAAGAAGAAATACACATAGCACGCTGTATCGGAATGGGTCAGATATTGGATGCTTGGGTCCCTTATATAAAAGGACGGAGTATTTGTGTGTGACTTAAATGTGTCTTCTTGCCTATTTTAAAACATCTACAGATTACTTCTATTATCTAGGACTCTACAAATAAACAGTTGCTGTTCTGGATTGTTTAGGTGATAGTGTCACGAAAATATGTCTGTGCATATTGTCCTGAAGGCCGATTGCACTTTGTGTTCTTCTTTCGTAACACCCATTTCCGTTTTCCGGCCTAGAATCTTTGAACATCGTACATGGAGCCACTCAGGAAGGTTATGATGAAGAAAGGGAAGGGGCAGTGATACGTGACGTTGTTTCGTTGGTGCTTGACCCTCACCAGCACTCTTTGAAGCCAGTGTTGTTCACCTCACTTTGCGGAAGGTTCCAGGGGCTCAGAACTGTCCTTTTCCTTCTGAGTGTGAAGCTGCTTCAAGGCTTCCTGCCCAGCTGGTCCTGCTATCGCTCAGCGTGAACGCCTTGGTTGCCTAAAGATGGTTTCTTTTTTTTTCCACTGAGGAGTAAAGAGTTTATTGATCTCTAAAGTTGGAGTAGATAAATGAGGTGAGATCTGTCCTCATCCTCCTGCCTGGTTTTCGAAGGAGGTGAGAGAACATCGTGGGGTGTGGAATGTGGAACCTCAAGGTTTCCAGCTGGCAGGGGCTGAACATTTTTTTGCGCCATGATGTGGAAAGTCGTGATGGCAAGACCCAGACAGGCCTCTAGGAGCTGTAAGCCATGCCCTCCTCTATGCTACCACCCCACATGACCGGTTTTTCCCCCAACTCTTGGACCTCTCCTCCATTTTAAAAAATAATTCTTCCAGGTGCCAGGTGGACTGATCCTACTAATCTGTGGGCTACTAAGAACCTCAGTTTCCCTACTTCATGATCACTAGGCTTTTTATTTATTTACTATTTTAAAGAACAGGAAGGGATTTGGTTGGTAGCCTCTCTAGTAGGTTCCCACTGAGAGATCCACACATAACAGTCCTGTATTCATCCCAGGCTTGGGCCTCCCATGCGGCAGCCGAACCATCAGGCTGGCTGTGAAATGCCTTATTTTATTTTCTGCCTAACATCAGGCTGCAAATGAAAATACCTTTTCAACCCTAGTATTATTACCCCTATGGATGGCACCTTTAATGCGTGCTATTCATTGTTATAATGGCCGCACCTGTGTAGCACGCATTAGAACCGCAGCAGCTGTGGACTGTAATTGCAAAACATTATTTTCTGTTTCTCCCTGAAAGCTTTTGTGTGTGCGTGTGTGCGCACGCGGGCGCACACATGTGTCTGTATGTGCGCGCACACATGTGTCTCAGTGTCCATGTGCTTGTTTCATTTGTAATGACTCTGGCCCAAAGATTCCCCCCCACCCCCCTCCCAATTTTATACAAGGGCTAAATGTAAATAAATTTATTTCTCAATGCCTGTTTCAGCCAACGGCAGATGCTAGCCCCGTCCTCCCACCACACATGGTCAGTAATAACATTTCAGAGAGCTACTTGGGAGCATGGGGTCTGCGGAAAGGTTCCTGTAATCGTCCTTCACGTGCGTGGCACTCAGGCGCTGCCATGATTAATATATTTGTTCCTTGCTATTCAGCCCCTGGGTGTCTGCAGGACGGTGAATCAATTTAGCATTTGCCGATCCAGATAATCACTGGCACCAAAGATGTTTTTGCGTGAGGGACTCCCTATCTCAAAACAAAATTTCTAAGAAAAGAAAGTATGCTCACCCGGTTTCTCTACTTTTATTTTCTTTGTGGTCTACTCTGAAGCCATCCTGAGCGCAGCGCTGTGGCCACCAGAAATGTTCTCATCTATCAGCTTTGCGGACTGGGCAGGCAGTCAGAGCTTTGTAGGGTGAGAGGCAGCTCCAGCGTCCTCACCTGCCTCTACTCGATCCATCATGCTACCACTTTTCCGGGGACCCTTGGTGATACACTTGGTGACATTGAAGTTGGTACTTGTAGTTAACTTATCAACTGCCTGGGGGAGGGGACGACAAAAAATGTGCCAGTTGGCTAAAGAAATGGAGCTTCCTTCCTCCCCCCTGTGAACCTCACTTGCAAAGACTCCCAGGACTCGCTGGATGTTTCTCCCCAGAGTGAATACAGACATGGTGAACAGGACTGTCAGTTAATCACATCCTCGCAGTGAAGATGACTCTCAGAGAAATCGCACCTGAAACCCTACGAGCCTCAGGAAGAGGGGCCCGGGACCCGTGCAGAAACTCACACAGTAAGACAGCGCTCCTCAGAGGAAGTGTCTTCCGTCTTGTTATCCAGCAGTGTGATGTACTTTGCAGGCTTGCAGGCTCCTCCACCCTGGGACCTCCAAACGCAAGGCACAGACGTTACAGGGGCGCTACATTCTGTTGTGATGGTATTAGCCTACTGAGTGTTCTGGCTCCAGCTTTGCTGTAGGCTTATTAATGTCTGTCTTACTTGCCTGATTTACTTAGAAAAAAATTATAAGGACAACTGACTAATGGGACGTTGGAGTCATTGCAAAGATAGCAGGACATCATCAGCATTTTACAAATGATCAGGAAGAATATAGATATCTTTTTCTCTCTTAGGGCTTCACATACACTAAGCTATAGATCCCCTGCCTCTTCAGGTATCTTGTTTTTAAGTCTTAAAATTTAAACGATGTATGGGACTATGTCAACACTCGGGAGGCAGAGGCAGAAAAATCATCAGTTAAAGGCCACCTTGGGCTCCACAGCAAGACTCTCTCAAAACACTAAAATTAAGAATTGTAAAGTGCTGATGACTTTTTTATAATATTAAAATACATTAAAAATTGAAGAATTTCTAGGCAAGTAAGTGAGATTAACAAGAACAGCAAAACTATGAAGAAAAAGAAACAAGTTGGAATTCTGCCAAGTATTTTTTTCAAATCAGATCTTGTGAGAGTTACAGAGTGTGTGAGATTTTTAAAAAGCTGGGTAAACCTGTTCAGTTGACTTATTCTTCCCTTGGAGAATTTGTTTATTGTTGAAATGGGCTTTTAGTTCAATTTTGCATAAGTTTTGTGATTTTTTTTATAGTGACTTGATTTTTATTTTTTATGTATCAATGTCATGTTGGAAATAGTAGTTGCAAAGAGAAGAGACCAAAGCAAAGCCCCTTTTATTGCCCATGCAAATGAGGCTACAACTGGAAACAAGATCCTGCTGGCTGTCGTTCATGCTCCTGTCCAGGAGGTGGCAGTATTTCCTTAAGAATTTTCCAGAGAAGCTTGAGAAAACCTACAATTTATCTGAGGACATTGTGTTTTGTTTTCCTTTCAAAGGTACAACCCAAGAAAGCATGGTTCCCACAGCCATGTTCTCCCCCAGTTTTCAAACCATTAATGCACATTTTTTTTTATGATAGAGAATTTAAACTGTTAGAGATTTTTTTCAGTCTGAAATGAAAGTGGACAAATGAAGGGCATAAATTTATCATGAAGACAAAATTTTAATCTGTCGTTCTCCTTAAGTCTCTCTCTCCCCCAGGTCATCGAATTCTTCTTGGAGAGGAGGGTTGGGTGACGTCATGTCCCAATCAGTTAAACTAGTCACAACCAGTTACAACCAGTTACAACCAGTCACAACCAAGTCACAACCAAGAGCTTGCTTTACTTTACAAAAATCCCCTAACATTATGCTTTGCAATGGATTTTTTTTTCTATATTTTATGGCTTTCTTGATCCAGGTTTGTGTATGTGAGTCTCTGTGTGTCTAACACATTCTGGTTTAGTGTGCGCTGATCTGATGTGTATACTGCTGGTTTTACACAAACTAGGGTCATCAAAGAGGAGGGGGCCTCAATTGAGAAAATGGCTCCATAAGAATCAGCTGTAAGGTATTTTCTCAATTAGTGATCAATGAGGGAGGGCTCCGCCCATTGTGGGTGGTGCCATCCCTGGGCTGATGGTCCTGGGTTCTATTAGAAAGCAGGCTGAGCGAGCCATGGGGAGCAAGCCAGTAAGCGGCACCCCGCCAGGGCCTCTGCATTATTAGCTCCTGCCTCCAGACTCCTGACCTGCCTGAGTTCCTGCCCTCACTGCTTTCGAAGATGCAGAATGGTAAGTGAAATGAGCCCTTTCTTCTCCAAGTTGCTTTTGGTCATAGTGTTTTGTCATAGCAACAATAGTCCTAAGGAAGACACACTGTACATGTTTGCAGGTGTATGTGTGTGTAGAGGAGGCCAGAGTTCAACATTAGGTTTCTTCCTTCCTCCATCACCTTCCACCTTATTATTTATTTATTTACTTACTTATTCATTGAGAGAGGGTTTAGGTACAGCCCTGGCTCTGCTGGAATTCACTATGCTCTGTAGACCAGGCTAGCCTTGAACTCAGAGTGCTGGGATAAAAGGTGTGTACCACCCAGCCTGGCCTTAAATGTATAGCCCAGGCTGATTCCTTCCTCCTTTGGCAAATCCTTACCAGCATGTATCACAACAACCAGCTCCAGCTTATTCAATGTGAGACAGTCTCACATTGAACCTGGAGCTTGCCAGGTTAGCCACACTAACCTGCCAGCAAGCTCAGAGATCCTCCCCGCCTGGCTTTGACATGGATGTCGGAGATCTGAACCTTTCCTCATGCTTGTGCAGCGAGCCCTTTACTGACTGTGCCATCTTCTTAGCTCCAGTTTTCTTGTTTCTTAGTAATTGCTAATGCTGCAGAGATTAGCAAGCAAGGTGTCAGGGAGTGAAGAACCTTGTTTGGACTGTGGTAATGGAAATGAAGCAATGGATCAGGTTATGAACTTTAGAAACCTACATGTAATCTAGTTTCTTAGAAATAAGTTTGGGGGGGACACTGTTCCAAGAGCCCAAAATGTTGGCATGTGTATTTCTAGCCCACCTATTATCTTTATATCATTTTCCAACTGTTTAATTCATGGAAAACATGGCAGTTGAAAGCACATGTATACACACACACATACCAGTAAGATTAAAATAACTATTATGAGACTGGAGAGACGGCTCAGTGGGTATAAGCACCTGCTGTTCTTGTAGAGGGCCCCCGTTCAGTTCTCAGCACCTACAGGGTGGCTCACAATGGTGTTTAATGCCAGCTCTAGGAGTCTGACACTCCCTTCTGGCCTTTATGGCCATCAGGCACACATGTGATGCACATACACACATGTGGGTGCAACATCCATACACATAAAATAATAAAGAAAATTGCAATTACTTCTGACCAGAATATCTGTCTAAATTACTCATATCCTCGTTTTAGCCAAAGGTTTGAAAATAATAAATGTCTGAGATGGTTGAGAGACATGTCACTCACCTCAATCTGATCACTACACCTTGAATACATGGGTTAAAATATGCAATTATGGGTCACAGTTTCTGCAAAAATATGAATAGTTACTTTGTGTCAATTAAGGATAAATTATATTTTAAGTTTGAGGTAAATATTACCTATCTATAGCTGAGAAAGTGCTCCAGGGTAAAACTAAAGAATAATGTTGATCTTTGAGACGGGGTCTTGATATGTAACCCAGAATAGTCTCAGACAAGTTTTCTTCAGCCTGAGGAGCACTGGCATATGTCACCGTGCATAGATTAAAATAGAGTGACTATGTTTTGTCTCATCTTGTAACATTGTCTTTCATGCTGGAAGGACTGAAAATGTGCCCTTTTCCATGGGATTGCTCAGGAGCCAGTCCACCTGCTGTTCTCAAATCTTTTATTCTGAAATATGTGCACATGTACACACAGACAACCACAGAAGCACACAGATGCACACACGACACACACAGAGACACACACATACCATACACACACACAGACACACAGACACACACACATACTGTACACACACACAGACACACACATACCATACACACACACACAGACACATACACACACAGACGCATACACACACAGACACACACACATACACATACCACACACACAGACACACATATACGCACTCTACAGGCTTTGTGTAGGATGTGTGGTTCAGATCTTTACCTCTCTGGTATCCAAACCCACTGTAACCCATACTTCTCCATGGGTGGAGAACAGGAAGTGGCTTCTCTGCCCTTCTCAGTGGCTCTATTTGCTGTCCTGCCTGGCAGATACAGATGCCTTTATTCTTTGTTTCTGTAGCCACTACATGACTGCCTCTTCTGGGCTTCCAGGAAAATCTCTGTCTCTGAGATTATTTTTCTACCTCCTGTCACCTGTGAACTCCCCTCCACTCTGAGTTTTGTTTCATCTCTTGGCCTTGTCTCACCGCCACACAGCAGACATCTCATTCCTGTCATTGCCCTGAATGGGGCAGACTGAACAGTTCTGACCTATGCCAGAATGGAGGGTGGGTGGAGATGACCCAAACATGGTGGGAAAGAGGAGAAGACAAAAGGGTCCTGACTTAGGTACAGCAAACCCACTAGATGCTAAATTAACACATAGCATGGTTTAATACAAAACAATATGGCAAGAGTAAAGTTTTATCTTCAGGAAATCAGTAACATCCGTTTCTTCCGAGGCCTAGATGCTTCCATGTATGCAGGCCTCTGATTTAGACTCTACCTCAAGCTATTGGATCCGAGCTGCATATTTGCTCATAGAGCATTATCTGCTAGCTTGTCCCAGTCTGTTGTTGACAGAGTCGGGCATGGACGGTTGCGTAATGCAGGGGATACCACCTGTTATTGGCTTTCCATTGCTTCAGTCTGGTGCATAATTAGCTAAAATCTCCTGGGGTGTTCCGGATCTCTTCTCCCTGACTCTGTTCCTCTCCCACATGAACTACTGGAAGTGAAAGCTATCTGTGTCCATATTGTCTTCTAAACAGAATGGCTTCCTGCTTCCCAGCCTGGTGGTCCTGGAGAAATCTTGGCTCCCTTCGGCTTTGCAGGAATGTGTTTTGGAATCTACCAATGGTGTGGGTCATTTTCTTTTTTCATAAAACTGCCACCTGAGAGCTTTCTCATTCTAATCCAGCCTTTCTTGGTCCCTGTTCCCATTCCTGCACTAAGGCACATGGTTGCCATGAGAAGAAATGTCAGAAGACTCCCCAGGGCTATCTCCATTGAGAAAGGGCTTCCTATCTCCTAGACCTCCAGTCTCTGAAGCACCCTGTATCTTGCTGGAAATTTCTACAGTTTTATTCCCACTGTAAGGATAAGGAAGATCTTCACAGTGGAACTGGCTTCCTTAACCTTTCTCATCTCTTCCCGTAATTCCTTATCTAGAAAAAGCAACCAAGTCTCAGCATCTCCTCCATCCTCCTTCCTCTTTGTCATTTGTCATTCTACTTTAAAGCAAGCACGATGACATAACTGTCATAGAAGAACATGATGGCACCCAAAGGAAGACTTGCTGAACTTTATCTCTAAGGGAATCCTAGTGGGTAGCATTCAGGTGACGGCCTTACAGATATGCACTTGTATTTCAGAGTCAAAGGCGATCTTGTGTTTGTAGATTCCTACTCTGCTTGGTGACTCTTTCATTTCATCTTCCATGTTCCATAGAGTTCACCTCCATCCCCTCAAGGCATGTAAACCCTGCCCAGAATCACTTAAGGAATTGATAGGAAGGCACTCAGGCATTTTTCATTGAGACTTCTGGAAACTCTTGGGCCACTGGCTTCCTCTTGATATCACAACTAAAAATCCCAAGAGCCCCTGAATGATGAGGAAATATTAGAAGTCTTATGCAAAATTTGCCTGTAAAATATGGAAAATGAGCTGGGCATGGTGGTGCACGCCTTTAATCCCAGCACTCGGGAGGAAGAGGCAGGTGAGTTCAAGGCCAGCTGGATCTACAAAGTGAGTTCAGGACAGCCAGGGCTTGGTACATGGAGAAACCCTGTCTCAAAAAACAAAACAAAACAACAAAAAAAAGGAAAATGTAGTATGTATAGATTTAGGATCATGTCTGCACTTCAATATTAATAGTTGTTTGTTAAAGCAGAGTTCCTAGTTTCTCATTTACTGTTGGCAAGTAGGAGATTATTGAGTTTCATTGGTGTGTGTGAGGCTCAGACTTAGTCAATATTTATACATAATGGTGGTTCTCATCAAGCCACAAGGACTTAGTATGACATGGCTATCTGTCATAGCCCATCTATAAAAGGGATTTTAATTATCATCATCAGCAACAACAAACATTTATGGAGGAGCTACTGTGCGTTGTAATTGAATTAATGAATTTGTTAATTGTTGCTTCCTCGTCCCATAAATATTTCCTGAAGTTGAATCACAGAGGCACCAGATTAAGATACCTTGTCATGTGAACAGATCAAGTGTGTGTTCTTGAATATGTAGAGGATTTTATTCTTGTTTGTATGTGTCACTAGGATTTCCTCTCCAACACCAGCTCAAAAGGAATCTGTTCCCAATGGAATGTTCTAGAACTCCCACCAGTGGGGTCCTTGTATGTGGAAATTTGAGGCTCCTGGTAGAGCCTTAGAGTGTCCCAAGGCCTTCCTCTGTCATTTGTCTGCTGTGTGTCTAGTAAACCTGAGCTATCTTTTCTTGCCGGGCTGTTAGAGCCTGTACAGCTACCTTAGCTATTTCTGTGATAAAATAACCCCCCAAAACTGCCTAAAGGAAAAAGGGTTTATTTTGACTCTCAGTGTGAGGATGCAGTTTACTATGGTAGGGAGGGAAGTCATAGCAGCAGGAGCTTGAGGTGGCTGGCCACATCACACCTGTTGTCAGGAAGCAGAAGGTCATGAGTGAATGCCATCCTCCTGAGCCCCTCTTCTTTTTAGTTCCGTCAAGGACTCCGGCCTACAGAATGGTGCTGTCCACAGTTAGAATGGATCTCACCTCTGTTAACCCAATCTAACTGGTCCCTCACAAGAATGCCTGGAGACTGCTAACTCAGTCTAGATAACACCTCACAGACATCCCTTGAGGCACATCTCCCGGGTGATTCGAAGTCTGGGTAAGTTGACAAGATCAGTCATCACAAGAGCACCTTCAAGCTGATGGTGATGGTAGTAAGCACACAGACTGCCCCTTCACACCCTTTCTTCCTCAGTGTTCTGTGCAGATGCTGACTGGATTGCACCTTTCGCAATGATAGGATGGCTTCTTTCCAAATATCCAGTTAGATTTCAGCCTTGAAGGAGGATGGTCTAGAGTCTTGATAGGGTGACTCATCTTCCTATTCCATTTCATTCACTCCTACTCTGGAGCAGCCATGAAGCTCTGCCCAGAATCACCCAGGGGATGGGTGGCGAGGCACACCCCTGAACACCCACGATTGTCTCTCAGTTCTGATATCTGGCCAGTGTCCCTGGAGATGTTATGCCCTGACTTGGGTTCCCGTTCCTACTCAGTTCCCAGGCCAGCACATCGAGGGCAACTCTCACCCTTGCTTGTTCATGTCATTCTCTGTTTCTCTGTTTAAGTCACTTCTGTGCTTCTATTTCTAAATGAAATGTGAGTTTTGTCTCAAAAGTGAAAACTACTCCTAATTTAAAAAAAAAAGGCCCATGGTCAGGTGAGATTATGTAACTTCAGAGAGGAAGGGAGAACACTGAGACATAGTAGACAGGTGGCTTATGTAACCTCATGAAGAGGGTGGGGGTTGACTGTTTTTTGTCTGTAGGGCAGATCCCATCTCTGGTGGTACTTACCCATTGGAGATGCACACCCAGAGGGGATGTCTTCCTGGCTCACTTTGGAAGCAGAGTAGTTCAAGTTTGCCAAGGAATAGAGTAGAACTAAAGCCCCCACATAAAGACCAAGGTGAACTGAGCTGCTGTAGCCCAAAGCACTGGGATCACTGGCCATTCCAATTGATGCTATGTGCTGCCCAGTGATCAGTGGGGCCTTTTTAGGCTCAGTTCTGCAAAGATCCATTGTCAAAGCTCGGGAACTTCAAAAGAGACAGACCCTGTTGGACTTCTCTAACCATAAAGGGAAGGTACTTAGAATTTAACTTACATTGACTTAAAGAAAATTAATATAATTCTTGGATTGTGTGTTGTAATAATGCTATTGGCTATCCTCTGATCAGCTTTGCTTTCCTTAGGAGACTAAAATCCACTCTGTTCTGGCTAGATGCTTTTGATTTCATATCAGAGACATGTTTCATGGACAATCTTGTGGGGCCTTCGTAGTAAAAGAATCATCAAACAGTATAGAATCTCTATTCTGGTTTCTTAATACAGAAGACATTTTTTAAAAATTCTGATACAAAGAGCATATTGGATGAAAGTAGCAGGTTGAAGGCATTCTGGGCTATATCAGGATTTGTTCTGTGGTTTAGCTGCCTGAAGACAGGAATGTGGGACTAAATAAGACAGCAAGAGGCAGAAAAAGTGGGTGAACAATGGTTTGGGTTGTGAAACCACATTAAATGTTCCACTGGGTGGCCTGGGTAAGGAAGGAGATTTTATTCATTATTCATTAGTCCCTGCTTGCTTCATGCTTCATTCTAGTGACTGCCTACACAGCCCTGAGCAGAACAGGAATCAGGAATTGTATGTTTCAAAATAGCTGAGAGAATGAATTTCAAGTATCTCACTACAAGAAAATGGGAGGTGACGTGGTGACATGTTAATCTGATTCAATTATTCTGGATTCTGAATTGTGTTGTGATATGTGTGTGTGTACATGCACACATACACATACATACATATATGCATACATATATATACATATATATATAATCTCCAGAGCCTCATACTGTATCCCATTAATATAGATATCATGATTCTGCAATTAAATTTAATAAAGATTGTGATCATGAGAACCATTGCTATTTGTTACTGGAGATTGCTTGCTCTTAGATCTAGGAACTTAAACACATGAACACTCTAGATTAGTAGTTCTCAGTCTGCTGGTATGACACCTCGGGGGTCATATATCAGATATCCTGCATATCAGATATTTACATTATAATTTATAACAGTAGCAAAATTACAGTTATGAAGCAGCAACAAAAATAATTTATTGACTGGGGTTTGCCACAACATGAGGAGCTGTATTAAAGGGTCATAGCATTAGGAAGGCTGAGAACCACTCACTGTTCTAGATTTTTCTCAGTGTAGGTGGCCTTCACTGAGTGTATAGAAGGCTTAGAGAACCTTCAGAAGGTCTTCCTTGTGTGGGAACAAACACACTGCTGGCAAAGTGGGAGGTAGTTAAGGAGGCTTCCTGTTCAATCCCCACCTTCTGCAGCCTGCCAAAAGAGTGTATCCTTCTACCACCTCTCTTTTACTCCCATGCATGAAAAAAAACTTCATACATATACTGTATAGGGTATATTATGTGATGTAATCTGCCAGGTAATACATATCATCCTCTCTGGTGATCAACTAAACATACTTGTCTGACTGCCCCCCCCCAAACTAGTTCATTTGAGCAATGGAATAGAATTGCTTCTTTTATGTCATGCTTTGGCCACATGAATGAATAAGTTCAGGAAATGTAGCAACACCAACAAAACTCCTGCATTCTAGTGCAGAGAGAGAGAGAGAGAGAGAGAGAGAGAGAGAGAGAGAGAGAGAGAGAG
>CAJQZJ010004381.1:8678533-8692101 GCA_907164525.1 Lophiomys imhausi
CCATCACCACCAACCATCACCATCACCACCAATCATCACCATCACCACCACTATTAATACCATCATCATCACTACCATAACCACCACTGCTACCACCATTATCATCATCAACATCACCACCAGCACCATTATCACTATCACCATTATTTCCAACACTATTGTGGTTCTTTGAGTAAATTGTCCTCCATAAGTCTCTGGCATTTGAGTACTTGGTTCCTAGCTGGCAACTGTTTTAAGAGGAAGAGGTGTAGCCAGAGGCAGTAAGTCAATGGGGGGCGGGGGGGAGTCAGACTTTGAAGTTTCAAAAGACTCTCATGATTTCTATTTAGTTCTCTCTGCTTCCTGCTTCTGCTCCAGCCAGCTGATGTCCATTACCACCGCTTCTTCATTATAGATTCTAGCCCTCTGGAACTGCAGCCCCAAGAAAACTTTTTCCCCTTTGAGTTGCCTTGGTCATGGTGTTTGTCACAACAATAGAAAAGTAACTAAGACAATGACCTTTATTACCATCAACATCATCATGAGAATTTTGAGGCAGGGTCTCTTGATGTATTCCCGAGTAGTCTCAAACTTTTTTGATCCTCCTATCACCGCCCCCCCCACCCCCCGCAGGCAGGTGCCACTACACTCAATTTCTTCTGTGTATCTTAAATTTATTATTTTGGGGAAGGATCAGTTTGGGGCATGTGCTGAGTCCTGATTGGAATCTAGTTGTATGCTAGTGGCTATTCTAGGTCCACCAGCTGCTTCAATGTGACTCCAATCCTTGGTGAGGACACATTCATACATTTGTGCCTCAATTTCTTCTTGTCTCAGAGGTCTTCAGGCCTCCAGGATATCCTCATACACTGTGACACACACACTCACAGACACATACACATAGCTAAACTTTAAAAATATTTATTATTATTATTATTATTTTATTCTATGTGTATGGGTGTTTTGCCTGCATTTTTGTGTACTATGTACACTCCTGGTGCCCACAGAGGCCAGAAAAGAACATCAGATCTCCGGGAACTGGAGTTACAGACAGTTATGTGCTGCCATGTGGATGCTGGAACTGAACCCAGGTCCTCTGGAAGAGCAGAAAATGCTCTTACCTACAGAGACTCTCTCCATCCCCTGAAAATAAATCTTAAAAAAAAGATGGATAGGTTCCTGGAGTTTCTGACGCTCTGATTCATTTTATGATAGAATGATTTATCTATCTATAGATAAATATATATCTCATAATTTATTGCACTCCATCACAGCAGGGAAGCAGGGGGGCTGCAGTGCGAGCAGGTGGTCACAGTCAGGAAGCAGAGAGAGGTAAAGGCTGGTGCTCAGCTCCATTCCAGTTTTCTTCAGTCCAGGGCCCCAGCCCATGGGGAGGTAACAGTCTATGAGACAGTTGGATTCCTTCCTCAGTTAAGAAAATACCCTCATGCACATACCCAGAGGTATATCTCCTAGGTGACTTTAAATCCTAGGAGATTTTGTGGACAAGATTAACTAGGAGTCGTGTTTAAATGTCACCGCTGTATTTGCCCCAATGAACAGGATGGCTTTGAGGAAGCCACTTAGACCCCTCCAAAGGTAAGAGAGCCTGGGCTCTAAGCCCTCAGGGGGAGCTGTGAGATGTGCTCCTCAGCTGTTGCTTTGTACTGTGAGACACATCAGAGCAGCATGAGGCTCAGGTGGACCCTACTGCTTTTGTCCTCCAGCAGGCCTGTTTGTTTTCTCTCTGCTTCCAAAGACCACACACAAGGCTATGGCCTCTTTGGGCCAGAAGCCCAGACCTGGGGGAACTGGGTCAGCTGGTTAGGTTTAGTCCAGGCTAATGCCAAGATGTTGTCACTGGGCTTGTAAACTCACCCGAAGCCCAGGGTTCTCTTTCGTATCTTCTAAGGACAAACAATGTCTCAACTCCCAGAGACTGCTTGTGCTTCCTAATTATGGGGCAGTGTGCATCACATTTTTTTTTTAACCTAGGACAGTGGGACCATGTCTTCTGTCACTTCATACCCTCACCCCATCCCTAACCCCGGCCCCAGAACCTCCTGTGGCTAGGTCAGGCTGGCCAAGGCTAATCTCTCTCTTGCTTGAGGGTGATATTTCTCATGTTTATAGGTCCCCTCAGGGCAGGGCACAGCCCCCCCCCCCCACATGCGCGCGCGCACACACGCCACAGGAAGTAAGAACCTTGGGTCACCTGAGAGCTATCACTTTCTCTCAACAAATGTTCCCATTTCTCCTGGTCTATTATCCCTCTCTGGGGTCCATGGTTCCCTAAAATCAGTCTTTGGATTTTTCTCCTGGGGTTTGGGGTAAGAGGAAGCTCTGTTGTTCTTCACTGAGGAAATGGGGAACAACTATTATGGTTTGGTTTATAGCTGTTTGGAAAGACTCTGAGGGTGTCATAGCCCATTGGGGAACAGCTAAGCCCATGGGAATGGCATTGATTGTATGCAGGAAGATGTATTACAGGAATGTTGGGGGACCTGGCCATAATGCTAGCCATTTGCTTCTCTGTGTTTGACAAGGTTTACTTACTCAGTGACCTTGAACTCCACTGCCTTCTCAAGGTTTTTTCCAACCCCCAATTTCCGGTATAAATGATCTCAATTTAGAAGCCCAAATCAGGCCTTCCAGTTTTTGACCTTGCTTCCTGTTAATTAGCTTCAATTTCATTCCAGATCCTAATCTCTGAGGTCCTGACCTCATTGGTAACCTGAAACCCAGTTTCTGAATTTCTCCCTTGTTAATATCTGATTCTACCCTCGAGTCGGGGGCCCAACCCTGACTATCATATGATTTGCTTTGGCAACACAACAGGAGAAGCTCCACCTCTTCTCACAGCAAGATCTAGGTCACCCACACATCCCTCTCCTTGGGCACCCTGGGCTCTGGTGTGTACCTCATTCTCCCATCTTGTCCCTCCTTTTGTTCTACTACTTCCTCAGAGGTTTTAGAATCTTAGAAGTGAGTTTAAAAAGGCTTGGATGTGGGCCAGCCTCTCAGCCCAACATGCTTCTGTAAACTCTGGTGAACTCTGCCTCGTCCAAGCTGAGATCAAGAGCTGCATCCTCTCTCTGGGGAGTGATGTCCTGGCCTTACCTCCAGGACAGGGCTTGGGATCTAATGACAAAGGTCTTTTCCATCCCTGTCACAGTCCGCTGCTGTTTTGATCACATGGACATGCAGCCATGCACATAGACACACACACACACACACAAATGTATATACACATGCACATACATACATACATGCACACATACACAGTCAAACCCAAAGTGAGACCCCACTTCATATTCATTGGGATGGCTATTGTTGAATGTATATGAACATGTCATAATGCGATCCATTAGTTTGTATACTAACTCGAAAAAGTAATAAGGGGTGGCGGGGAGTAAGGTGGCTTACCTGGTGAAAATGTTTGCTGCACAAGTCTGACATCCTGAGTTTTATTCCTGGAAGCCTCATAAAGGACAGAGTCGACTCCATGGTGATATCCTCTGACTTTCACAAGCACACCAAGGCTTGTGTTCAGGTAGCGCCCCCCCCCACATAATCATTCACACTGACAATAAATAAAACCCAATAAAATAGTTGTTGATAATACCTTTGAAAAAAAGATACAGTGGTAGATGACCAGTGCTGATGAGGGTGCAGAGAGACTAGAGCCCGCATTCAGAGATGTGGAGCCACAGTGGGAAACAGTGCTATAGCTGCTCAAAAATTGAACTATGCGCTCGCTCTATGAGCCCAGGAGGTCTACTGAAGGAAGGTGTATACTGTATTGAAAAGAATGGGAATCAGGAACTCAAGGAGGTGCCTATGGTCACAGCAGAGTTGCCCACAATGCCCCGGAGGTGAAAACATCCAAATGACCCTTGACAGATGATTGAATAGACAAAGTGCACACAAACATAATGGAATCACAAGGATTCAGCCACGAAAGGGTGAGAATTCTGACTATGCTCTACAGCGGATGAGCCTTGAGGACTTATGTTATGTAAAGTAAGCTGGACACAGATAAAGATTCCATTTATATGAGATGTACAATCAGCCCGTGAAAACAGGAAATGGAATGGATTGCAGGGGTGGAGGACAGGAAGTGGTGTTTGTTAAATGGATGGTGTTCCTACAATGGTTTGGGTAAGTGGGTCTCCAAAGAGTCACCTGTTCGAGAGTTGGTTCCCAGTTTAAGGTAATATCAGGAGGTGGTAGAATCTTTGAGAGGTGGAGTTTAATGGGAGGATATTAAGTCACTCTGTGTGTGTGTGTGTGTGTGTGTGTGTGTGTGTGTGTGTGTGTGTGTGCATGCACTCATGCATCCTTGAAGGAGATACATCAACTTTAGTGACTTTAGTCCTTTTCTTTCTTGTCTTTCTGGCAACCTCCTCAGTCATGAGCTCATGCTGTGATATGCTGCCTCATATCCAATAATGTGTCCAACCAGTCACCAACTGAAACCTTTAAAACTAAGCCCACACAAACCTTATCTCTTTATACATTGATCACCTCAGGCATTTTGTCATGGTAATGGAAAGCTAACTTTGGGCTTAGGTTTGAAAATATTCTGGAGATGAAGTTATGATGATTGTATGACATTGTTGAAAATTATTTAGTACTGCTGAACCATATACTTACAAATGGTAGGAATAGTAAGTTTTATATTGCATGAATAGTCCACAAAATAATCAAGAGTAGGTGTTCTTTGAAACACCTTGTAGAAACAATTTGAACCATCTTACCAGCAGAATCCTTATTCTAATTGCTCTCCCGTCCCTAAAAATCCTGCATATAATAGACAAAATTAATAACCCAAGTATCACAGTATCTTTGAAAGATTATAATGCATAGATTATATACCATATTACAAATTTAAGAACTTTTTCTTTCCTTTTTCTTCTTGGATAGGGTTTCCCTGTTCCCTATATAGCCCAGTATGGCTTTGAATCCAGACTCTCCTGCCTCAGCCTCCTGTGCACTGAGACTCTATGCCATCATGTCTGGTTCAGAGATAGAGAAAAGTTTTAATTCAAAATTCTGTTTTAGCTAAAGACACCCTGTGAACATGGGAAAAGCCAGCAAGAGAATGCCATGGTGCATGTGTTTCTTCCAGCTCTTTCCAGCTAGATGGCAGGATGTGACAGCTGTATTTATCCCACACCTAATAATTAAACACATAAGCAGCAGTCCAAATGGAAGCATCCTGCTCTGGGTTTGTACAACCAGCTTTTTGAAGATGATAAAAGGTTTTTGTTTTTGTTTTTAAATGTCAAGAATTGCACAACCTGTCCTTCCACTATGGAACATGTTTAAATCTATATAGAAATGTGGCATGGGGCCAGGCACAGTGGTGCATGCCTGTAATCCCATCATTCAGAACAATCAGGAGTTCAACACAAGGGTACAAGAAGCCCTGTCTCAAAACAGTAACAAACAAACAAACAAATGAACAAAGAAAAAAAACCCAACAAGAGAAAATGCAACATGAAAGGATATGTAAGATAAACAGAGCTCATTCACTCAGAGGACCACTCAGGCTCTTCAGCCAAAAGGTCTGTGCTGGGAGGAACAGAGGGGTCTGGCCATGTGCTGGCCAGTGTTCATGAATCTTTTAGCAAGTAGTTTAAGTTTGACTGGCTGGGGCAGGCATGTGCAAGGAGGGGTGCTTCTGTTTTCTCTTGTACCAAGCAGAGAGATTATACTGGAATCACCCATGCATTCCATGTGTACTCATGAGCATATACTTCAGGCAAGGGACTCTGCTAAGGTCCCCATGTCCATCAGAATCACAGGAGGACCTGGGCATGGCTCCTGGGAGCTACTGGTCCAATAGAGGTGGCTTTGAAGCTGCAAGTTTTGCACCCAAGGACTCAGTCTACCATGGTTTGAAAACATTTTGTAGAAAGAGTGCACCTGTGCCGAAGAGGCCCAGATGCCTTCCTTGTTCTCATCTGCTGAACACTACAGCACAACCGTTCACATGACGTTTATGTTGCATCAGGCATTAGCGGCCATCCAGCCAGATATGACTGAATGTATGGGAGGGTGTGTGAGGGTTCTCTGCAAATGCTTCTCTATTTCCTAGAAAGGACTGAAGCTTCTGATGGCTTTGGTACCCAGGCCTGCCGATGTTGAGCTCAGCTCTAAGTCATGCGCTTTATTTCCAAGACCCTTTGCGGAGCTCTGGTTTCTTGTCTGTTTGTATTGTGTTCGCAGGTGTTCTTCCCTTTCTACCTATCTCTGCATTTCTCTTGCTTGGCATATTATTTCATCACTCAAGTGGGCTGTGAGTCCCAGAGGTGTGACGGGCGCAGCCACATACGATAGACCGCATGTCTCAGCTAGGTCTCTATTGGTGTGATGAACACCATGACCACAAGCCGCTCGGGGAGGAAAAGGTTTATTTCAGCATCCAGGCCAAAGCTCATTGCTGAGGAATTCAAGGTGGGAACCTGGAGAACTGAGAACCTGAGCAGCTTCAGTTCCTCAACTGGAGCAAGGCCTGTGATTTATTCCTCGTGGTTTGCTCAGCCCATTTTCTCATACCATCCAGAGTCACCTACTCAGGGGTGGTACCATCCACAGTAGGCTGGGCCCTCCCACATCCATGGTTATCAAGAAAATGACTAGCAGACTTGCTTATAGGCAATGTTATGGAGGCATTTTTCTCAACTGAGTTTCCCTTTCCCATGATTCTATTTTGTGTCAAGTTGACAAAACAAAACAAACAAACAAACAAACAAAAAACCCACCCATCCAGGACACTATACAACACAGATGCTCTCAAAAATCTCATAATGGTTTATTTTTCTGATTCTGAAAGTAATGAACAGTAAGTTAGGAAATGGTGGACAACAATCACATCTAGAGGGAAGTTGGTGGCTCTAGTCCAGGAGAAAGGACTGGGACTGACCTGAAGGGGTGACTGGGGATAGAAAGGAAGTATGGCAGTGACACCTGGCAGATGGAGTCAGTCATTCTGTAGCTCAGCATCCTGTAAGTTACCTGATGGGTACTCAGCAGGCACCTGCTGGCCACACCCACCCATGCCAGCTTGCAGGAGCATCCAGGCTGGCGGGCGGGGCCCACTACAGGGCGGATGGAGGCAGGTGGCGTGTAGAAGCCCAGGCAGGTGGTGGGTGTAGGAAAAGTACAAGGCTGTCTGGGTGGAGTGAAGCTCAGGAAACCAGGGATGGGTGACATGTGTCAATGTGGGCCAAATTAACTCCCTGGAGGAGCAGCAGACAGGAAGCTGCCAGGGGAGGAGCAAGGTTTGATTGCCTCCTGGGCCTGGTACAGTGAGGCAAGGACCAGGCTTGGGAGAATAAGTGTAGGGTGGATTATTAGGGCAGAGCCTCAGAAAGGAGATATCTGATAAAGATTGGGTACAGGGTGGGGGACTGCGAAGAAAAAACAGAGGCTTAATGTTGATCCACTTCTTACCTCATTCAACAAACACCAACTGTGTACTGTTATGCGACAGGGGCACTGCTGGTTGGAAGGAAAGGTGGGAGTGAGGTGGGGCAAACAGGACTGATGCCCCCCAGCACAGGGAAGGCTGTGTTAGAGAAGGAAGCAAAAACTCAAATCTTGTAGAGGCTGCAAGTGTAACAGAGGGCTTACATTTTATTATTCATTGATTTTCATGTGCATTTAGGTGCATAGATACACTCTCTGTGTGTGAGGCTGCTCATGCACTTGTGTGGAGGTGAGAGGACAACTTGACCTCTTGTTCATCAGCTGTTAATTCACCTTATGTTTTGAAATAGGGTCTCTTGCTGGCTTGCAGCTTCCCAAGTAGGCTAGGCTGGCCAGTTAGTGATCTCCAGAGTTGTCCTGTCCCTGTTTCTCCAGTGCTGGGATTGCAAGCACATCCCACAATGCATTGCTTTTTAGTGGGGTCTGAGGATCACACTCTGGTCCAAAAGCTCACATGGCAAGCACTTTACTGACAGAGCTTTCGCCCCAGCCTCTACTCATTTATTTGTGTTCACTTATTTTTATATACACACATATAATTGAAAATTGTTCATGAATATTTAGGTTGATTCATTTGATTTCTTTATTTACTAATGTGAAAACCACTCTTAGGCTGGGGTATATGGTAACTCAGTGGTAGAGTTCTTGCCTCCCATGATCCTGACCTTGAGTTTATCCCCAACACAGAAAGGAAGGTAGTTAGTATGGTAGGGTGGGGCTTCTGCTCTCTGTGTGTGGTATAGGTTTCTTATCTGCATCTGTTTCTTATTAAAACGGTAAACAAAAACTTTCAGAAGTACATGGATTTCACTGTTGTATTTATTTACTGTGTGTGTGTGCATGCACCTGCCTATGGAGGTCACAAGACATCTTTCGGGAGTGGAGTATCTCTTTCTACCATGTGAGTCCCAGGGATGGAAGTCAGTTCATCAGTTTTGGTGGGAATCTTTACCTGCCCAACAGTCTCACTGACCCACATGTTTATTTTTGTGCCATGAAACATCTTCAGCTATTCCTCCTGCAGCGTGTCACACCCTCATGAAAACATCTTCTGATCTCATGGTCCAAAACTCCCCATAACTCTGAGAAGTTAGCGACTGATATATGTACATGAGACTGTAAAAACAACTGCGCTTCACCGGCCACAGTTCTGCTATTTGTCTTGTCTATAACAACTAAAGGCAGGGTGTCTAGAGTTCAAGAGAAGACTTTGCCAGCATACTCATTATAAAGCCAGGGATGACCAGGTCCTGTACTCGTCAGGACTGACACGATGAGAGTACTGGGTAGCTGTGTGGCGTGAATGAACTTTGGGGAGATCGACTAAGGGGATAGGAGTGTTGGCCCGGGGGGGGGGACGACTGTGGGGGGGGGGGGGGGGGGGGCTGTAAATGAGACAGCTGGCTGGTGATGGTATCTAGGTCTGCTTTCAATACCAAAGGCCCGTGGATAGTCCTCCTGAGCTGCAGTGAATTTTAAGAGGAATGGAAAGCCCAGATGATTTTAGGAAAAAGGACCATCCATTGTGCTAAGTGTTGTGAAGGATCACAATATGATTTCTCATTAGTCCAGAAACTGGAAGCCTGTGATCGCAGCCACTGTGGGCAGGAGTTGATCTTCTTGGCTTGTTCACACCACCTTCTCCATATATACCCTCATGGTAGAAAGGGGGCAGAGTGTGCTGCTGCTGCTGTTATTTTACCTTATAAAGACATCAAAGGCTTCATGGCAGTCCCATTTCCACCACCTAATCTAAACCTATTTCTCAAAGGTCTCAAACATCTCCAAAGTTTGTCACATTGAACTTTAATCAGATGTCCACACATGAATTCTGTGGTAATGATGGTGGTGGGGTAGCAAACATTCAATCCACACAAGTGGTGGCTAGACATTTTAGCACCCTCTCTCAATGCTGTGTGTAAGTTGTGTGCATGTGAGTGCATGTGTGTATGTATATACACTAAGGCTCTGAAATACTAAGGCACTTAGGTTTTCATAACAAATCACCTTTTACAAGGACAGAAAAGCATGTCTGGAGCCAGGATTCTGGCAAGTCAGAATTGTGAGCAAACAGGATTAGAGTAGCAGTCAGCTCATTATTGTGAATGACTAAAAGACATTTTTGTATGTGTTTGTGTCGCATTTGCTCCTGCAATTCTGGAAAAAATATAAAGGCAAGTGAAGGAAGCAGGGAGGGAGAGTCAAAGCTGAAGTGACATTGTATCTTAGTGTTTAAGTGACATCCATCTTAATAGATGACAGGAACAGTTTCAAATCTCAGCCCAGTGTGTATACAGAGGTGAGATAGGATGAGCAAAATCTCTCTAGATACACACACACACCAGACATGGGCACACATCTTGTGGCTTGATGGGTCTTCATAAGGTGAGTACCCTGGGTCAGCAACACCCAGCTCAGTCTCTTGTATAGCCCTTCTGTCCCTGTCTTCTCTCTCTCTTCCCTGGAACTCTGGCTTCTGACAACTTGGATTAGCGTGGCCTGTCTGTGTGCTTAAAATAAGTGGAACCACTGTGTCCTAGTTTAAAGCTGGCTCCAAAAGCTGTTTTCAAGTTTTTCCCAAAAAGAGACACTAACTCGAGGAGAGGGAACAGAGTTAGGTAAATACAGACACACTGTTGAAATTTATACACTAATAAACAAATATGGCTACTGCAGACCCAGAGACTTTATTTATTTTTTCCATACTCATGTGTGTGTGTGGAGTACATGTGTGTGTGTGCACATGTTTTGCCTGCATAAACATGCATGTGCCTGCATGTAGAGGCCTGAGGTTGATGTTAGGATTCATCCTCAATTGCCCATCACCCTTATTCATTGAGGCAGGGTTTCTCAGTCAAACACAGAGCTCAATGAACTGGCTAGTCTTGCTAACCAGCTTGCTCTGGGATCCCTTGTCTCTGTCTTCAGAGGTGGAATTACAGGTAGGCTGCCCAATCACATTTAGTGGGCGGGAATCTGAACTTAAACTGCTTTAAGCACTGTGCCATCTCCCCAGCCCTGGTTTGCTGGGTGGGTCTCCTTGGCTATTATTCTCTTGGCAAATTTCACACTTTGTCTTTTGCACAGCAAAATATAAGGAGATAAGGAGAAAGGAAAGCAGTTGATTTTCATATCACATGTTCTGAGTTTAGTTTCACAATATTTTTTTTTTTTTTGGTTTTTCGAGACAGGGTTTCTCTGTGTATCTCTGGCTGTCCTGGACTCGCTTTGTAGACCAGGTTGGCCTCGAACTCACAGAGATCTGCCTGCCTCTGCCTCCCAAGTGCTGGGATTAAAGGCGTGCGCCACCACCGCCCGGCTAGTTTCACAATATTTTTAACTGGAAAATTTTATTTTATCAGTGAGGAGGGTCTAGGGAGGTGGCTCTGTGGATAATGTACTTACCATGCAAGTGTGAAGATGGAGTTTGGATCACCAGCACACACCTAAAAAGCTAGCCATGGTGGCATAGACCTGTAATTCCAACACTTGGGAGGTGGGAAATGAAGGATCCTGGGGACTTGAATCTGTGAGCTCCAGGCTCAGAGAGAACCCCTGCTCAAAAAGTAAGGTGGAGAGTGTCAGAGGAAGATAGCAGACATTGATCACACAGGTACACACAACCACACAAACCACACACACACAAGCACAATACACACACTGCACACACACAGGGGCACACATACACACACTTTACACACACACACCACACATATACACACACACACCACACATATATGCACACAATCACACATATACACACACTACACACATACACACACTTTACACACACTACATACATACACACAAGTACACATACATGTAACTGAACTTTTAAATTATTATTTATCACTTATTTGTTTATTACTAAATTCTCTTATAACAAACACCAACAATTTCTTAACTATTAATCCTATAAATTCCTACAACCCCTTTAACCTATCCACTGAACCTATTGATAATTATTTTTCTAACCTTTTAGAATGATACAGTCTCTGGGGCAGGTCCTCAGTCATCAGGAACACAGTCTTTGTTGTAGATTCTTTTTTTTTTTTTTTTTGGTTTTTCGAGACAGGGTTTCTCTGAATATCTCTGGCTGTCCTGGACTTGTTGTAGATTCTTTAACACACTTAGCAGTCCTTTTTCTGGATCTCTCAGATGCAGGTTCGTCAGGGTAAGTTGGTTATTGCAGTCTCACCTTAGATAAGGCTTCATGCTTTCTTCTCTGTGGGAGACCCCAGCCTTCTGCAGGTCAACTTACTTCTTTTGAATCAGGAACTCAGCTGCTCTGCCTCAGTCCTTAAAGCCAGGCACAATTTCCTTTTGGACACTGTTCGGACAGATCAAACCCCTCTAGGCAAAAGCTGAGCCACAGGGTTTAGTCCTTGGCCTTTTGGTGTCTTGCTCAGGCTTTCTTTGCTCACCAGCTTCTTTCTGCTTCAGGGAAATCTGGCCATGATGGCCAGCACTTTTTTCAGCAGGACTCTTGGAGCTCTCTAGCATCAGGGGCCTCTTCTCCTTCTGGGCTCCATGCACTGTCCTTAAATAGGAGGAACTCTGTTTCAGCTTAATTTGGGCTCCGCCCACTTAGCAGCTGAAAACAATGTCAGGCCAGATACTTTGTTTCTTCAAGTCCATTAAGTCTTTCCTGTTTTCCTGACTTCAAACTTGTTTTTCAGTCTATTAAGTCTCCTGTTTGTTTCCTGTTTTTAGTCCACATGCTGATAATGCTCTTCATGCCCCGAATTAAGAGACAGCATCAGAAACCCCTATATATTTTCTAAATCTAATTTAATTTATCTAACTCCCTACACATACATACACACAACTACACATACATACAAACACACACACACACACACACACACACACACACACACACACTCACACAATAAGAAAACCCAGGTTCAGAGAGGGGAAATAATTTGCTGAAGATCACATACCTAAAAATATGTCTAAGTCATTGTTTTTACTTCCAGACTATCTCTAGCTTTATCAGGATATCTCAGCATCGTGTCTTCCTTTCCCTTTTACCAATTATAATTTTAAAATAAAAATATAATATAAGCTTGATTCACTTATCTGACAAATGAACAAGGCCTTTCATATTACTGGGGCCCTCTTAGGTTCCAAGCAGGGTCTCAGTGGGGAAGCAGTGGTGAAGAAATACATACATGATACCACCTTTAAGAGTTTAGTGATACACCTCAGATTCCATAGGCAGTACAACAAGACTAGGTGGGCTATGACAGAAGAAGAGGGGCAGTATCACAGAAGTTAACACTTGCTGATCTTGCAGAAGACCTGGGTTAGGTTCCCAGCACCCACATGGTGCCACACAACCATCTGTAACTCCAGTTTTAAGGCATTTGATGTCTTCTCCTTATCTCTACAGGCACAAGGCACACACATGATGCACATACATTCATACAGACAAACACTCATAAAAGAAAATAAATGAATAAAAATATTTAAAGAAAAAGAAAGAGGGCATGAAGAAAGGGGACATTAAGGAGGTGTGGGAGTGGATATGGAAGGAGTTGGGAGAGATTAATATGATCAAAATAATACACATGTAAAGTAGAAACTGGGGCTAGAGAGATGGCTCTGGTGTTAAAGGCACTTGCTCCCAAGCCTTATGACCCAAGTTTGATCCCTGGAATATACAGGATGGGTAGAAACAACCAAGGTCCTCAGATTGCCATTTACCTTCACGTGTGGTCAGTGGCATGTATACCCTTGACAAGATTTAGAATCACAGAAGAGACAAGCCTCTGGGCATGCTTATTAGGGATTATCTGGGTAGGGGTGGGGAACCTCCCCTGAATGTAATCAACTTCATTCTGTCAGCTGGGGCCCTGGGCTAAATATAAAGAAGAACACAGCCAGGCCTCAGGCTTCATCTCTCTCTCTGTTCCTGACTGTGGATACAGTGTATCCAGCTTCCATATCTGGAGGTATGGACTCTTCTCTCTGAACTGTGGGTCAAAACAAACTATTCTTTCTTTAAGCTACTTTGTCCTAGCAGCAGGAAAGTAGCCAATGTGTGTGTGTGTGTGTGTGTGTGTGTGTGTGTGTGTGTGTGTGTGTGT
>CAJQZJ010004381.1:8692111-8708197 GCA_907164525.1 Lophiomys imhausi
TGTGTGTGTGTGTGTGTGTGTGTGTGTGTGTGTGTGTGTGTGTGTGTATGTGTGTGGTTGGGGGAGTAGGGGCTGTGGTGAAAGAGGGGGGGGGGGCGTAGGTGGGGATGAGGAGTGACTTCAGACAAAGCTTCCAAGAGCACAGAAAGGTCTTTGTGTACAGTGGGAGTTTAGGTGGTGAACTGGCTGAAGGATGTGCATTCTAGAAGAACAGGAAGCATGTGCAAAGGCCCATGGTGAGGATAAAGGGATTGAAGAGGGGCATGGGTAGAACACACACAGGGAGGTGGGGCATGCTGGGAGATGCAGGGAGGACACTGAAGGGGCAATACCAGAGGTGCCTCGGCCTGGAAAGACAGAGAAAAGCCACTGAGTGGCGAAGCAGCAAGAGCGCCTCTCCCCGTGTCCTAGAGAACTTGCAGCAACTGGTGGATGGCCCCTGGAATTAACATTATTTGTTTCTTTGCGGGAATCTGTTCATCCCACAGGACTCTCCAGAAGCAAATTAAATACAAACGTCAAAACCACATTAGCTGCCTAGAAACACTAATAATGGAAGCCAAAATGAAACCCAGTTGAGATGCTGAGTTCATATCAGGTGACTGCTCATTTTCTGCATTCCTTTGGAAGCTTTGCACTGAATGTGAAGGCATGCATTGGTTGGCCTGCACAGTAAGGGACATCTTTGCCATCCTCAGGTTGCTGTTGCTAAGGGTTTCTTATTGCCCCACCCTTCACCATAAACCAAATGTGTTTATGTGTAGGTTTACGCATTTGGAGGACAGAGGACAACCTTTGGTGTTCTTCCTAAGTATTATCCAACAGTTTTTGGAGACAGAGTGTCTCATTGGCCTGGAGCTTGCCTGAGTAGCCAAGATTGGCTGGACAGTGGGCCTCACCAATCTACTTGTCTCCACAACTCCAGAGCTAGGGTTACAAGAGAGCACCACCCTGCCTGGCTTTTTTTTCATGTATGTTTGGGCTCTGGGGATGGAATTCAGGTCCTGTTACTTGCAAAGCAAGCACTTTGTCAACTACTTACCACCCAGCTCTTGCTGGTCTCTTGAGGTGTGGCATAATGGGTCAAAATACATCTTTTTGGTCAAGTTCATTTCAACTAATATTATACATTATGTTTGCTTTAGTTGCAGAGTGGCCAGCAACCCCACAATTATACCCTATCTAAACAGCATTCAGCTGGTGGGTGGGGTGGGTGGCAAAGCATTAGGGAGATTTGAAATTACTTCATGGGAATCTGAGAGCTGTAAGTATACCCTCTGTTGTATGTAGACTGCATATGAGAAGGTTATCTCTCCTCTGGCCTAGGCCTATAAGCTGTTCATAGACACCCTGTGATTATGTAAATTTATTATATCTGTCATTTTTAGCCTTAATCAGCAGAGTGTCAGGATAGCACTCAGCTGGAGGTGGCCCTTGCAGGTTGTTGACATTTAGAAGGGGGCCTCACACTCTGAAAGTGTGTGGAGTCCTCAGCTGATTAGGCAATCGCTATATTCAGATTCGATAGGGCTTAGGGAGTGTGTAGGTTACTTATGTCTTTCACAGAGACTCTGGACTTCTGGTGTGAGGGACCAGGAAACAGATTCAGGCCTAACAATGCTGAAGCACAGTGGCAGATGCCCAAGAGCCGCTGATACAGATGCTGCAAGGGACATGCTTATGAGTTCATCACTGCTGAGACATGTCCTGCGAAGGCATGGAATGAACACGCCTGGATCCATGGATCAAGCTCTTGACCTGTGTATGTAGCTTAGGCACTGTGGAAACTGCTAGCTTTCTGAGATGGAGGATGAGGAACCTGTGGTGCTGGCCAGCCCTTACTGCATACATGAAAGAGAGTATTTGTCAGTAGCTCCCTGATCATGTATGTTTTTCATGACCCTTCATATTTCCAATTTGAAGTCTAACCTCTCTTGCACTCCCACCTCCCATGACGATTCCAGGCTTAGGTATTTTATACCTATTTTCAAGACACAAATGATAAGTTCAGGGGCACAAGGACACCATTCCCTCTTTGTGGCAGGGCCCTACTGTAGTGGTTTCCTGAGAGTTCAGACCCTGTGGCAACTGGGAATGTCCCCAGCTTCTGATATACTGAGAACAACCCAACTGTAGCTTCAAGGATGGTTAGCTGCAGAGGGCAGGAGGGAGACTGCTTTCCTTGGCTATTTCACATCTAACTCCTTGCCTATTCCTTTCAGTAGAAGGACAAAGCAGTTAGCTACCCGTAAGTGTCTTCTGTATTCCAGACTTGTCCCATGGTGGGAGTCACATAGTTTGCACATTCCAACAAAGGGGAACTTACTATCATCCCATTTTGCAGAGGCAAGATAGGCTCTCCTCAAGGGGATCTAGCTGAGAGGAAGGGCAGGGATCTGGATCCAGAGTTGCCTGACTGTGGCCAGGGCCTTTTCCTGAATGCCTTGTCACCTCCTGTCATTTTCAGTTTGGAAATATGCCTTCAAAGAGAATCTGTCTCCCACACAAGTTTCTCTTTGCTAGGTGGCAACAATTTCCCCTGGGAAGACATTGTCAATCACGCCCCACAGTGAATATGGTCACTTAAGCATACCTTGAGAAATCCTCAGCCAGCTGTCCCTGCCCAAAGTGTGCCTCTCCCATCAGCATGAGGATAGCATGGACGTTCGGGCGGGGATCTCCATCCACAAAATCCACATTAGTTTTCCTATGTGTTTACAGATTCCACCCAGTCTTTTTTTCTCCTTGGGTAATTTTCAAAACTCTGTCACAAAATAAACAAAAACAAGGAGGGACAAGCCCAAACAGGCTGAGAATCACCAGGGTACTGATGGGATTGGGTTTGCTTCTTGGCAATGCTCATGCCTCCTGCTTCGTGGTAAATCTATCTTTCCTTTCCCTCTGGCACTGGTGTCCATGGACATGGAGAACACGGCTTCACCTTGGGTACCTGAAGGCCATGTGCCACTTCTCTGCCCCTCTTTCCCTAAGGACAACAATCCCTAATGTCTTTTTTTCCAAAGTCCTGTTTTCTTCACTCTGGGTAACAGCAGGCAAGTACTGCCAACTCAGGGAACTCCCTGGGTTGATGTCTGGAGATACCTGCTGCTTCTCATGAATGGATCCTCCCCCTTCCCCTTCTTTCTGGTCTTTCTCTCTATGTGCCCACCCACCTGTGGTGAGTGACAGCCTCTCCAGTGCCTGGCCCTGTACATGGCTCCACCCACTTGTGTATTGGTATCACAGATGCTTGGGGCTTTCTAATGGGCTGGTAGTGGAGGCCTGAGGAAGGATGCTTGGGGTCTGCCATTCCAGGATTACTCTTCTTACTGAAGAAGAGTACTTACTGGCCACGGGGGTCTGTGCATTTCCCTCTGCTGCTGGAGCTGGCAGTCAGAGGCTATGAAACAGGCATTTTATTTTATCTTGTGCTTCTCACAAGCCAGTGCTGAGCTCCGTGCTTTCTTCTGCTTCTGTTCTGCCTATGACTTGCCAAGGGCTTCTCAGGGAATATTTTATTATAATTTAGTTTATGTACTGGACATAAATTATAGCTTACAAAGTCAATACCTGCTGCTAAATAGGTTATGTTTTCCGCTTTTCAAGTCTTTTTGTTGTTGTTATTGTCTGAAAAATCCCTGGCTTTGGCGGTTTTAGCTGTAAAAGTTGGTTCACATCCAATGTTCCTACTTCCTTTGTTTTAAAAAATATTTATTTTATTTTAAATTATGAGTGTATTATGTGTGTGTGTAGGTCTGTGTGTATGACTGAAGTGCCCAAAGATACCTGAGGAGGGTAGCAGATCCTCCTGGAGTTGGAGTTATAGGAGTTGTGAGTTGTCGAATGTGGTGTCAGGAGGGAAACTCAAGTTCTCTGAAAGAGCAGCATGTGTTCTTACTCACTGATTAATCTGTCTCTCCAACCCCATTGTTTCCTTTTTCTTACATTCTTGTAACAGGTCCTGTTTCTCCTTCCTCTTTATTATTATTATTATTATTATTATTATTATTATTATTTTGGAGACAGAGTCTCACTAGGTAGCCCTGGCTGGCCTGAAACACACTCCGTAGAACAGTCTGGCCTTGTGCTGACAGATCTCCTGCCTGTGCCCCTTAAGTGCTTGAATGAAGCAAGTGCCACCATGTGGGCCCAGTTCTCACTGTCTTTTAAATCCCTGATCCAGCTTAATGAATCTGCTCTTGACTTGGGAAAATAGTCCAGTCTTGGATACCAGAGGCTAATTATTAAGAAAAAATACTTTCATAAATCATAAAGATGGCTTCATCTTGTATATTTCTTATAACAATAACAACATTGCAGGGGCTGGAGAGATGGCCCTGTGGGTAAAAAAACAAAACAAACAAACAAACAAAAAAAACCCTTGTTGTGAACCCTGATGATCGGAGTACAATCCATATAAAAATGTGCTGCGATGGCTAGATTTGAAATGCCAACATTATTATATACTATTATAGGGAGATGGGAGGTACAATAGAAGAAATTCCTCAGAAACTGGTGGGATGAGCTAGCCCAGAATACACAGGGCAGCAAGAAGGACAAGAGCAACCCTGACTCAACAAGGTCAGTGGAGAGGACCAATTCCTGAGAGTCCTGAGAGTTGTCTGATGTCCACATGTGTGGGATGGCAGCTGTAGGCGAGTAGATGCATGTACACACACAACAATAACAATAGCAATAAACATGCCAAACTTCAGCTAATTATCTAGAAGAGCATGTGATTCTGTATGTATTTTACGTGCCATTTGGCATGTCAGTTTATGGGGCATTATAGCAAAGGAAAAATGGTAGCTTTTAAATTTCAAAAATTTAATAAATTATCACATGAATATTGAATGAGTATGCCATTTGTCTCTATTCAAAACATAACGAACTATCTTAGTGACGATCTTTAAATACCTATCTGGTGGATGGAGTTTATAAAGATCACATTCATCCGTTTGAATTAAATGCCCATAAATACAAGGGATAAAAGTTATCAGAAGGTTCCACTGGCTTGGAAACTAGATCAGAGCAACAGGAAAAGGCTGCTGCTTGCTCATTTTGTTCCTGCTTGGTATTTGTTGGAGAGCTCTTCTATGGTACACTCAGCACAGCAGGAGGACCTCAGTGTCACTTTACACAGTGACCTTGGACAGCTGTTGGGCTACAGGCAGGAAGTGGGAGCAGGTGAGTCAGGTCTCCAGCAGGGACCCAGGATGTTTCAGGATGCTGTAGTCCTTCCTCTGACCAGCAGCTTCTACATCTACCTCTGTTCCTTCCTGGGTGACTTTGTTGCTACGAGGCTAGCAGTGGTAACATTTACTCTACTTTCTGTGTTCATAGGCTCTCCATAGCAGGGGTTGGTTTTTGTCATCTTCTTGTCATCAGCAATTAGCACAGCACCTGGTGTACACCTGGCACAGGATCATAGTTTGTTAAAGGAATACATCAAATTTCTCAGTGTGTTAGAGTACAAAGTGTGTGTGGTGTGTACATATGTGTGTGTGCACACATGTGCATAAATGTGTGTCAGAGAGAGGAGTGGGGAGAGAAAGACACACACACACATACATTAGGGACTTACATGATGGTGGAAATTTGGTGTATTAGTTACTTGTCAAGTTGTTTCAACAAGCCTGACAAAAGCAGAATAAGGAAGGGTTTGTTCTGAGTCAGAACACATTCAAAAGAATGACCCATGGTGAACAATGCTTTGGGGAACTGTGAGAGAGGCTCCAGGAAAGAAGGCCAGAGAGCCTTTTATCTCAGGTGCATTTTGTTCCCCAGATTGCTCTTGGTGATTTTGTGCCTCCTATGTTACAACAGTCACATTCAATTTATAAGACATGTTTGTTCTTGTTGGATGTCAAACATAGCTATAGAACCTAACCTGGTCAGTGTACTCTGAATCTGGATGTGGCCTTCTGCCTTGCTTTTGTGCCTTCCCAGATATAATCTATAGTAAATACCAGGGGCAATTGTATTTAAATTGGTCTGCCCTGAGAAAGTTCTGGGGAGGGGCCACACTGTTAATATTTGGTATGTGCTTACATGTTTTTCTGAACTGAAACAACCTTCCTTGGATCATGGCTTTCTCTGTTACATTCATGTATAAAAGTACACTGAAACTGAAGTCTACTGCATCAGACTGGTCTGCCCCAATCTTTCAAGTCCTCAGATCCCAGGTCCAACAGAGAGGATCTGCACAGGTCAGCTGAAAAGTCAATAATTCTGGCTTATAATTCAAGAGGATCATCCTGTCATGCTGGGAAGGCATGCTGGCAGGCACAGGAGGCTGGCTGGTCAGCTGGCTGATCACATATCATTTACAGTCAGGAAGCAGGAGTGAACAGAAATTGAGATCCAGCTTCACAAGCTCAGAGCCCACCTCCAGGAATCCACTTCCTCCAGTGAGGCTCCACCTCTTAAAGGTTCCACAGCATCCTGAGCTGCACCACTAGGTGGGGCCTACTGTTAAACTCATGAGTCTATGGGGGACATTCACCTTTAAACCACACAGCACAAGCAAATTCAAATCTGATGGAGAGGCAGTCAGGCTAGAAGACCAGAAAGAACTGGCATAGAGCTTCCCCCTTGTACAAGGAATGTCAGGTTTTTACTCTCTTCCAGTCATTGACTGATTGGATGATAGCCACTCATTTATTCTCTATCAAAAGCCCATTAATTTCAATATAAATCTCATCCAGAAATAAACTATTCAGGATAATATATGGTCAGTGTGTCCCAGCCAAAGTCACACATAAAAGTAGCCACCACACGTTTTCATAGAAGTTTAACAAGCAATGCCCAGTTACTTTGTAGGCCTCAGTGAAGGTGTTGATACATGTAACAAACTATTTTGGAAAACATAGTAGAAGACTGGCAGGTTGTAACATCAAGGAAGTAAGAGGTCACTCAATGACACACAGAGTAGAAGCAGAATTTATGTGAGAGGTGGGGTATTAGTGTCTTTTGGGTGTCTCATACCCACAGATGGAGGATTCAGCATGTTTGTATAGTGCAGAATTAATTTAATATCTAATGCGAGTTTTGAACTCAGTACATTTGTATGCCACTGTAGCCAGCTACGAAGACTTTAAATGAACGCTCCTAGCATTGCCTTATTTCACTCTACCTCCTTCAGCTAGTTTTGTTACTGACTTTTCAGGGGGGTATATTTCTAGAGTTTCTTCATGTAATTATAGAAAAGTACAAGTATATGACTTTATACTTCACCCTTTAAAGTTTTGATTTCTTAATGTCATGAGAAAGCCTTTACTGATGCCTGAAGGTCAGACTCCGTGAAATTTTTTCATTAAGTCCAGTGAATTAAAATGATGGTTTTACCTGTATATATTACTTTCACCAAAAGTTCAAGGATAACAGGAGGAAGAACAAACTATGGGGAAAGAAAAGGACTCAGTGGGAAAATACAGAGGAAGAGAAAGACTGAAGCACGTAGCTCAGAGGTTGTGTCCCTCAAAGAACAGCAGCACCTCACAGCAGGTACCTTGTATCCAAGAACAACAGAAGTGAAACAAAGAGGGAGGGACAGCAGTGTCGGGGTGATGGGAAGGTCTCCCGCTAGCTCCTCACTCTTAGAGGACCCATTATCTCCCAATAGCATCAACTGTGAACAGATTTTTAGACATGGACCTGGGAGAGCCATTCCTGGCCTAAACTGTAGCAAGATCACATAATCAGAGAAAGAGAAGGAGAGGGAGAGGGAGATTTACTGATCAAGAGTCCAAAAGCTTTGAGATAAAAAAACAAACAAACAAACCACAATTGTGCTAAATACATCTATAGAATAGAATTCACTTACCAACACTCAATGCTGTCAAATGACTTACTGAAGTAATTTAAAAAAATTCTAGAACTTGGAAAGTGAAAGTAGGAGGGAAGATCAAATTCAAGGTCATCCTTGGCTACATAGTGAGTTTGAGGCCAGTCTGGGCATAAGAACCTATCTCAAAAAACAACCCCCCCCACCCAAGAAATGGAACATACTCTGATTAAATAACTAGTTGGGAAATCCATACTAGATAATGGTTTGCTTATTATGTTAATTCAATTAAGAGTCTGTCTTAAGCCAGCAAGATGGATCAGTGGGTAAAGGAGCTGTCTGTGAAGTCTGATTACCTGACTTTGATCCTTGGGATCCACATAGCAGAAGGAGAAACCAACTCCCTGATGCTGTCCTGTGATTTCTACACGTGCGCTGTGGTGGCATGTGTGTGCCTCCTCCAAACAAAGTAAATGTAAGAATTTGTTTCCCAAGATTTGCAATATGAGGCATAGAATGTTTTCTAGAAGGTCTGCATGTGAAAAGATAGTGAAATGTGTTTGTCTGAGCAGCTGGCAGAAAAGGAAATGTACCTAGTCATTGTGTGAGCTCATTTTGTGTTGTGAAAAAAGCAAAAAGAACAATAACAACAACAACAACAACAAAAAACCCCAACAACAACCTGAAATTAACAAGAGGTGTTCATTTGACTCTTAGCTCTAAACACTCATGACCATGGTATGTATCTACCTGGCTCTTGTTGAGGGCCTTGTGCTCAATGGTATCACAATGACAGCAGTTTGTGCAAAAACAATCATGTAACAAGAAGCCAGAGACTTGGGGGGGCCAGGCTTGCTCTTGTTTACAACAACCTGTGTTCTCTTAAAATGCTGATTTAGTCTCACCAAGGCTAGACCTATTGAGAGATTATCAGCCTCATCAGGAGGAAGGATTCTATGGCCCAGTTACCTACCATAAGACTCCTTCTCATAAGGTTAAAGCAAAGCCAGCTATTTTTATAAAGACATGGAACGGTTTTATGTATGCTTATCAAAATTTGTGTATGTACATGGTGCATAAAATCGTTTTAACACTGAAAACCAAAAGGGAATGATCCTCGAAGAGAGGGGCTACAGGAGATATTGTCAGTGAAAAAAAGAGCATTTACTTACCAGACAAACAAGCAAATAAGTAATAAGTTGGTGCTAACAGAAACTTTAGTTTTGCAACAAGTTGGCACTAACAAAAACATTAAGTTTGTAACAAGTTAATGCTAACAAAAACCTTAGCTTTGCATTCTTCAGGGACCAGGGTGTAAATTGCTTACCTACAGCTATAAGCAACAGGCCCATTTCAGAAAGGATGCCCATGGGAAGGTGGTACCTGGGGGCGGGGGTGGGGGATAGGACGGGGGGGGGGGGGGGGGATAGGTTGTGGGGTCTTTTATCCACACAGGATTATTGGACAGGATCAGTGGATGCTGTTTGGAGATCCCACTGTGCCTTTACTCTCCTGCTTGCTTTATACTGCTTCTCTTGGTACTCAGGGTAGCACTCCACACAGGTGGAAGCTTAATAAGGGGACCCTATTGTGGCTGGGGACAAGGAAGCAAAGCCAAGAGTACCAAATGCAAATGAGGGGGCACCCCATGTGGCCTCATCCTTCCAGGCCTGGAACTCTGCTAACAAAACAGAGCCCGCTGGGCTTTCTGCCTGGCAGCCCCAGAGAAGAGCAGAGGAGAGGCCATTCCTGGGTACCCTCTCAATAGGTGTATTGATTCTTGGGACAAAAAGTGAATTTGGAGCTGGCTGAAGCTCCAGCCAGTGGCCTGCACAGAATGAGAGGCACTGTTAGGGCAGCATTTTGTTGGTCTATGCTTTTAGCACAGGATGCAACAGCTTTAGATTTGTTTCCAGGATGGGGAACCCTCGAGTTCTGGCATGCCTTGTCTGTGTGTTGTGGTATTCAGTCCCTGGCTGGAGCTGGAGACCGGACAAAAAAACAGCGCCTGGGAGAAGGAAAAGCATTTCTGTGAAGACAGCAGGATGGTCTGGGAGTAGCAGAACTCAGGGCGAGGTTGTGGGCCCCAAGCCCTGTCTTCCTATAGCATTGTCCCCACCTCCTCTCTCACCTCCCTCCCCTCTCCCCACTGTGGGAAGTCTGCTGAGCTTATTGCTTGGATTCTTTCCATTGCCAATTTCAGTTTTGCTATAAACTGAATATTTTCTGTAGAGAAGCAGAGAGGGAAGGGAAGTAAAGCACCAGGGAAGGCTTGACACAGCAGGGGTGGCATTCCTTTAAACATACCATACAGATACATGCACACCCATGTTGACGGTGGCACCATTCATAATGGCAAGAAGTGCCAATCCACAGGCATATGGCTGGAGAAAAGGGAGCATTGTATCTCTCTCACACACAGATATAAACATATACAGACGCACGCACGCGCACACACACACAGAAACACATAAACACACAGAGACACACCGATACAAACATACAGACATACACATGGAAACATATAAACACACACATATAGAAACATACACAGAAACACACATATGGAGACACACACAGACACACAGATGCAAAGACATACAGACACATACAAAGAAACACAGATTTAACTACAAGTATACAGAAACATACACAGACACACACACATCAGGCATGTACAAATACACAGATAGAAAACATACTGATACACACACAGAAACAGACACAAATACGGACAGACACACATATGTACCCACACATACCTCTTACATATCCATACGGGGACTCTCACACATACAGCCTTATATAGTCCCACAGTGCTGATCCTGTTATTGTCTTAGGAAGACATGAGTTCTTAGCTAAGCTATCCATCAATTTAGCACAGGTTAGAAGACAAGTTGAAGATTTTTCACTTGATTTGAATAAACTGGAGGTCCACTTTTGTAGCTCTGTAAAATCTTTATGTTTCATTTACTTCCCGGATTCTGAACTGCTTGTGCTCATATGCTAGGCTCATCAGCACTGGGAGATGTCCCCAGCCCCTGCAAACTATGGAGCTTCATAGAGGACAGTATTTGTTGCCCAGGGCTACTGTGACAATTGACTACAAACTGGGTAGCTTAGGCAACAGCAATGGGTTCTTTCATGGTTATGGAGGCTGGAAATGAAAATTCAAGGCTCTGGCTTCACTATGTTTTCTCCAGAATCTCCCGAGAGTCTTTCATTGCCCTCCAAGCTTCAGGTAGCCCTTGCCTTTACACTATGTACCTGTGTCTCTGCCTCTCTCTCCTCTCTCTGCCTCTGTCATATCTTCTATTTCTTTCTAATTTTTTTTCTTTGACACAGAGTTTCTCTGTGTAGCCCTGACTGTCCTGGACTCACTTTGTAGACCAGGGTGGCCCTCGAACTGGGATAAAAGATGTGTGCCACCACACCTGGGTCTTCTATTTCTTTAAAAAAAATTATTTTGTATTATGTGTGAGTGTTTTGCTTGCAGATACATCTGTGCACCACATACATGCAATGCCCACAGAAACCAGAAGATGGAGTTGGAGCTCCTTACATTGGAGTTATAGACAGTTGCAAGCTTCCAGTGTAGGTGCTAGGAACTGAACACAGGTCCTCTGCAAGAGCTGCAAGTGCTGCTAGCCACTGAGCATCTCTCTAACCCCTCTCTTCAGTTTTAAGACAGTGTTTTAGATTTAGAGCCCAACTAGTTGGTCTAGAACAAATTAGTCTTGAGGTCTTGAATATGGTTTCATCTGCAAGGACTCTTTTTTCTCAGTAAAGTCATATTCATAGAATCTAGGAGTTAGGGTTTGATTTGTATCTTTTAAGGCACAGTTTTTCATCCTTTTCTTGAGGTACATGGAGTTGAACTGAAGGCCTCATGCATGTTAGACAAGCACGCTCTTTACCATTGGACTATAATCCCATTCCAATTTCTTAAACATGGGGTTGCATAACTGGAAGTTGTGAAAAGTTGTCAAAAGACTTTTGAATGTGAAGTGACCAAAACTTAATTAAAAATTAAGCATGTAACAAATCTGAGTGTTCCTGGGTGGTGTGCTTGCTGGTGTTATATCATGAGATTTCACTGCAGCCTTGGTTTTAGACACGTAACAAATGCACTGTGCCACATACAATCATGGCAACAAACACTGCCTGAAATAACTCAGCTCAGATTCTAGACTACTGTATGTTATCAACTGCACATATAATATTTTTTTTTATTTACAGAAACAAGATTTAAACAGTTTTAGTATTTCCAACCAATTTCCTATCATGAAGGTATCATATTAGTATAGCTTTGGGTTTTATTATGTTAATATATTTGATTCTAAAAATTGGTGCTTGTTTACTGTTTTAAATTTCATTAAATAAATTGTTCAATGAAGTTTGGTTCAGGGTTAGGATATAATTTCCAACAATTACTGAAATGGTCTTGTCTTAGCCACTGTTATGTTGCTGTGAAGAGACACCATGACCAAGGCAACTCTTATAAAGGAAAACATCTAATTAGGGCTGGCTGACAGTTCAGAGGTTTAGTCCATTATTGTCATGGTGGGGAGCATGGTGGCATGCAGGCAGGCATGGGGCTGGAGAAGAAGCTGAGGGTTCTACATCCTGTTCCAAAGGCCGGAGACAGAGACAGAGGAAGAGGAGACACACTGGGACTGTCACAGGCTATACATTTTCCAACAAGGCCACGTCTCCTAATTCTTTCAAGCAGTTAAACTCCCTGGTGATTAAGCACTCAAATGCACTGTTGAGGGGAGCCATTCTTTGCTGTTGTCGCTTTTGTTTGTTTTTTGAGAAAGGGTCACTCTGTGTAGCCTTGACTGTCCTGGAAAATACTCTGTAGACCAGGCTAGCCTTAAACTCACAGAGATCCACCTGCCTCTGCCTCCCAAGTGTAGAGATTAGTGATGGGTGTCACAAGAAACCATCCAGTCATTTTTTTTTCTGTTCTGTTCACTTCATGCCTATTTATTTCTTTTTAAAAAAATGTTTATTACTTCAAGTTACATCTCCATCACAGTCCCCTCTCTTCACCCCTCCTGGTCCCACCCTCTCCCCCTCTCACACCTATCCTACTCCTCTGGAGTGGGGTGCCCTGACATATCAGCCCCCCACAGTTCAACAGTCATATGAGGGGTAAGAGCTTTCTCTTGCACTGAGGGCCTATATGGCAACTCCATTAGGGTAAAGTGTCCCACTAACAGGTAACAAGGACTATATTCCTTTTGGTGTGTTGCTTGTAGGATAATTATCCTGTACTGCATAGGTAAAATCCAATTATAAGTGAATAGATGCCATGTGCATCTTTCTGAGTCTTGGTTAGCTCACTCAGGATGAGCTTTTCTAGTTCCATCCATTTGGCTGCAAATTGCATGATTTTCTTATTTCTGATAGCTGAGTAGTATTCTATTGTGTAAATGTACCACAGTTTTATTTTATTATTTTTTATTTTTATCCATTCTTCGGTTGAGAGCTATCTGGGTTGTTTCCAGTTTCTAGCTATTACAAATAAAGCTGCTATGAACATAGATGAGGAAATGTCCTTTTGGTTTGGTGAGGAATCATTTGGATGTATACGCAGAAGTGGTATGGCTGGGTCTTGAGGCAGAGCTATTCAAAGTTTTCTGATATATTGCCAGACTGATTTCCATAGTGGTTGTACAAGTTTGCACTCCCATCAGCAATGGAGGAGGGTTCCCCTTTCTCCACAGTCTCACCACCATGTGCTGTCACTTAAGTTTTTGATCTTAGCCATTCTGACAGGTGTGAGATGGAATCTCAGAGTTGTCTTGAGCATCCAGCCATTCTTATTCAAACCACCACATTCAACTCCTTGGCTACCATAGACTTGTAGCTATATCATCTTGCAAAAATACATTCAGTCCAACTATACAAGGCCTCATCATCTATCACAGTCTCAACAGTGTTTAAAATTCCAAAGTTCCAAGTCTTTTCTGAGGCTCATGGCAGTCTCTTAACTGTAAACCCCTATAAAATCAATCTAAAAAAAGCAGATCGTATACTTCCAACTTACATACATTCCAAAAGGGAGAGAGCATAGTAAGGAAATATTGGACTAAAGCAAGCCCAAAAACCAGAAGGGAAAACTCCAAATTCTGTATCTTTATGTCCGATGTCAAAGTTCTCTTCAGATATCCAACTCCTTTCTGCTTTGTTGACTACAACAAACTTCTCTTTTTGGGATGATTGCACATGCAGCCCTGCAGTTCTCCTTGGCAGGCATCCCATGGCTCTGGTATCTCCAAACATCTTGGGGTCTCCAAGGCAATTCAAGCTTCTCCACAGGTTCATGCAATGGCCTTTCTTGGCCTTCATGCAGGGACACCTCTGCCACATGGACCTCAGTGGATTTCCGTGGTCTAGGAGGTAGATTTCTAACCCCTTTCTTGTATCCTTGACTCTAAATCCAGAACCATGTGGCCAAAGCTGCCAAGTTCTGCTGCTTGCTGGGCTGGGACTTGGCCCTTCCTTCCCTCGCTTATATTTGTATCAGCTTTTCTGTTCTCAATGGTTTCTTTCTCAAGTGGAAATCTTAACTGGGTGGGGTCCTGCCCAGAGGCCATCATTCCCTTTATTCCATTTAGGAGCACTGGATTTAGCTCCATTATACTTCCTGGTGCTTCTTTTCTCCTCAAACAGGACATTTTATATTTTTCTTTGTCCAGCTTCCTCCTTTCCCTTATAAATCTGTGTAAGAGTGAACACTGATAACCATGTGACAGAGTCAATACTAGGCTGTCCTGACATGTCCTCTGCCAGTGGATGTCTTTTTCATTCACTCTCCACCTTTTATGAGACAAGGTCTCTCTCACTGAACTTGGAGCTTTCTGGGTAAGAGTCCCAGCCCCAGGGATGTTCACATTCATCTTCTCTATACTGTGAGGGCACTTTACCAGCCGAGCCTTCTCCCTAGTCCCAGAAATTGTTTTAAAATAAATTATGATTTATTGTCAGTGAATTTATTTCCACACCTAATTCTATACCAACAAACCAGGGATTGTGTAAAAACGTCTCAGGCAAAATGGATTCAAAGAGCTGAAAAAGTTTAAGGAGCCTTCTCAAAGACTACCTTTCAACTTTAGCAGTGTTTAAAGGTGGGATGAAGCTATCCCCACTCAAAGGCTTGGATTTAGAATGACAAATTCCTTTCTAGGATTCCTGAGACCTTGCCAGTCTCACACTCTGCACAGCTCGCAAGTGCCTCTCACTGAGTTCCAACTGTACACTTGTTACCTCAAGCAGGCCAAGCACATTTTCATCCAACTTTTGTCTGTACTGTGATCTCTGCTTAGAAGTCTCTCAGTCCCTCCTCCTTAGGCTGACTCTATTTCTCCTGGCATGTCTCATCTGCTCTCAGCATGTGCAAAGAAGGCCTTACCATGACTGTGTAAGAAGAACCACTGGATTATTCCTTGGCCCCTGTGTACAAAGATCTGCTAGTTTATATTGTCTGAGACGAGGCTAGGTATCCTCTGAATTCTTTTGTGGACTTTGTCCATCTTTAACACAGTTTTAGCTCCCAAGTCCTAACTACAGTAAACAACTCATACATGCCAAATGAGTGAGTGGGGGGATGTAAGATGCTGTTAGTTGGAAAATGCTCAGTTGGTAGCCATGGTTCCTTCATATGTGGTCTGTGCTGTAGGCTCAAATGGGTTAGCAAGATGCCACTTGTGACATATGCCAGAGAGGCTATTGTGATACCTCAGCAAGATGTCCTGACATTTTTGCCTACGTATTGGCTTAGATCTTACAGACTGGAAAGATCTTCTTGTACAGCTCAAGTACGGCAGTGATGTGGCTGAGGGGTGTCTGGGGAGGCTGAGAAGGGGCTGGAAGCTGGAGGAAGAACACCATTTCAACACCAGAAAGCCAGCTTTCACTGTTAAAATGGCTCCTCTGAGTGGGAAAGGAAGCTAAGAAATCTGCAGCCTGGATGCTGACAAGGGGAAGGAAGGGGTGATCCAGGAAAGTTTCGGAGGTATGGCTGGAAGGAACATTGGAACCTCCTTCTCTTTGTTTCATGTGAGTGTTAGCCTTTTCAATAAGCCAGTGAATAATAAATTTAAATTTTTATCTGGTAAGAACAATAGTACTTAAACTGCTCAGTGGTGGCTTCAGGCACTGTACTAACTAACCACTTCATATATCATGTGTGAACACAAATATGCTGCTTATGTGCAAGTGTGTACATACATATGCACACATATGTACAGGTGTGAGCTTAAATATATGAAGTGTTTGTGTGTATACATGCA
>CAJQZJ010004381.1:8722275-8732459 GCA_907164525.1 Lophiomys imhausi
CTCTACTGCCGACTTAGGGGGTCTTTTAATAATTTTCATTCCCTTCAATACTTCCTTTCTGATATAATACTGACATTTAGAACAGCAAAATGGACTGGCTGCTTTAGTCAGAGTTCATAAGGGTAGTTTATGTGAAAATTGTGAAGACAAAAGTTAAGTTACACAATATGATTTCATCAGAGAACCTTTTCAAATATTCTTGCAGTTACTTTGAATTTTTTGTTTGTTTGTTTTGAGACAGGGTTTCTCTGTGTAATCCTGGCCACCCTGGAACTCAATCTGTAGACCAGGCTGGCCTCAAACTCAGAGATCTGGTGCTGGGATTAAAGACATGGGCCACCACCACCCGGCTCTTGTAGTGACTTTTCCAAAAAGTAGTAGAGGGTAGATCTAAACTCATGATTGCGATGATACTTTTATTATTAAAGATGTTGTCACTGACCTATTTAAATGGAAGCCTAAATGAAAGAAAAATGAATTATCTTAATTATTTGATCAAAAAGTCAACAGGGCAGCAGATTAGCATTTTTTTTTCCAAGTCAGGGTTTCTCTGTGTAGCCCTGAGTGTCCTGGACTCACTTTGTAGACCCGGCTGGCTTCAAACTCCCAGAGATCTGGCTGCCTCTGCCTCCCGAGTGCTGGGATTAAAGGCATGCGCCACCACACCCAGCTAGTTTAGCATTCTTATTGTAGATAATCTTATTCCAATTAAATGACTGCATCAAAGGACTCCACATCGACAGGAAACATGTTATACATTAATTTTTTTCTTATTTACTTTTGGGCTCCAACAAATAGGTTAATTATTCCATTTTACACAGAAGGAAAACTGAAAGAACATGAGAATTGTAGTGGTTTTCATTTTTAAGGTTCCAAATGGTTCTACGTACTCTGTAAAATGAGAGTTTCTTGATTTGGGCAAAAGGTTGTTATTGTTTTGAACAATCTCAGAGATTAGCTGGGAAATGCTTCCCTAGGAACTATGATAGGAACAAACAAACCTTTCCCAGGTTGTCAGAATCAATGAAGTTGGTATAAATGTTGTCATTCTTATATGAAAGTAATAATCGCTAAACCCACAGAGAATGCATTTAGAATGTTGTTTTTGTCTTCCAAGGCAAGACCCATCAGACTTGCTTAAAAGCAACTCATTTTATGAAAACTAATGCATTATAAGGACATGCTCAGAATGAAGTGAGACAAATATGTGTGATGTCAGGTAAGTTTAAAATAGAACTTCAGTCTTCTAAGAAAAATGTCAGCCGGTGTGCAGTCTAGTGTTCACATAAACCCTCACCTCTTTAACATAAGCTTTAGAGGAATGTTATCCAGCTGCTTTCAGCCCTTTTCCCCAGACACAAAACAATTCTATGTGTTTACCTCCTCACTTCTACAAACTGGTTCAAGGTCTGCCTTCTGGGATCACACACTAAAGTCCAGCCATTTGTCCTCTTCACCAAAACCTGGTTTATCTCTAGTTTGTAAATTCTTCTTTAAATTAAACTTGCAGTGTAAACCCAGTTCAGCCACTGTCTGGAAGGAATGGTGAATGAGGGCGGGACCCGACACAATCCATCTTGCTAACATGGTTGTCAATTGTTTTTTTTTTCCTATGGCATCTTTTCATTTTTTTTTTTCCACAAGATTTATTGAATCTCATGTAATTTATTGTTGTGTGACTTTTTCCTGGGGAAATGTGAACCAATATCTATTCACCCCATATCAGGCACAAATGGTAGACCAGGAAAACAATTCCACCCAGGCATAGCTTAGTGAATGAGTGAGTTTATTGGAGTGTGGGTGAGGGGTTATTTACAGGAGCACAGGTGACTTAAAGGCAACTGTATCACTGAGAATTCCCACCCCATCACAGATAATGACTCATGAAGGCTGCAACCCTGGAACTTCCTGTACAGCTTGCAGACAGCTATGTCAGTTAGAGGGTCCCTTCTTCCCAGCAGTTGCTCCTGCTTGTATCATGTTGGGGAGGGGCCTGTGGATCCTGTAAGTTTCAGGAGCTTCCTGGGGAGGGGTCTGTGGATCCTGTAAGTTTCAGGAGCTTCCTGGGGAGGGGGTCTGTGGATCCTGTAAGTTTCAGGAGCTTTCTAGGTTTTGTAAGTCACTTACTTACCCATCTTCATGCTTTCTTGACTTCCTGAGTCTTATGCGCCTCCTCTCCCTCCAATTTGGAGGAAATAACTATACAGCACTTACAGCACAATTCATACTGACTAATGTATGGTACTGTGAGCTATGAAGAACATATGAACTTATGCATCCATCACTATAACCGGGCAGAATGGTTCCATTTCATCTCTTGAGACTTTTCAGTCCACCCCTTGCCTTATCCTTAGCCCTTTGCAACTCTTACACTTTATGTAATTGTAACATCTTGAATATTCAAGCTCAATACTATTTCAGCCATGAAGTCTGTCATTAGGATTGAATAATGTATGTAAAAATCTATAAAGAATTTTTAATAGATGAGAAAAAATTTAATTAAAGAAAAAAGAAAGAGACCTATAGAGAGGAAAAGACCTAAAGAAATGCTTATGGTTGTGATGTGGGCTCGGTGCGCATGGATTTTAACATCTGTTTGGAAACTTCATCTGTCCCAGTCGTATGCTAAGCCTTGATACTGGTCAGAAACCTGAGAGAACATGCAGCTGTTTGTACTGTTTGTACAGGGAGAAGTAAGCTTGCAAAACCTGTGTTTTAGAATAGTGAGGGCCAGTGTGAGTGTGTCTGTACATGTGTATGTGTCTGCCACTGTCCGAGGTGCTGAACCCCCCACTGTGTGTTAGCATATCTCATACTTTTGGTTTCTGGTAATTTCTGATTGCTCCCAGGAATTCAGATTAAGGCAAGGACAAGAGTTTGGCAGAAAATATAATGTGGAACCAGGGCATTCAATTTTGGAAAAACTTTCAGAAAATTCATTTTATTTATTTTATTGTATACTTGATCTTAGCCAAAAAGCTGAGAAGTCCTATATTATTTTTTATGTGTATATGTGCTAGAGATGCATGTGTGTGTGTGTGTGTGTGTGTGTGTGTGTGTGTGCATGTGCACACATGTATGTACGCATTTGAACGCCATTGGTGAATGTCAGGTGTCATTCCTCAGGAACTGACTTTGCTTGTTGAGAAGGGTCTTTCTTTGAACTCAAGCTTGCTGAATAGGCTAAGCCAGCAGGCCAGTGAGCCCCAGAGATCCACCTGTCTCCACAATGCCAGGCACTTAACCAACTGAGTTATTTCCCTGGCCCAGACAATTAAATTTAAAGTAATTCTGAATAATTGTGTTTGCTTTGCAAACCCTTTTTCTGGGCACTTGGGAACGCATATTTCCTTCTCCCCTGCTTCCATACTTCATGGTTGGCCTCTCAGAGGGATTTAGCTCTCTTTTCCCTGGTTTATTCTTCTGTGGAAGATGCTCACAGGTAAATGTTTTAATATTTGAATTCTGAATTCAGCTGTGAACCAGCAAGTTGGCTAACTCCCACATTGCTTCTCAGAGTATTGTATTAGTTATTTTTGTTATTTTGTGACCAAATACCTGAGTAGAAACAGGTATGGGAGGAAAAGCTTATTTTCAGCTCTCAGTTTTTGGGTGCGATCCAGTCTACTACATGGGAGGCCATGGCAGCAGGTCCAGCTTCTGTCCCTGTCAGCATGAGATGTGAGCCCATGGGATGATGCTGGTTACATTCAGGGTGGATCTTCCTGCCTCCCCCAGATAACCTCTTTGGAATCCTCTCAGAGACTCATCCAGAGGTGTGCTCCAGTCTCCTAGGTGATTCTAAATCCAGTCAGGTTGAAGACAGAGATTGCTCACAATAGGTATGGTTGTTAGATTTTTTTTTTTTTTTACAAATAAAAATACAAGGCTGTTCAACTATATTTGAATTTCATTTAAACATGCTCAAGTTATAAATCTGTCCCTATGCTAAGTTGTTAAAAATGTCCTGAAATATTAAATTACATTGTTTAAAAAAGTGATCTGAGGTCACAGAAATGTCTCAGTTGGTAAATACCAGTCTCTCAGGCATGGGGACCTGAGTTTGGATCCATAGCTCCTATGGGGGAAAAAAAGCTGGGCATGTGGCAGACATTCATAAATCCAGGACTACGATGGATAGGGACAGCTGAACCCCTGGGTCTTACTGGTCAACCATCTTGGCCAATTGGTGAAGTGCAGGTTCAGCAAATGACCCTATCTCAAAAAATAAGGTAGAGAGTAACTGAACAAGACATTCAGTGTTGATCCTTGATGTCTACATGCATTTGCACACATGTGTACCACACAGACACACATGCATACCCATAAAACACATATATACAGATGAGTTAATTTCCAAAAAAATTAATGTTCTTCACCTGTAGGTACTCACCAGTGATTTGAGAGAACAAATCACATATAACATTTGAGAAGGAGATTCTTTTTAAATTCTAAAAATTGAAAGTAGCCTATCTAATGATATCACTAGGTTGTATTGGTTTTTGCATTTTGTGTTGGGAGAGTGAAGGGCCTCTTTGGGTGTATAGTGAGGGCATTTCTGAGGGTGATTTGCATTTCCTGTGCTATCACTGATTTTAGTGTAGGCAAACAATCTTTCCTGGCTTTTCAAAGACTTCTTCATTTGTTCCTGCGTTTCTGTTTGCTCATCAGTTCATCTGGTCTCTCATTTGTGTCTTCAATCCTCGCTGTTTATTTTAATTTACAATGTCATCCCATGAAAAAGAGATTTTTCATTCTTGCTCTGGACACAGCATTGGCAATTTTTATTTATTTATCCATCTTTATCCTGCCTGAGGGAAAACAAGTATTTAACATGCATGGTTGCATCTGTGAGTAGATAAATTTATTGCTTATTTGTGATGGTGTCACAGTGTTCTTCCTTATTTGGCTGCCAGTAATCATTATGCTGCAGTCTTGGTCAGGCCGCCTGGACTTGGAGTTTCTCTTCAGAGTCTCACTAAGTTTTAATCTTTGCAAGACCAATATGAATTGAATGAACAGTGACATGGGCCAAGAATCATTATAGATAATTCTTACTAAAGAGTAAATTGAACTCCATGCTTTAGCTTTTTACAGAATGACTGTATTAAAATTTCCATAAGTCCATCTGTCCATCAAAAAAAAAAAACCTTGTGAGCATAGATCAGAATAACAGGTTTGTGCTCAGCATCATTTGTGAGTGGCGATATTCTAGATGGAGCTAGTACCTCCTACGTGCATAACTGATGGGTTCATAACAGTACATACGCTGACCCGCCCACTTCTTTCCTGTGTAGGTTAAAAAGATTGTTTACGATAGAGGTGGTTACATTTCCCGTAAGTCACTGTTAAGTCTCATGCAATTGCAAGTTCCTTCAGTGAGCAGTTGAACAACACATTTTATGTTGCTGTTGGTGTTTTGATCAGAGGTGTTTCTGCCCCCCCCCCCCCAATCAGTAGGTCCTAACTAAAAGGGATGAGATGGAGAAACAAGATGATGATTTTCCTGAGTATGGATAACTCAGAACTTTAGTGAACAAGACCAGATCATAAAAATGGAACTACTAAGTGTCACCTGGCATTTATGCACCCACCAGCTGTGGATGTTTGGGCATGTAAAGGGAATTGCAGAGTTTGCCACCATCATTCATCAAGAGGACACTGAAAGACAGGGTGATGGAGTCCTACACTCCTCCTGGAGCTGATGGTAAGGGAACCAAGAGCAGGGCATCAAGATAAAAGAGAAATGGTGGGCAGAGCCCTGAGCTGAGAAACATACTTTTCATAATCCTTCTCTTTACCCTCTCATCTTCCTCTTATAAAACATGGACATTTTGAGCTAGAAACAGTATAGGGCTCCCCAACTCAAACATCTCATTGTGTTGATAAAGAATCTAATATGCAGAGAGGCTCATGTGGCTGTCCCATGACGTGGGTAGAACCCAGTGGAGCTGGGATTGGGACTCAGTTAGAGGGTCTTGTACGGTTCAGGCTGGCTTTGAACTCACTCTGTAGCCCAGGCAGGCCTTTATCTAACTGCATAGCTTCAGCTTACCTGGTACTTGTGAGCCCTCTGCCTATGCCTACTGAGTTCTGGGATCATAGGTCCATTGTGGGACACCTCGTCTGCAGACTTTTAATTCAATGCCCTTGTACATGTGTTTGTAAAGAATGGTCTCAGTACATTTTGAGGTTTCAGTTTCAGTAATTCCTGATTGGAATCAAATGAGTTTCTCAAGTAACCACGTCCTTTGTGTAACAAATAACCCAAGTGTGACATGGGGGTGCGCTTTTGTAGGCTCAATACTTGGGCTGTTGAAGGCAGAAGGATTGTGAGTTCAAGTGTTTGTCTGAACTTCATAGTCAGCTCCAGGCTAGCCTATGCTAGAGGGAGAAACTATGTCAAGAAGCAGATCTGGAATCTGGGCCCACATTAGCTAACATATCTGGCTCTTTCTTTCTCATGAGGTGTTGTGATGAAGTTCTCCATTGAAGCCTTGTGAGCTGGATATGCTTACAAGCTCAAGGCTGTGGGCAATGAAGGACTGAATGGGCTGCAGCCTGTCAGTCTCCCATAGTCTGGTGCACCTGAATCTCCCTAGGACTGCTTATAGTATGGAAGTGTGCTGAATATGGAAATATGCTGGTGTGCTGAAGTCAGGTGACTGACGGAGCGGCAGAGGACCATGATGGAAGCAAGCTCCTCAGTTTTAGGGGAAGCAACACATCACACTGGCTATTTTGTTTCTGAGCATCATGTCACCAGGGCTGTCTTGCACTCTGGGGGCATAAGGCTCCACAAGCAGAGATGCCGGGGGGGGGTCAGGGTCACTGGGCCCATAGAGACTATCAGATGCTTTTGCCACAAGGATTAGTCCATAGTCTCATTTTATGATGTGGGAAATTGTTAGATATTAGATGAATAATTGTTTAAAGAAAGTCTTTTATAAAAAGAAGGTACCATTGATACTTTCATTTATAGTATTTGACTGGCCCTCTGATTCTAGAATGGACTGGAGGCGACATTTATATCTCCTGCACATACTCTCCTTGTTTATAACACTGTCCTTCCCAACCCTTGTTCACCTGAAAACTATAAATCCACTTTCAAATCTACCCAAATGTTATTGCTTAGATTTGCTATTTGGATCAGCTTTTGTAGTCCCTAGTGGAATCTGGCTAGAGGATATCATATGATCTGAAATACAGCAGGTCTTCTTCTTTTATCAAGGCCAAGGCCTGGTGGTTTCTAAGTGTGATTTTTCTACAGGAACAGTAATGAATAGCTTTTGTCGGAGGTATCTAGATCTAACCTGTTAGTTCTGCCTGTGTGTGCACGCGTGCGTGCGTGCGTGCGTGCGTGCATGTGTGTGTGTGTATGTGGAGGCCAGAGGTCAAGTCCTTCTTAATCACTATCCACCTTATTTGAGACAGGTCTCTCATTGGACATGGAGCTTGCTGATTCAGTTAGACTGGGTGTCTGGTAAGCCCATACCAAGGATCCTCCTGCCTCTGCCTCCCCAGTGCTGGAATGACAAGCATGTACCACAGCACCTGGATTTTTTCTCTGAAGTGTGTGCTGGGGGCCTAACTCAAGTCCTCTGCTTGCATAAGCACTTCACCGACTGAGCCGTCTCCCCAGACCCTGATCTGCTTTTAAGACAAGACCTGCTGTGGTTTGTTAACCTGCAGCTTCCAGTTTCCTCGCCAGGAATGTCTGGAACACTCATGAAAGCGGAGGCAGAGGGCCACAAGGTGCAGAAACACTAGAGACGACCCACGTGCAAACTCATTGAGTTGGAATCTTAAGGGCCGACCGCAGAAAAATGTGTGTTTTACCAAGGTGATTCTGAAGGAGGGGAGGCTAAGTTTTCTTGTGAAGGGATCCAAGATGCTTGAGATTCACCTCCTGTAAGTGTTCGGTCTGTGTTTATATTGACAATGACTCATGATCATTGTCTTCATAATATTAGTGATTCTGGCTACACTCTTAGACACTAAGAAAGGGAGAGAAACAAAAACCCAAACACCTTTGATGATCATCATTTTGAGACTCTATAAATCACAGGATCAATACCACATCAGAGAAGTTTAAAAAAAAAAAAAGAGAAAAACTCAGGGTGGGGCATACCATGACAAAATAAATTTAGTTTTTGACCTGACTGGATAGAAGATGGAAGCTTTATTTTCCTTGCCCTGAACACATACTCTTTTATTTACATTATTTATTTGTAATGTTACTTTTAATTTTATCATTTTTATACATGTGTTGTGCTTTGTTCTAGTTTGTTCCCCTTCCCCATGTCCCTCCTCTGTCCCTGCTGCCTGCTTCTTGCTGGTGCCCATCTTCCTCTAACACTGCTCTCCCTTTCTGCCTCCATGCTGCATGTATTCCAGCACACTTTCTTTTCCCACCTCATTTCTTAAGAGTTCATCTCTCCATTTCATGGTCTACTTCCTAGATATACTACGTATTCTAGGTATGTCTACATTTCCTTTTAATTCATGCGTGTATCCATTCAAGCATTTATTCATGCCTGCACCTGACCATCCATTCACTTATTTCATGGAGAATTATGGTTCCCACGGAAATGAGTGGATGTAATGGATGGAGAAGGCCAAAGGTTGGAGGTCATCCTACCTCTGTGATGGGGAGAATGAAGCAGTCGGTGTGAGAAGGTTTGCATTAGCAGCGTTCACAGCAATGATTTCCTAGGAGTAGGCCATAGGCCTGCAAATCTAAGCAGAGAGGCTTCTTTCTCTTCAGTCCATTGCCAACTTGGACACAGACACCATCCTGTTCTTCCTGGCCAGCCATTGAAAGGTTACTCTGCTTGGGGGCAGCTGACATCAGGTCATATTGAAGTGGCAAAGGTGGGCAGCAGCTACTACGAAGAGCCTGGGGGATCTGACCTCCCTGCTGTCATATTTTCCATACACCAGCATTCTCTGGACTGCACATTCTCTGTTCACCTTCTGTTACCGCTGCCCTTTGCCTTGGTGTGAACTAGGCTGAATATCCTCAGTCATCAATGTCACTGGGAGATGGATCCTTTACAACCCAGGATGTGACAAATTGGATTGATCCCTGCCCACCACCTGCCAGCTTCCCTCATCTTTTCCTTCAATCTCTTCCTCCCCCTCCCTGCTGCTCCCTACAAGGCAGACACCAGAAGAAAAGCATTAGTTCTGCTGAGTGATCCACACCTACAGTACATTGCTTAGGTGGAGTGATAGGGTTCTGGGTCCACCTCTGTCCTCATTTTCCCTCCACGCTCACTTGATATGGTGGAATTCTACAGCCTTGTAAGCTCCCTAAACACACTCCATTCTTGATTTTGTGAGAATTTTGTACAAAATTGAATCAGTCTAGGAATCATGTGGCAGTCTAAAACAAATGATACTGTAAAAATGTTTATTGTTGAACAGACATTTGAAGCCCTCCACCCCCAAGAAGAATCCCTTCCCCAGAAGGAAAACAGATCAGCTGTCTCAGGGAAATTGAAAATAAAAGGTACTTTCATCTCACAAATGGAACTCAGGGTGCTGCTGAACTACGTGTGTTGTGCATTCAGTATTCACAGGGTGAAACACAAAAGAAATAACATGGATTTTTTGACAAAGAGTTTTTTTTTTTTTTAAATTATTTCTGTGGCACGCCGCTTCTATCAAACCACCTGAGAGGTGATTTGAGAAGGGCATTGCAGAATAAAGACATTGTTCTGACAGCAAATACAAATGAAATAAAATTGGCCCAAGGCTTTGATGCCAAACCCACATGGTGAGCTGAGACATAGCAACACGCTAGCTAAGTGCAGGAGAGGAACAGACCAGCATAATTTGTAGTTAACTGTGAAGTAGGGATAAAAGAGGAAAATACCAATTAAAAGCCCACCCCCTCCCCCACAGGGATTAAAATAGATTTTGCAGGTTGTTTTAATTCCTGTGTCTAGAAACTTGCTTATGCATGGAACAAGACTAATGAAGGTCAGTAAGTATCTTACATCCACATGTATGTGCTGTATCCCTCTGATGCCCTCTTTGTTTATTTCTTTTTTGAGGCAAGGTTTCACTCTGTAGCTCAGACTGGGCTGGATCTCAGGGTGTAGTCCACGTTGGCATCAAGCCTGCAGCGATCCCCTTGCTTCACTCTTCCAAGTTCTGGGTCTGTGTCTGCGAGTCAA
>CAJQZJ010004381.1:8752459-8772361 GCA_907164525.1 Lophiomys imhausi
CACACTCACACAAACCCCCACACACACTCACTCACACACACTCACACACACCCCCCCCCCCACACTCACTCACACACACTCACACACACTCACTCACACACACTCACACCCATTCACACACTCACACACACCCACACACACTCACTCACACACACTCACACAAACCCCCACACACACTCACTCACACACACTCACTCACACACTCACACACACACTCACTCACACAACCCCCCCCACACACTCACTCACACACACTCACACACACTCACTCACACACACACACACTCACACATGCGAGGACTACACACATACACATGGGGGAACAGGGCACAGAATCTAAGCAAGTCTATGCTATCATAGTCTGATATCTATCAGTGAATGTTCTTCATGAAGAAAAAAAATTCGACACAAGAAGGCTATAGAGGTGGTGTATGCTCTGTACCTTAATAAGAAACACTGAGAGACTAAGTTGTCTTGAGGGAGGAGGGTAGACAATGGAAGCAGATGTGAGAACTGGGCGCCGATAACACCCAGTTGTTCTTTTATTTGCAACAAGTTCTATGACTATCTCATGTCCAGTTTTACCCAGTTCCTTCAGCCATTTCAAATCCACACTTTCCATCTGATTTCCATTGCAAATATTGGTTTTACTCCACTGCAACTCAATCTATACTTTTGTTATTTCTTACTACTAGGACATGGCTGCTCCCCTTTCCAGCAATGGCTGTGTTGGGGAAGCAATACACATCAATCACACATCAAAATGTGATCATCTACTCTGGGCACAAGTGGAGGGTTAACTAATTAACTGGCATAGGTGGAATAGAAAGAACGGACTATCTCCCTGTTACTGTAAGCGTCTAAGGGCCGGAGAGCTAGACACGGCAGACCTTCAAGCGATTGCAACATACATTTCTCTTATAACGCCAGAGAAAGAGAAGTTCAGTAGAAATATCCAGAAATGACGACATTGGAGAACCATTTCCGAACATGAGGAAGAATTTTAATCAGGCTGCTAAGGATAGCGGAAGAGAACATCAAATAATCCTCCATGGGGGTAGCCTAGCTAGGAAACAAGGGCCCTGGGATGTGATCAAAGCACCCCTGGATCGTCAGGGTTCCCCTCACATCAAGCCCACAGCTCAATTTGGATGCTAGCGGCTTCGTGCTTGGCAAGGCTCCGGGCTGCTATTCCTCCAGCGCTTAACCTCCTCTCCCCTAAGATACAAATGTCAATATTGGATTTAGTCTGGCTGAATGGCTGTGTCAGAGGGGAGATTAGTGACTGGCAGCCACAAAAGGGTTTTTCAATTGGCAAAAGTAAATTTCTCACAAATGAATCAAAACAGTTTGAGGTGGGAAAGAAGCGGGGGAAAATGCTTGCCAAATTTAGTCATGATGCCTTGTTAAATGGATTTGAAGACTTGAGCATGGGCCTTTTATGTGGCAGCTTCTGAATTCACCTGGCAGGAAGCTGGAACAGTGCGGGCAACAGAATCCCTACTGTAATACTCCTGTATCACAGTCTTTAGAGCAGTCTATGTAATAAACTTGTGGAAAGTTTTTTCTTTTTAATTTTATTTTTTAAATTAGTGGTTAAACTCAAATAGATCACAGTCCCTTTTTTGTAGTTTATTGTTCTTCGGGTGCTTTTTAATAGTCACCATTGCTTGCTTTGACTGATAAGTGTAGCTCGTTCCCGCCATCACTGTCTTTCTTGTGTATGTAGGTGTGTGAGTGCCATGATATGTAAGGTCAGAAGACAACTTATGAGAGGCAATTCTCTCCTTCTGCCATGTTGGTTCCGAGGACCAAACTCAGCTTGTCAGCTTTGACATTCTCCCACTGAGTATCTCACAGGACTTCAGCTGGTCTTTCTGGAACAAGTCACATTCTGACATAAAGGATGAGGGTTGCTTCTTGCTCACACTAACGTTTCAAACTTGTTTTGTTTTTGTTGTTTGAGTCACAGTGTTGTTCCATAGCTCAGGCTAGTCTAGTATTTGCTATCCAGGCTGTTATCAAACTTGATCCCCCCAGGTCAGCATTCAGAGTACTATAATTATGTGTGTATCCCACCACAAATTATTCTCTTCCAGGGTTAGGGCCCGTTTACAGGTGCAAGGTCAGGGGTCTCAGGAAGACCTCAAAGGTCATGGCAGAAGGGTGATGATATTCTAGCTTCATTGGGTTAATGCTGAAGTTCATTGAGAGCTACTGATACACCTCAACATCAGAAGAACATCACTTATCAACATGACCCATTCCAGTGGCGTCTTGTACATTGTCAGCATTGGCCAAGTGGTTGAACACAGTGTCTGTTTATATCAGTCTGATGATACACTCTCTAGGTGACTGGTGTTGGCTCTCTGAAATTTCAATATCAATAGATAAGCATCTTGGAAGTTTTAAGTTATAAGACACATCCCTAAGACTTCTAGGGTTAGAGATGTAACTTCAGTGGTAGCATGTCCCAAGGCCCTGGATTCTATCCTCAACTCTGGGGAGGGGACATGGACTTCTGTGTTCCTATAGTAAAGACAGGGAAGAGTTATCAGGGTATGTTGATTTAGTCACATGCAGACACCACCATGTCACTGTCTTAACCACTCAAAGCCTAGTCCCTCACTTGAAATAGGCTTAAGGATTCCACGGCAAGACATCTCATGACACTGTATTTAATCAGGATCCTCAGGATATCTCTCTTGTTATATTCGTTAGTTTTCAGTCACCCTGACCCAAGCTAGGGCCATCTAGGAAGGGGGGGTCCTCAATTGAGAAAATGATTCTATCAGACTGGCCTGTAGACGCATCTGTAGAACATTTTTTGATTAATGATTGATTAATGGGTACTGTGGGTGGCTCCACCCCTAGACAGGTGGGCCTGGATGGCATAATAAAGCAGGCTGAGCCAGCCATGGGAACAAACCGGTAATCATTGTTTGTCCATGGCCTCTGCATTAGTTCCTGCCTCTGGGTCCTGCTCTGTTTGCATTCCTACTTTGGCTTCCTCAGTGATGGACTGTGATTGGGGTGTGTTAAGCAAATCAAACCTTTCCTCCCCAAGTTGCTCTTGGTCATGGGGTTTTATCACAGCAATAAAAAGCAAATGGAGATACCTGTCCATTTGTCATCCGTAACCTGACATCTAACAAGCTACCAGGTACTTACAATTCTAAACATGTTACAAACTTATAAGAGACAGGCACATTGAATTTTTTTATACTTTTTTTTTTGGTTTTTCGAGACAGGGTTTCTCTGTGTAGCCCTGGCTGTCCTGGACTCACTTTATAGACCAGGCTGGCCTCGAACTCGCAAAGATCTGCCTGCCTCTGCCTCCCAAGTGCTGGGATTAAAGGCATGCGCCACCACTGCCCGGCTATACTTTATTTTTTTATTTCTTCAAGTTACATATCAGTCACAATCCCTTCTCTACTCCCCCTTCCTGTCCCACCCTTCCACCCTCTTCCCCCCCATAGCTTCCCCTTTCAGTCCAACAAATGGTTCCTTCTCTTTTTTTTTAATAATTTATTTTTTTATTTCTTCAAGTTACATCTCAATCACAATCCCCTCCCTACTCCCCCCTCCAGTCCCACCCTTCCACCCTCCTCCCCCTCAACCCCCCCATCCTCTTCCCTTCTTTTTTTTTTTTTTGTTTAAGGTATTTCTTTTTCCCCCCAACAGCTGTCCCTTTCAGTCCAAAAAATGGTTCTTTTTCTTATAACTATAAATACAATACAAAACAACAGAAATAAATAGGCCACAATTATAACAGTTATATGGCTTAGCATACATTCCCAATGTCCAGTCCATATGTATTTGGCACCTGACTTTAACATTCTACTATCTAACCATCTCCATGAGTTTAAAGTTCTATATCTAACTCAGCTTTCATACTAACTTGCCTCATAATTTTTAAAATATCTTCTGAGATCCAGAACACCCTCTTGATTCCTAAACAACTCAAAATTTAACTATGAGACTCTAGCTATCTATTCTTCAACTACCTCAGAGACCTGAGAGGGATAAATATATCTGATTATATAGGAAGTGCAGGGACTGCAGCTTCCAATACTAAGAAAGGACATACCAGTGGCTGCCTGAACAGTTCCCATTTTCTCTCCATACATTGCAGCATCAATCTTCAGCTATTTGGACCCGCTTCTCTGACAGACATTGATTGTAGAGCAGGAATTATGAAGGACTTACCTACCCTGTCTTGGCAGAGCTAGGCTGTCGACTTATCTGCTTCCAAGTTTTGTCCTTTTTGGACAGAAGTCTGTCTACAGTTGAAGCAAGGGGTTTTTCTTGCCAACAGAGTGGCTTACCACCAATTCAATCATCTCCCACTGGAGATTCTTCGATGCTCATCTTCTACTTGGAGTAGAATAGGGGATGCTGTCAGTAGCTGACATGTCTCGATATCAAAAATTCTTAAGTTAAGAAAACATCTTTGAATGCCATATTCTGCAGATCTCTTGAGGTTTTTTTTTTTGTTTTGTTTTTTTCTAGACAGGGTTTCTCTGTGTAGCCCTGGCTGTCCTGGACTCACTTTGTAGACCAGGCTGGCCTCGAACTCACAAAGATCCGCCTGCCTCTGCCTCCCAAGTGCTGGGATTATAGGCGTGCGCCACCACCGCCCGGTTTCTCTTGAGGTTTTTGAAGATGCCCTATCTATCTCTTATATTTAGATAAGCAAATATTGCTTGTCTCTTAGCAACTTGATTTCTGAGTAGCTTAGAAAATAACTGTGATAGACTGTCATAGTAACTAACAAAATGTTTTCATGACTATTAGTTTCTGTTTCTTAATTATCCTAAACAGTTTATGTCGGTTGGTAGCAAGAGGTCAAAACTTGACATTTAATTTTTAAGTATTACTACGAACAATACCTTTAAGAAGCGTTACCCTTAATTTTGTATCAATATACAAAGATCAATACCAATGTGGCCAAATATAATCTTAATTTTGTATCAATATACAAAGATCAATACCGATGTAGCCCAATACAATCTTAATTTTACATTAATATACAAGGGTCAATACCATTGTGGCCAAATATAATCTTAATTTTGTATCAATATACAAAGATCAATACCGATGTAGCCCTATACAATCTTAATTTTGCATTAATATACAATGATCAATACCAATTTAGCCAAATATAATATTAATTTTGTATCAGTATACAAAGGTATAAGGCTATATTCAATAATCTGTCCTTTTTTCTTGATCTTTCCTATACTATGTCTATGTCCCATTTTTCTCAAGTCTGTTCACTCCTATATAGGAGAGAAAGGAGGATACAGAAAAGCAAAAGAGAGAAGTCCCTGGGTCTAACCTCCAAAACCCATTTAACAAGACCATTTAACAGCTTGTAGTCTTTTCCCCTAAATAACAAAATTTTCTATTATCTATCAAATAACCAAAGGGGGAGAACACCCTCCCCACCTTCTGGGGATGGGACGTTGTTCTCTTAAAATGACTTCCTGCTGATTTGGGATGTAGTAAACCTGTTTGGGGCCCAAATAAGAATGGAAAAATGGTTAAAAATGTTAATAGAATCATTTGATGTTCAGTCCTTTTGTGCTCAGCTATTTAGATGTCCTAAGAAGTTCATAGACAGAAGCTGATCTTCAGAGCTTTACTGAAGATCTGGCTGGAGTAGTCTGTGGAGCTGAACAATCTTAGCGATTTTGAGTTGTTGTGGTTGTAGACTTTTGAGGAAACTGCTATTGAAGAAGTCTGCCAGGCTAGATCATCTGGGCCACTCGTCTTCTTTGGTGTCTGATCTGTTTTGTGCTGAGGTTTCCGTTGTCCAGTTGTCCCTGGATTCCTTGAATGGATGCTTTAAATCTCCTGGAAAGATAAGAACAGAGCCCTGCCCTAATCCTAACTCTGGGACAATTACCTTTTTTTTGGGGGGGGGGTCAGGTAATATTTTTCCTGGAGCAAATTTGGTTTTTTTGATAATATATAAAGTATTACCTTTCAATCCGGATTAAAGAAGAAATTATTTTGATATTTTGGAGCTAAACAAACCTTTAGTGTATATATTTTGAGATCTCAAAGGACAATTTGTTTGAATTGCAGCCTGCCTTTTGTAAGTAGCTTTTAAACTTAAATCTTTCCTACTATACAAACAACAGAAATAAATATGCTATATTTATGAGAGTTAAATGGCCCGGCATACATTCCCAATGTCCAGTTCATACATATTTGGCCCCTGACTTTAACATTCTACCATCTAACCATCTCCATGAGTTTAAAGTTCTATATCTGACTCAGCTTTCATACTAACTTGCATCACTATTAAAAACATCTTCTTAGATCCAGAACACCCTCTTGATTCCTAAACAACTCAAAATTTAACTATGAGACTCTAGCTATCTATTCTTCAACCACCTCAGAGACCTGAGAGGGATAAATATATCTGATTATGTAGGAAGTGCAGGGGCTGCATCATCCAAAACTAAGAAATGATATATCAGTGGCTGCCTGGACAGTTCCTGTTTTCTCTCCATATGTTACAGCATCAATCTTCAGCCTTTTGGTCCTGTTTCTCTGACAGACATTGATTGTAGAGCAGGAATTATGAAGGACTTACCTACCCTGTCTTGGCAGAGCTAGGCTGTCGACTTCCCTGCTACCAAGTTTTGTCCTTTTTGGACAGCAGTCTGTCTGCAGTTGAAGCAAGGGGTTTTTCATGCCAAGAGATAGGCTTGCCACTAATTCAACCATCTCACACTGGAGATTTTTAGAATAAACGAGTAGATATCAGTGTAAGAGCACAGACAGAAGATGTTTTTTTTTTTTTTTTTCCCCAGAGAATTTGGGAGGAATGTAATAGGAAAAAGGATTTGCTTATTGAGGGAAAATCATTTCTTTCCCTCACCTACTTTCTCCCCCTTTTCTCATCCCTCTCTTATCTCTCAGTGTCTCAGTCAGTAAGACCTGAGTCTTTCAGCTAAGTGTCTTGTCACCCCCTACCCTGCTTTGTGTAATACATGTGCATGTTTTTCCTGAAGTCTGTGTAACACACATGAGCCTGGTTCTCGCGGAGGCCAGGAGAGAGTGTCAGATCTCCTGGACCTGGAGTTCCAGATGTTTGTAAGCTACCTCCTGGGTACTGGAAACTGAACCTGTGTCTTCTGGAAGGGTGCCAGTGCTCTTAACCTCTGAGAAGTCTCTCCAGTCCCAGTTTTCCCTTCTTCTTGTTCCTATTGCCACTGTCCCTGCTAAGTGTCTTAGAAGACCAGTTAAGCTTTAAGATTTTTCCTTATCTGTGACTGGATGGTCCTCTCTCATTCTAACTCTACCGAGATGCTCCCTGCCCCCAGGCTGGTGCCTAATTATTGCTAAACAACTCTATCACTGAATGGTTGTCAGTGGGGCAGATGATGAAGTCAGCGACACTCTGGTTCTCTTCTTTCTACACTCGCATTATTTATCAGTTTCCAAAGATGCTTGAAAGCAAGGTGGAAGTAACCAAGACTGGCTCATTTATGAGGGCCCAGAGAGGATGCAGGGTTTGTTGATCCTATGTTCAAACTATATGTGCATCTCAGCATCCTTTACTCTCACCTTGGTATACCTGAGTGTGTATATGAAAATCCCATAGTCAATGTAACAAACATCAGAGCAGTCTCGGTGGGTGACATTTAGGACTGAGTGCTTCATGGTCTCTTATTTTCTGTACATTGTACAGTTGTGGGTCTCTGTGTTAATTACCATCTAGTGCAAGAAGAAGCTTCTCTGATGAGGGCTGATGCCTTATGGATATAACAATATATCACCAGGAGTCATTTTATTGCTCTGTTTCTCTGGCAGACTAATAGTCATAGGTTTTCCCTTAGGCCAATAGCCTTACTAGAGTCCGGTTCTGGCCACTCTTGCCAGTTTCAGGTATGGGTTACATCTCATGGAGTTGGCTTTAAATCCAATGTTAAAACTCATTGGTTATTCCAGCAACATTTGTGCCACTATTGCAACTGTCTATATTGCAGACAGGCCTCTGTTACATCATAGGATGAAACTGATGCTTACTCTTCTTTTCTGAGAGCTTGCTAAGTAACGTCTAGCACCATGAATGCTAGTCAGTATAGTGTAGTGAAGTTTCTAGTTAGACATTAGCTTGACTTCTCTGTGTTTGATGACATGAATAAGTTGTGTCTTCAGAAACAGGGCCTTACTATCAGGATATATAGAGGAACCAATAGCCTTTGCAATAGTTTGTGATGTTTGGGGGGTGTCTGTGGGACCCCTGTGGCCAATGAGTGAACAAGATGCAACTTGTTCCTGGCTCTGGAGGTTTTACTTTGTGGCATAAGATATCTAGCTGGAACACTGTCTTACCTATTATTATATGGTGGGAGTCTATATTCTTAAGCAAAAACAGAACTCATATTTGCAGGGCAAAGCTGGTCTGTGTCTCATTTCAGCTCGCTTTGTGATTGCTTACTGTCACAATAAGTGACTAATGTTAAAGTGATTTTGAAAATAGGAATGACAAGGTCTGTCACTGTTTATCACATTTGAATTTGAGTTCCTGGGCTGGCCTGCAGCTTGGGATGACAGGTGTCCAGTGTTGCTTCCCACTTCTATGGTGCTGGGGATCGATCCCAGGGCTTTGTGTGTGCTAGGCAGGTAATACAGCCTTCTTCTCCTTGTCATTACAATATTTGTAAGAACAACTTGAAAACTTTGTTTTTGGGTTAACTAGATAGGCTGAGAAGAGCTGGCTAGAGAGTTAAGAGAGGAGAAGCTTTTATAAGAACATGGGAGAATAAGGTATATTGGGACAACCCAAAATGTGTATGCTGAGGAACTTTCAGAGGACTGGTGAGGGGGTTCTGGAGAACTGGGAACTAGTTTTGCAATGTGGATGTGTCCATAGTAAGAACAATTGTAATGAATGCAGGAGCAAAAGCCCAGTATGGACAGTTAAAGAGTTAATGGAGATTTCTATTTCTAGCAACATAGTGGATTAGATAGTGGGCAAAACCTCCCAGTACCAGCACTTGTAAATGATTTATAAAACATAAAAAGTCTTTTTAGATAGACAGCTGAGTTGTCAAGAAAATAAGGGCAATCCCAAGAAGCAAAAATTTTAATAAATCAAAATGATAAGCCAAGATAGAAAGAAAAGCTTCCCAGATTTCATTAATGAAGATGCTAGGATTTTGACTGGCTTGGTCAGTAGGGAAATTAGGAGTTGGCCTCATGCAATTTGGGAAATTAGAATGTGCCTGAAAGACCTGCATCTCTGCCTTCATGTAGTATTTGAATAACTTAGCTGGGCTGTCCATGACAAAGGCACCTCTGAGAATTCATGACGATGGATTCTGACTTATGAAGATTTTGATTTTGAATTTATATAACCCACGAGCATTATCACTCAGAGAAATTAAATTGCAGTCATTTTTGGACATTTTGCAGATGAAAAATGAATTTCCTCTTGAGAGACATACCATTAAGCCAAACTTCACAGGGCTTCTATAGTTTTTATGGTAATGGGTTTAAATCTTAGTCTGTTTGCTGCTACTCTCACAGAGTACCTGAGACTAAGTAACTTATAAAGTACAAAAATGTATTTCTTATAGATCTAGAAGAGGAGAAGTCCAGGAGCATGATAGGACCTTGGCCTGGGCAATGACGATGGCACTCTTATGACCTAACCACATCCTGAAGGCCCCACCTCGTTATACTTCTGTAGTAGAAATACGATTTGAACATGAGTTTTGAAGGGAACATTCTAGCCTTAGTAATTTATAAGAGAAAATCATAAAACCCCAGGAGAACACAGGCCACTGTGAGTAAGAGCCAATTATCACAACCAACATAAATAGATTTTAAGGGAGTAACTAGTGCATTCAAACATTAAAGAACTAAAAGTCAGAACAGAGTTATATAGGAAGGGGAGAGAAGAACTGAAGGCCATGAACAATGCTACCAAAATTTCAGGCAAATTTGAAAATGATTCAAGGAGAATTTCTAAACACAAATAATGTGATCTTTGAAATTGAAAAGAAAAGGTAAGTAGCAGGCCAGCCAGACCTAGAGACTAGGAAACTAGAAGATATGAGATGAAACTTTTTATGAAGAGTGGTGTAAATATAAGAGACTGAAAGATGTTGAGAATAGAAGTTCTCCATATGTCTAAATAAAGTTCCAGAAAGTGGAATGAAAAACAGAAAATATTTAAAATTTAAAAGGCTAAGAATTTTCTAGAACTAAAGACTGATATAAATCATCACATTCAGAAAGCACAAGGAATCCCAAGTAGTAGCAATTAAAAGAAAACATAGTCAAAATATTCATATTTTCTACTGTTGAACAGCAGAACACTAGAGACAAAGAGTTCTTAAAAGCAATTAGGAGGAAAAGGAACGCTTCCTTAATTAGACCCCAATTAGACTCCCTGACAGCAGAAACTGAAGCCAGAAGACAGTAGAATAATTCCAAAATGCTATGATAAAATTATGCTTTCAAATTATTATTCAAAAATATTCTTCAAGATTAGGGGCAATTCCATGACATTGTTGGACTAATGACCAAGTCTGTCACCCATTGACCTCACTAAAATCTACTAACGGGTACCACAGAGGAGGGGGGCGTTCCTGAAGGATTCACCATGTAGGAAGAAATAATGAGCAAAAATTAGGTTCTCATTTGTAAGTCTGAATCAAACTTCAGTGCATTTAACAATAATTATTATAATCTGTAAGTTTAAGAAAATAAGACAGTCAAAATGCTTGACAAAACACCTGTGAGAAGAGGTGTGGGGAACAGAATGATAGTGTTTTGTTCAGGAGGAGCTGAGAGCTACTGATTAATTTTAAGTGATCTAAGAGCATGTGTTAAGTTGTTAAAGGTTATGGTAGAAAGAATACCATAGAGGTGAAGTACATAACTTGAAAATGAGACAAGAAAATAGTGAAGCCAAGGCCAGTGAAAAGAGGTATGGGGAAGCTCTATTTGTAGCCTTTAAAGGAATCTCCACTGATGCACACCCTGCCAACAGTGAACAAGAGTTTACTCTACTGCACTTCCTCTCTAGTATTTGTTATATATGTGTGTATATGTACATATACATACATACATATGTGTATACATATACATACACACACATATATATATATACATATATATATATATATATATATCCATCCATTTGGTTATAGACATTGATGGAGAGAAATTTCCAGGAAATACAAGGGAAGGGGTTTCTAGGAGCAGATAGAATAGACCTGGAGATTTACAGGGCCACATGACAAAGACAGTGTTGAAAGACTTGTTTCTTTTGACAGTGAGAGTGTGGAGCACATGACCGGAGTTGGAAACTTTACATGGGGAAGATGGGAAGATCTTGACAGGACAGGACAAGCTGCTTTGAGAGTGATGGTGGCACTGGGGTTGGTCTCACTGAGACCTGTGCTTTGGAGACATTGCTCTTAGGAGTCCCACATGCAGCATGCACATTTCTGGATGAGGATACTCACCATGATCTTGTTTTTAATATTTCTTTTTATTCTGTGTGTTTGTGATATGCGTGTGTGTGCTCATGTGCCTCAGTGTGATGTGGAGGTCAGAAGCCAATGTCAGTTGTTGGTCCTCACCTACCTTCTGCCTTTTGTGAGGCAGGCCCTCTTGTCCTCTATTGAGTTCACCAGGCTAGCTGGTCTGGAAGTGTCCAAGGCTTCTCCTGTCTCCATCACCCATCTTGCTAAAGGAACACTGGACCACAGATGCACACAGTCCTCCAGCTGGTTTTAAATGGGTTCTGAGGAACCAAACATATCCTTACCCTTATGAAGCAAACCCTCTACTTACTGAGTCATCTTTTCAGTCTATCATCTTATTTTTAAAAACAAAAATAACAATGTTTTAAATGTCAAGCACTAAGGAACTGACTAAATTAAGTGTGATACACCTATTGGGGAATTCTATGTAGATGCAAATATATAAATAAATATGTAAAAGTTACTTAATGACAAGAAAACTATGCTGTAGTTTTGCCTGATTGCCTTACCAACATGGCAGCTGTCTTCCTCCATAGTGACCAACCCAAGGAGGAAGCCATGATGTTATGTATGGTGTAATTTGGTAAGTCACATACTAACATTTCACTGTACTCCTTGGAAGCAAGTTACTTAAGTTCACTGAAATGAACTTAAAAAAAAAACTTTTAAAAAGTTAAAAACTTAAAAAAAAAAAAAAAACCAAAACCAAAAAAGTTGTATTTTATGTTAATGTGTCAAAACACCTGACAGATACAACCTGAGGAAGGAAAGGTTTATTTTTGGCTCACAGTTTCAGGGTGCTTCCTCATGGTAGGGAAAGCATAGCAGCAAGAGAGTCATGCAGCTGGTAATTTCCCCTACATAGTCATGAAACAGAGAGGTGAGTGCTGATGCTCAGTTCAGTGTCTACTTTTTGATTGAGGCTGAGACACCAGACTGTGGTATTTCACCGCCCACATTCTGGGTGGGTCTTCCCATTTCAAGCCATCTGGAAAACCTCTTATAGACTTGGTAGAGGCCTACTAGGCAATCATAGATTCTGTCATGTGGACAATGTTAACCATCACAAAAGGCAAAGGGATGCAACTTCTGTGCTTGGAAGTTGGGTGGGCAGGCATGGAAGAAGGCCAAGGAGTTAGGAGTGGAGCAGTGACACCCCTGTTGCATTCTCATCATTCAAAGCCTCTTGAAGACTGCTTTTCCTGTCTTTCAGGATGTGTAATGGGTAGTCCTCAAATTATAATTTATGTCCACTTCCCTCACCTCCATACTGAATCAGCTTTCACATAAACTATGGATAACTTATTGTAATCACAGCCTCTCAAAACTTACAATGAGATGGCTTTAGGTCCCTGAGTACAGGGAATTCTGGAAGTGAAAAAAAAAATTGCCGAGTTTCTGCAAGCCAGCCAGCCCTCCACCTGCTCCACACTCTCTTCCAAAGCATTTCTTTCACCAATGATTTGGAATTTTCCTGGATCCTTGCACATGCAAGTAGCTCACTATCTTTCCATCCACATAAAAGTATCTTGTAAAAGTCTTTATTACAAGGATTAATTTTAGGCTTTAAAAAAAAAGTGTGTGGTGTTGGGAAACTGCACATGCTAAGTAAGTGCTCTACCACTGAGCTACATCCCATCCCCCAGTTTTTTTTTTTTTCAAATTGGGATAGGGTCTTGCTAAGTTGTTCACATTTGTCTTGAACTCACTCTGTAGCTCAGCCCAGCCTTGAACTTTCACTCTTCTTGTCTCAGCGTCACAAGGAGTTGGGATGATAGACCTGTGTCCCCAGGCCTGGCTATCAGAATGACTCCATCATAAAAGAAAGACATATCAAAGAAAGCAAGCTAATGAGATATTACTACACCCTGGCAGCCCGTAATATGACTCACAACTGCCCTTTTTTCTTGGGATCAAATGAGATTTTTTTCTTAGTCATTTGGGACACTCGTCTCTACTCCCCTCATTAGGACTTCTGGCAGGAAGTGATCATGGAATACAGATTCCTTTTCTTACGGTCCTCAGATCTGGAACTGAATTTTGGTAATGCTTCTCTGGGCTGCTATTCTCTTCAACAGAGAAAGCAGGAAACAGTTTTCATTACTCGATACTGCTCCAATTCTTCTACACAGAGTAAATGAGTCAGTATTATTTACCTAGGAGGTTAATAATGAGTACTTCATGTTTTAAATTCCATCCTGATTTTCTGCAAATGCAGTATTCAGAGTGAAAGAAAGAACTCAGCTGTCAGAACAAACATATGGAAATCATTGATAAATGGACAGACACTGCTCGGTGTATTTATTAACCAAGCTTGCAGAAAGCATAATTTTTCAACCATTTATTAGACTAATAGGATTGTTTTGGGAACATCAAAGGATTCTTTATTAAGTCAATAATCATGTTTATCCACTCCGTTATGGGGAAGGCGAATCGTTCACACTGTGTTTACCCTGCCTCATCAGATTTCACTTCTTTTAAATGTCAGCCGTTGATAATTTTTACCAAATAATTCAGGGAAAAAGTCCAAATTTCTACCGAGCTCCAGCCATCTCTTTAGTACAGCAAAAGATGGCTGCTTTCTTCTTCAATTTCCATTTCTTTCTCCTCCAACTGAATAAATGTCCCATGTGACTTAAAGTGGCCCTCCCAACATTAAACTCAAGTGTAGGTAGTTGGCCACTTTGGTGAGTTTAGTCTGTTTTCCTTCCTCCTCTCTCCCTCCCTCCCTCTTTCTTCCTTCCTTCTCTCCCTCCTTGTTTTCTATTTCTTTTTTCTTCTTTCCTTCCCTCATTCCCCTTTCTTCCATCCATCCATCCATCCATCTATCTATCTATCTATCTATCTATCTATCTATCTATCTATCTATCCCTTCTCCCATCCCCTTCTCTCTCTTCCTCTCCTCTCTTCTCTGTCTCCTGTCTTTCTCTATCCATCCCCCTCCTCGATTCATTCTATGTACTCTGTTCATCATTCAGCTAACGAGGTACATCTCAGGACTACTTTGTTGATTAAATATGAACAGATTTGGCACCTGGATGGGTCCCTTGGTTTATACTCTTGAGTGCTACTCCGTAGAGCTGGTGTGGCTCGGAGAACACTGATGTTTTGCACTGTGTTAACAGGAAGCAGAGCACAGTTATGGAGGTTCTCAAGGCTCCCTAGCACTTATGTCCATTCCCTTGTATGGCGGTTATAACCTTATGTGTTGTTCATACCCTTTTGTAGTGTTCATGTACAGTGTTCATACCCACATATGGTGTTCATATACATGTATGGTGTTCATACCCAGGCATAGAGCCTGTACCCTTGCAGAGTGTTCGCACCTAAGTACAGTTCTCATACCCATGTACAGAGTTTATACCTCTGTGTTCATATCCATATACAATGTTTATAGCTGGGTGCTCATACATGGGTGCATCATGTCCTTGTGTGTTGTTCTCCAGTAATGAACAGGCTTCAGCTGGGTGGATATTAGATCCTGAGGAGAGGATAGAGACTTCTGAGAGAGGGGCCTTGAGAAGTGCTCTGCTTCTGCTGTTTGCTGTCCTGGGTCACATGCTCTGGAGGAAGCCAGCTACCACGTCATGAGGATGCCTAAGCAGCATCATGGAGAGGTCCATCTGGCAAGAGGTCAAGGCTTTCTGCCAAGAACCAGAGTTAACTTGCCAAGTCAGTGAATGAGCTACCTAGAATTGAGTCCTTCCTCTGCTTCCTGGTCAAGATTTTGGTGGACATTCTTTAGACTTGTCAAAGCATTTTAAATGTAAGATGTACATCCATCCATCCATTCATTCACCAGATGGCTTTCCCTTTTCCCCATAAGACAGTGGTAAATATCTAAATATCATAACATTTCCCCCATGTGAATGTTGGAGTCTGCTCGCACGTGGGCACCTGTTTGGTGGGGGTGCTGGCTCTTGTTTCCATGTCTCTGAGGTTATTTTCATTACTGATGCTTGCCAGAGATGGAAGTAGCTAGCAGTTGCTTACAGGTCCCGTAATTCTCACTTTTGATCTAGATGCTCTGATTCTTGTTTTCCAGCCTGCATTCTCCATTAGGATACCTTGGATAATCAGCACCACTCGGCCTGGGTAAGAGGGCCTGGAGCTGCAGGCCTGACAAATGGCATAAGGGGAGAGCAGGAGCCAGAGGCTAGTTGGCCATAAGTCAATTAATCTGGTGTTATTTATTGTCCACCATGTGGCTTGCCCTATGCAGAGATTCAAACTGAATCTCATGGCTGAAAATCACACGGTCCCTGGCTCTTTAAAAGAAGACTCTGCTACTCAGTTCAAGCATCGTATTTTTGTGATTTTTTTTTCCAGAATGAGAATCAAATGAGATGATATTTGTCAAGAAGCTACCGGGATATGAAAGAAGCATGAGGTTCATTTCACTGTATTGGTGTTACTAGTGGTTAGGGTTAGGGTCAGGCGTTCCCAGCTTCTTAGCTTCTTATTCAAGAATAAAAGAAAGGCACACACAGATTATGAAACAGCAAGAATACTTTATTCAAAGTAGTACAGGCTAGAAAATGCTGCCAAGAGCGACAGTGAGTTCTATGAGTAGAAGAATATTCAAGGCTCTGATTACTGTTTGAGGCTCCCTTTTATGGGATTCAAGAGGAGGGGGAGTTGGATGCTAAGGGGCGTGGTGTGGGTGGTTCTTTTGTGATCGACAGGTTTGGATTATGTCAACCTTTCTGCTCTGTGTACATCTCTTCTCACGGAACATCTGATATTAATGATGTGCACACACAGTTATGCATAGTCATGAGATGATCAATACAAAATTCTCTTCCAAGAGGACTCAGAGGACACATGTGCATTTTTAGTATGCACCCAAAATAATTTGAGGTCAGATTGTCCCTTTTTCCCTTATATATATATATATACATTAGTAATTTATGTGAATAGATGCTGTCTGAGTTTGATCATTGTTGGGGGGGGGTGTTGAGAAACTTATTCCATTGTTTGGAGAAGCTTGCTGCAAGTGGAAGTCCTAGCAGGTTGCCAAGTGCATTGTTTAGAAATGGGTGTGTGCACAGTCAGTGTAGGGAATGGTCTCAGGCTGCCAAGTGTGTCATTAGAAGAAGGGTGGGTATGTAGTCCAAACCATGCGGAGTTCAAGGCTGCTAAACTATTTCTGACGCTTGCCTGTCTCATCAGGACTTATTCATATTCTCTTTGGAGTCTTGTAGAGTGTTTGCTAAGTACATAAAAATTTAAGTACTTACAAAATGCCAAGACAATAATTCTTTTTTTTTAAAGAAAACTATTTATTTCCTCTAAAAAGGGAAATGATTTCCTCATCCATGAAAAAGAGAGCAAAGTGCATAGCCAGAGGAAAAAAAGTTTCTATACATGACTCTTAACTACAACAGATAGCCATTGTTAGAAAACACACATAATTAGGGTTATTTATATACACTCTTGCTAGATTTTCCCTAGCCAAAGTCTTCCCTGAAGTATTACTAAGCCTTTGCAAATGTCATTCAAGATGATTGCTTGGCTTATCATACCCAGTCATCAAGTTTGCTGGTCCATTTCCCCAGTGTTATTTTCATGGGAGGGAGGTGCTAACTTACTATATAAATCCTCGAATTAGCACAGATGCTATGATCAGAAAGTGAAGTTATTCATCTGCTCATGGAATCTAAAACCTGAAATGCTGCCCTTGGGTGACTGGATGGCAGGGCCCCTTATTTTGTAGAAGATGAAGAGGAGGCATTTGCCTGGAAGTCTCTGGCCTCCCGTTGACAGCCAAACAGCTGTGGAACTGGGTTTATGACCTGCATGATTTTAGCAGCTACAAGAACGTGGAGGTGCAAGTGCCTTTCCTTTGGCAGGCACTCAGCTTGATGCTGCGGCCTCTGATGTTGTCATGACCAAAAGTGTTACCCAATTGGGAAGCAGACAGTGTTGGGGCTTTGCATGAGGATTAAAGTCCTGAGTGTGCACATGCCTAGCTGGGCATCCGGTGTGCTAGGTGGGAGCCACCTGAGCTTCCTCTGACTGTGTAAGTACGCATGGCAGGAGTTAGTCTACCCACATAGCCTCAGACTCCTCAGTTTTCGTTCCTTAAATTAAAAAAAATAATTCGTGTGGATGAGTGTTTTGTCTGCATGTTTGTCTGTCTGTACCACATGTGTGCCTGGTGCCCATGGAGGCCAAAGACAGATCCCCTGAGAATGGAGTTACAGACCATTGTGAGCCACAATTTGGGTCATGGGAATCCCTCATGGATCCTCTCAAAGAGCAGCCAGTGCTCTTAACTAACAAGCCATATTCAAGCCCCAGCTTCTTCATTTTTCATGAAGGACTACAAACATGGAATCTTTCACGCTTTAGCATTTTAGCTTCCAATCCTATTCTCATTCTCTCTCTCTCTCCTTTTTTTTTTTTTTTGTTAGTTTCAAACCCAGAGGGCATCTTGTGTCCTGTCGATGGGAGTTCTAATGAAGCCCTAACAGATGGGTGTCCTCAACAACTGCTCAGCCATGAGAGACCGTGGGTGTATGAAACTCAAAGCCATTTGATTGTAGAAAACGAGTCCCCACTACCACAAAGCCTGTATTATCTTACTATAGGAATAGGAGTCAACAAGCTGGAGTAAACCCAACGTCCAGATCACAGCTAACAAGTGCTTAGTGTGAGGCTTGGCTCTGGTATGTGAAAGCTTTGTCCAGCTTCCCCTATTGTTCAACCCTCCTTGATGTGTTCAGCTTCAGTGGGAGTTATCTCTGGCAGTGCAGTCTTTTAGTTCGTATCCCACTAGACTTCACCTAACAAACCAGAACTGAATACGATTGTTTGAGGGACTTCTGAATTTTCTTGGACTGTAATGGTAGCACAGGGTCTCACTCTATCAGCTTTCTTTGCTTCCTTATGTGTTTCTAGGCTTGGGCTTTTCTTTCTTTCTTTCTTTCCTTCCTTCCTTCCTTCCTTCCTTCCTTCCTTCCTTCCTTCCTTCCTTCCTTCCTTCTTTCTTTTTTTACTGAGTTTTTGAACTACTTCCCTTGGACTAAAGAAAACAGTACTAAGACACTTCAATGATGATGAACAAACATGTATAACCTTCCTTGCCATTCCTTTCCTAGTTGCTTATGTGTGCCCATGATTCCCTAATTTATCCTGATTAAAAAAAAAAATGAAGTCTGGGTGGAAAAGAAGGTGTTTAAGGAGAGACAGTTTTACGATGAAAACTGTACCAATTCACCCTTAATTTAAATCCTAAAGGAATGAAGATGGTGGTATTGGGAGAACAGCTGGGGATTTCTGTGAAACGGTAGTCTGTGACATTGCACCTCAGACTCTGTGAGTTCTAAATGTCCATAACTGGGATCATGAATTCATTAAACCAGTGTATACTGAGCTCTAATGTGCAATGAATATAAATTTCTCTGAGAGAGACCTAACTCCTGGTCTGAAGTTCTGAATATTGGAGGGAAGGTCAGTATAGGAGTCCTTGAATGCATTATTTCTCAAGTTTGCTCCATTTTCCACTTGTTCAGGTCAAAAATAGAATCAGATTCACCACCTCTCCTTTCCCTATTCTCTGTGTCCAAACCACCAGATTTGGTTGCCTCTGCCTTCCAATATATCCAGAATGTATGTATGTATGTATGTATGTATGTATGTATGTATGTATGTATGTATGTATGTAGTATGTATATATATGTGTGTATATATTCCTTCCAATATATCCAGAATATATATATATATAATATATATGTATGTATGTATATCCAGATTCCTGATGAGCAGTGGCGTACATCTCTGCTTCCTGGTTAGATGTGCCAAGCAAACTGCTGTCTCACACCCCTGCAGCCATTGATTGTCCAACATGACGTCTGGTGTTTCCAAAGTAGGAGGCAAAATGAACCCTTTCTTCCAGGAGGTGCTTGAGTCAGGTAGTTCGTCACGGTAATTAATCCGGCAGATTTCTTGGAAATAAGTAGAATAAATGCATATGCTGTGGCAGCAATATGTCTTACTGGAAGATTTCTGCACTCACATGTTGGTGCACATACAAATCCTCCTTGTGAAGAGCAGGAGAGAAAAGAGGAGGGGGGAGAAAGGAAAAGAGAAAAAAACAGAGGACATGAACTCATAACTTTATTCTTAACAACAGCAACAATGAAAAATATCAGAGGGCATGAGATAAACTGGTAAATAATATTATGTTAACAATAATGCTTACAGTGTTCGTGAGCAGAACCTCACCACTGAGCCTGACAACCTGGATTCCATCCATGGGACCTGCATGGTGGAAAGAGAGAACTGCTTCCTAAAAGTTGTTCTCTGACCTCCACATAGCACTATGGCATACACACACACACACACACACACACACACACACACACACACACACACA
>CAJQZJ010004381.1:8772371-8789353 GCA_907164525.1 Lophiomys imhausi
CACACACACACACACACACACACACACACACACACACACACACACACTAAATAACACAATAAAAAACCAGGGTGTTTTTTATAAATCATGATTAGTAGTAACATTTAGCGATACCATAGTGAGATTGGTAAGTACTAATATATCCATTTAATATCTCAGGGTTAGAGAGTTAAGGGCTGTAGATATGGAGAGCAGTCACTGCAGCCATGCTTGAAAATGCCCAGGCTTTGATTCTACTGATTTTTCTTGGTGCCTATGGGTGTCAGCCCTGACCTTCTAGAACAGGTTCATGACTTGCAGGCTTTGAGGCTGGTGACATGCCTGAGGTAATCAGTGGAGTGTTCTATAGTCTAGTCAGAGGCTTTGAAGCCAAATGAGGGGCTCACTGTCTTGTTTCTTACGCTAAAAGAATGTCTTACAAAAATTGGATCCTTTTGTTGTTCTTGTTCGGTTTAGGATTTTGGTTGTCAGTTTGAAGTGCTGCTCCCTGTTTTGACCCTGTTATATCTGTTACCCTTCAACCTTACCCTGCAGATAAGTGTTCCAATGTCCTTGTTGTTGCTTCTGAATAACTGTACGACTCTAAAGCTTGGGAGCAGCCCCTGCCCCTAAACCTTGATTTCCTGGTCCATAAACTGAGCATACTAACCCAAGTGTCAGTTTCCTCTAAGCTGTCCAGGAGGGGGACTGGATTGGCATTCAGTGAGATTCTTGGAGAGAATTTCTTCAGGCAATCTTTAATTTAAACTGGAGGCCAGTAAGGTAAAGACTTACAGGATTTCTCACAATCCGCAGACTTCTAAAGCCCTCTTGGTGTGGATTACAGGGTTTTTGCTTTATTTGTTTTTTGGAGTTTTAGAAATAGTCTCACATATCTCAGGTCGTCCCTGAACTTGATATATATATCTGAGGGCAAAACTTCTGATCCTTTTGACTTCTCCCAAGTGTGGGGGTTAGAGGTGTGCACCACCATGTCTGGTATTTGTAGGACCTAGTTCTCATTAGGCAAGCAACGAATGAACTGAGTTACCATCCCACCCACAAGCTTTTATTTTCTTGCCTTAAGATGAGAGGAACAAAGGTCCCCAGTTGTCTTGCCAGGGCAGTGAGCTCTGTGCAGGAAGATCTTCCTCACAGCTTCACCTATTCCTATTTCTGCTTCCTTAGGAGCCCAGTATCTCTCGTGGGGAGTGTCAATTCATATCCTAATCACTTTGTGTGTAATCTCATTAGAGATAATCCCATTCCAGAAGTGTCAGTGTCTTCCCCTGCTACAAAGCCATGGATCCCAGTCACTGGCTTTGGAAATCCAATCCGGCCTGAGCTATGAATGCGGCAGTCAGAGCCTTACTCTTGAAAGAGATGGAGAAGGATCCTTTAAACGCATCACCCTCAATCTCCATCAGTCTTGACTTGAGAAAGTGAAAACATAAACTTTGATTTGATTTTAGTTTCTCAGTTTCAGTGAAGCAAACATTTGTTGTTGTTCACTTACAAAAAATTGAAAATGACTTTAATGAGTTAATCTGGTCATTGTATTCTCATACAGTTGTCCTTTTTTATTTGTGGGGGCAAAAGTACTTGAACATGCAAACAGAAGATTTAGAAACAAACCTAGAATATATAAAACAAGCGCAAGCCCTCCCTTCCCTTGTTCTGCTTTGGACACTTGCCCCACAGTGGCTGCTGTCACCTAGTCTCAGGATTCTAGGGTTCCGGTTCATCTCAAGCCACCGTACTTAGTGGCTGAAGGCTGATTTGAAGAATTCTAGGGATGGACTGCTTGCAAAGCATTACTGTAGCATCAGTTTAAGTTTCTGCAGGAAATAACAACCCACATGGTTCCTCATTTCTCATACCGTGCATCACATTAAACGTGCGAAACAACCATGGAAACCCCATCTCTCTCTGCCATTCCCTTCCCCCCCCATACGTAACAAATTCAAATCTTCATATTCTTAAAGTGGTGGTAGTAGTGTGTTGGGGGGGGGGGCTGCGGGGGTGGAGAACAGCAGTCTTTCTCATTTGATGGTTTGAAAAAAGCGAAGATGTTGGTACCACTCACTGACTGGCTAATGAATAATCAGATTTCACAGCGTGAGCGCTGGGGTGGTAATTTGGTTGCACGCCATGCTCCAAGCCCATGGAATAGTGCTTCATTAATGTGAAGACCTGTATAATCAAACAATTAGCAGTCTCTCTGCAACGAAAGCAGCTTTTCATCAGCATATATACTTCTTCGAAAGATGAGTCCCAAATCAGTGGATCTGACAGCAACTAGACTCACGCTAACACACGGCAGCCGTGCCAGGGATGGGAACCACCCTTTTGTCCATTAGTATCATCAGCTAAGTATCTGGCAGCACCTTGTGCTTTGGCCTCGCTGAATGGAGTTGAGTGTGTAGGAAACGTGATTGGGTTGCGTCTGTGTCTTTGGTTTTATTAATATGACTTTCCTTTTTGTAGGGTCAGCTGTTTGTATTTTATGCTCTTCAGGGTTAAGAAGCTGAAAAGACATGGAATTGTCTCTGGGGAGAACGTTGGTCCTCTCTTCATTTTGCTAATTCACATTCATGACTCTTGTCGTCTTCACTCTAATAGAGCTGATTAGCCTCTCCAGAGACTTTGTCTCAGTAACTGTGGAGAAAGGGTGCTGTTTTATGGCAAGAGCTCTCATTTGCCTTCTTGACTGATTCACATCAAATGAATGCCCAACACGACTGCTCATAGGACCAGGAGGGAGAAACGCTGGGTTCTTGGAGCCCCATGGTTTCAAGTCTCTTCTACCCCTTAAACAGGCTCTAGATATACTGAGTTGCTTTCCACATAGTGCAGTGCTAAGGGGCGATGTGCACCAACTCTGCACATTTCTTTTAGGGAAAGTGAAATGCAAACCATTAGTGAAAATGAAACTGTTTGACATTTACACATCCCAAATCAGTCATCACACTTTTTCTGTGAAAGGCCAGATACACCTACCTAGGTCAAAAGGAGAATTTAACTCATTGTAGGTACTCATACAATGATAGCTGAAAAACATTCCTTGGCTTGTGGCCTTTCCTGAAGCCTGCCATGGGCTGAGGCTGGCTGGTAAGGCAGAGTTTGCTAACACATGGTCTAAATCTCAGGCTTTAAAGCTTCTCCCATGACTGAGCAAGTAGCAGCCTCTTTGTCTCATCAGTTCATGCATGGTTGCTGTCAGGTGAGCATAACGAAAGCTTTACACACATTGCATACTCATGCAATAGCAAAGCTCTAAATGACAATGAAAATATGCACAATGCAAGATTTGTTTGTGCTAGAGCTAAAGCAAGCACAGTCACCATATCCTTAGTGTCTTTGTGTTGACTGGAGGACGGTGCTCAATTTATATAGGTGGTTTGTGATGAAACCCGGCTCAGCTGGCAGAGCACAGTCTCCAGAGCATAGGGGTTGAGAGCTGATCTTTGGATATATAGAATGGTCTTACACATTCTCATGATTCCAAGTCATGCCTCAACTAAGTCAGCCATCAAAAGAGCTGCACAGACTGTCAAAAAGCATAGCAGAAGCAAAGACAATTCAAACCAAGCCGGGAAAGCACATGCCCTTCATAACTGGAACCTCAGGTCACATTCTGGGCTAGGATATTGAAACCATCATTTATGAACACAATTGCCAGCAGGATGGATGTAGTACCATAAAGACATGCCATGTTCTACCACACTCTTTTGAAAACTGCAAATTAATTATTTAATGTAGTTATTAGTAAGTATAAACTGTAATATTAGGCCGGCAGAGTGGCCGATGGAGTAGCCGGCGGCTTGGCAGAGGAGCAGGCGGCCTGGCCTGAGTGCCTTCACCGGTTGCCTAACTTATCCTGGAGAAAGAGCCCCAGGACCAAAGGTGGCCTACACCACCTATAACCTAAACTCTGTTAATTAATATAAGTTGTTATATTAGGCCAGTAGAATTACTGGCGGCTTGGCGGGAGATTCGCCTGGGCTCAAGGGGAGTCTGGGAATCCAACAGCCCGGGACTGCTTGGACTGAGGGCCTATAAGCTGCCGCAGTCTTTCCCCAATAATTAAACACACCAAGACCTTTTAATATTTTAACGCTTAGCCCTTAGCTGGGCAGACTCTCAATTAGCTACTCTAAGTTAACCCCAAACCAACATGTGCCTGTGAGTACCTTCCAGACTTCTCCAGACATCTGTCTCCTTCTGTGTCTCCTGGCGGAAAGGGGGGGAGTCTCTGTGTGTGCAGAATTCCTGCTGATCTGAGGAAGTCCCGCCTTCCTATACTCTTTCTGCCCAGCTAACTGGCCATAAGCAACTTTTATTAACCAATCAAGAGAATGCCTCAGAAGGGGCGGTAACCAGATCTCAGCATTGAATTCAATGTATCAGAAACAATATTAGACCTTCTCTCAACACTCTTTGACACACTCTTTGGTAAGTCAGGAGAAGAAGGCATGGTGCTTGGCACTCCTGGGCCAAGGAAGCAGTGTGATGAGGACACTTATGAGTACTTCATTGACAAGGTCAGGCAGCATATGTTGGAAGTCATTGAAGATGGATCTGCAGTACAGCACCAGCCTGTAACACTTGCTGTCTAGTGTTCAGATATGACTGTGGACAGAGGTTTCTAGGGAGTGTCTGCTTAGGTTTTGGTGGGTCTTGTTTTCTCAGGTTGGTGTTTTAGGGGCTCGGCTCAGTGCAGTGATGTTGAGAAGTGGTATGTACCTTTAAGAGATATGGCCTAGTGTGTGGTCCTTAGGTCACTAGGGCCATTGTCCTTGGAGAGGATTAAGCCTGTTCTCTTAGAACACATAGGTAGTTCTTTTGAAAGATTGCTGTTAAAAGAGCATACCTGGTCTCACCCAGCTCTCTGGCTTACTGTTGAGATTTGATCTCTTCTGTCCACATGTACTCCAGCTGTTGTCATGTCATTGTCATAAGGTCTCCATCAGGGCTGAGCTGATGGCAGTCCATCCCCTTGAGCTTCTGGCCCTGTGTTCTAAATCCACTTTCATAGAGTTAGCTTGCCAGAAGTGTTACAGCCAGGCAAAGCAGACTGATGCACCGTCTACCAGTTATTGTTCTCTACCCAATTCTCTTTCTTACTAATGTGTGTGCCTATGTGTGAGTGTGGTGTGTATGTGTGTGGTACACACACACACACACAATTGTGTGGTGGGGTATATGTGCCCATGAAGATTCTTGGAGGACAGAAGAAGGCTTCTTCAATTCTACTCTATCATTTTGTGCCTTAATCTCTTGATCCAGGATCTCTCGCTGAACCTGGAACTGGGCTGGTAGCCACCAACCCTAGTCATGCTCCTGTCTCTGCTCTCCACAGTGCTGGAGGCATAGACATGAGTGTCCTCATCACACCGCTTCCTTGGCACAGGAGTGCCAAGCACCATGCTGTCTCCTCCTGACTTACCAAAGAGTGTGTCAAAGAGTGTGGTAGAACATGGCATGTCTTTATGGTACTTCATCCGTCCTGCTGGCAATTGTGTTCATAAATGATGGTTTCAATATCCTAGCCCAGAATGTGACCTGAGGTTCCAGTTATGAAGCGCATGTGCTTTCCCGGCTTGGTTTGAATTGTCTTTGCTTCTGCTATGCTTTTGACAGTCTGTGCAGCTCTTTTGATGGCTGACTTAGTTGAGGCATGACTTGGAATCATGAGAATGTGTAAGACCATTCTATATATATATAACCACATCACAGCTTTTTACATGGGTGCTATGATTACAACTCTGGCCCGCATCCTGTGTAGCAAGCACTCTTACATACTGAACATTGTTTTGGGCCCTCTGTTTCACACTGTAAAAGATTTTCATAAGAATACAGAAGATATCCTTGTCAAGTCTGCAGATGGTGGTAAACCTGGAGTATTCACAAATTCAGAGAGCAACAGAGTTGGGGGGGGGGGATGAATACAATTCCTAAAAACATACACTGTGAACAAAATACAATTTAAGTGGGCCAAACACAATTTTTTATTTGAATTAAACAACAACAACAACTAATTATACAAATTACAGATAGAGAAGTCCTTTCCTGACAAAAACAGAAATAAAAATTTGATCTCATTTTCAGTATTTTCACCAAGTCTGCGGGGTAGTTAAGTTGTGAGTATGTTCACGGGACTCTAGATTATCTAGTTATCTAGATGAGGTCATGCGGCATGCTGATCTTATTGTATTCCATCCCAGGCATATTGAGACACTATGCTGGAAAGGAGTAGGTACAAGGATGCTTGATAGATAATGGCTGCAAAGTCAGGGGCACACAACTAGTTATGTTACTATGAGGAGTGAAGGGTACAGAAGAAAACACACCTCGTCTCACAGATCTACTCTCCCTGGACCACGCAGAATTTCCAAGTGATACCACAGGATCTTTGTTTCTAAACACCTCCCCAGGTGACTTTGATGAGGAGCCAGATTTGGAAGGTCCTATAATCAGTGAAAGGAAAAACCCTCTGGTGCTAGGATAACAATTAGCTCAGGACCTAAATCTCAGTAACAACTTCTTCACCTGGCCACTGGCTTGGAATCTTAACCCCAGACTTGCTGTGTGGTTTCTTTGATTAGGAGCAAATGAGCCTTGTAGGTTCCTTGGCTCAGACTGTACCCCTGGTTAGAGAGATGAGTATGTAGGAAATATGGGTCTGATCAGGGTAAACTCATCACTTTTCTTCCCAAAGAACAGTTTAAAGTCATCACCTCCCATGGACTACAGAACAAGGTATGCAGCAGGGGGATTGCCCATAGAGAGACACAGTCGATGACAGATTTTTTTTTTTCCATTTGTAGGCTCTGAGTGTGTAAGCATATAGTCCACATGTTATCTATACAATCAAGCCAACATCTTTAGACATACCCTTCTTAATTGTCAGCACACTCAAAACCTTGCATTACCTTCTTTTACTTACTCTTCACATCTGGGGGTTTCCAATTCCTGACGAGTCCTACTCTATTGTTTACCCCTGTTTTCATTATTTTAACTCTGTTAAAAGTCCAATGTTAGCCTCCAGTTTCCAAATTCTCCTGTTCTCCCTTCCCAGGTGTATTAGTTATGTCTTATTACCATGACAAAATACCTAATGAAAGCAACTTAAGTGGAGAGATGTTTACCTTGGCTTAAGGTTTAGGAAGACACAGTCCATCATAGTGGGAGAGGCATGGTGGGGTTAATGGCAGTGAAAGTGAGTCTCTGGGGCTCCTCACTTCATGGATAACCAGGAAGCAGAGAGACCAAGGTGGAACCTGAGTGGATATCACTCTCAAGGCCTATCAACAGGACTCAATCCTGTCAGCTAGGCCACAGTCTATAAGGTTCCCAAACTTCCCCAAACAGTGCCACCAACTAGGAACCAAATGTTAAAGCACATAAGCCTATGGGGGACATTTAACATTCAAACTGTAGCTCCAAGATTGTCCAATTCATCAACAGAAAGCATGGCTCTAGCCTTATTCTTCTACCAGAAAATTCTAAGAGGAAGCCCAAGCATGCAAACCTACATAAAAATGTCCCAGTATCATATTCAGAACTGTTGTCTATTCACTTATTCAAAAATGATTTGTCTACTTTTTGCAAGGCACTGAGACAATAAAGATGAGCAAGCAACTCAGCAAGCTGACTCTGTGTTCCCTCTGAGATCATTTTCTGTGCTAATGTCTCTTTCTTCTATCCATCTTTGAAGATAAAATGCCACTCAGGCACAATGCCTTCAGTCCTTTCTGGACTCTTTCATGATTTCAACAATGAGAAATGACCTACTCCCTTTGAATCCTAACAATGCAGTATTAATGGACACTATCACTATTTTCATAGTCTGGACACTGACACATTGATTTTTCTTTTAGTCTATAATCATCATGAAAGGTAGAGCCAGCTAGTCCTTATTCTTCTGCAGTTCATCTAGAACAGTGTCCAATGGCAAAGATTGGCTTGGTAAATATAGCTTGATTCAGTTAGGTTAAAGGTGTTTTTGATTTATGGCACACATGACCATAAAAATAATAAAATGAAACACAGAAACCCTTGAAACTTAGAGTGTGTGTGTGCCAGAGTTTTCCAAGACAAAGACCTGCATACTTGCCAAGTCATAGCTGAGGTGTGGCTGTCTTTGTTCATGCTGAAGGCAGTAAATTCTTAAATGTTATCAATAATCACTTTCTAAAAAGTTTGGGCTTGGAGACCTGGTAGACTTCTGCCTCCTGCACCTAGAGGCTATGGTTCATGTGAGTCACATGTGCAATGTTTTCTAGATTTCTTTCACCCTTGTCATCATTCTCTTCCTATCATTTGCTCAGCACCCTCAGAGGAAATGAGGAATATTTCCCCTCTGCCCCTAGCAAGTTCATTGACTTCACAACCACGTGGCTTCCCCATCCATACCAGGAAGAGAAGGATGAATGGTTTGTGACCATTTTCTGTGGTAGCCTGGTTGGTCTCTTCTCTTTTCTTCCCTCCAGACTCTTACCCCTTCTCTAAGAAACAAGGACATAGAATCGTGGCCTGCATTCAGAACCATGCAATGTCTGTCTGTTACAGACAGGTACCATGAAAAGTCAATGGAGACAATACTATTGGGCCCTTTCTCTTTTAGTAGCATGTATAGAAGGAATATTTTAGAGTTCACAAGCAATGATTGACTCTTAAAAAGAAATAAAAAAAATTTAAACAAGAGTCAGCAGAGCAAAGATAAACTGGCTAGACGTGTGTGTGTGTGTGTGTGTGTGTGTGTGTGTGTGTGTGTAGGAATGTTTCAGTAAATTAGCAAGAGCTTGGAAATCCTTTTCAAGAGTACCCATCCCTATGAGGGAAGGACCCTGGACAATGACAGGTCTCAAAGTGCCTTGTGAGCATTGTTAGTGATATTCAACCCAGCCTTCCATGATTGACATGGAGAAGGATACACCATAGCAGAAGCAGGGGAAAAAAAAATAAACACATTGACTACTGAGAAAAAATGGAACAGCGACTCCCTTTCCCTTCCCTCATCCTCTTTTATTTTGTTGAGCACTGGGGATTGAACAGAAGGCTTTATGCATGCTTGATAAGATACCTACCACTGAGCCATACCTACAGATCCCCAGCTCCTCTTCTCTGTGTGTGTGTTGGGGGAGGGGAGTCAGAGGACAATGGTAGGTATTTATTCTCGTCTTCCACCTGTGAGGCCGGGTGTCTTTTTTGTAATTTGTTGTGGTGCCCGCATATGCTAGGTTAGCTGGACCTTTAGCTCCTGGGGTATACTAGAATTGCAGATGTGTACTATCACATCCAGCTTTGTGTGGCTTCTGGGAACTTGAACTCACTTCTTTAAGTTTGTATAACAAGGGCTTTAACTAACAAACCATACCCCCAATCTCTGTAAGCCCCAGCTCATCTTTTGAGGTTCATACATGAAATTTAGGTTTGAGTCATTGGTAGAAGCAGCTGTTAATATTTAAACGCAGTCTTTTAAATAATCCTTATCCAGAAACCATTGTGAGGAAATTTAAAGATTGGAAAATCTAAGCACTTATTTAATGTCTACCTGTCAAACTTAAACCATACCAAACCTCCATAAACTACATGTTTTTCTGTTGACACAATTGGCACATAAAGCTACATCATACAAATACAATAACTGGATGTCTCACTGGAAAATACGTGAGTATTCACTTAATGATTGATGAATATTAAAACCAAAAATAAAATTAAAGTTTTCCTTTTTTCTCATAAAGCTCAGCACCCCTCCATATACCCTAAAAATGAGTAGAGGTTCATTTATTTATTTTATTATCTTGGGATTTTATAACTAGAGGATTTTTTTTTTGGTCTCTTCTCTTTTTTTTCAAAAATAGCCCCAAAACTTAGATTTAACAAACCATTGCTGCGAGCTAACCCACATTCAAATCTAGAAAATGCATTTGGTATTATCCTTCTCTGTTCACATATATTTGAAGTAAATTACATCAAATTGTATTTGAAATACCAAACTGGCATTAATGGAAGCTTTTTTTTTGCTCCAGGCACCATTTTAAAATAGATGAGCATAAAAATGCAGACTGCACCATTAAGTTTATATGAAACTAGTGAGAATAAAAATCACCATGTAAGTTCTAATAAGATGTGTTTTTCATTCCAGTTTAATAACCCAAGACTATATTCATCTTGCAGTATAATAAATACACAGAGAGGGACGGCTTCTTTTGTTGGCTTAACATGTTGAAGTTCCCTCCCCCACCCCAGCCCCCCAAGAAGATAAGAGTTTTCTGGGAAGCTGGGTAAAGAAAATTCCTTAATATGGCAGTGCAGAGTATTATTATCATAAATAATTAATGTGCACAGCAGAAGAAAGCCGAGCTTCATTAATAATTCTTATTTTTTAGTTGGCATAAGCTAGAGGTGCTGTGTCTCCTTTCATCCTATCTATGTCAATTTTCTTGATTTTAATTTAATAGATGTTAAAAAATTTAAAGGTCTGGTACATTATGCAGTGAGTTTTTGTTTTTGACTAAATAACATCCCATTGCTAATTCTTACCTGTGGAGATATTTTTAGAAATGGAAGGAAGGAAGGAAGGAAGGAAGGAAGGAAGGAAGGAAGGAAGGAAGAAGGAAGAAGGAAGGAAGGAAGGAAGGAAGGAGAAGGAAGGAAAACTGTGATGAAGCAAGGAGAGTGGGCCCCAATGTCAACATCTTCCACCTTCTATCATCTTTGGGACAGGTATGTTCCCTGCACTGGGGAGGCAGACGCAGGAGGATCTCTAAGTTTGAGGTCAACCTGATCTACAGAGTCCAGGACAGCCGGGGCTTTGTTACAGAGAAACACTGTCTCAAAAAACCAAACCAAACCAAAACCAAAACCCCCCAAACTCAAAAAAGATGCTCTACAGTGGACTTGACCTCATTGACATCACTTGTTTTCAATTCAAGTCCTTGGGGCAACTTGCCAGCAGTCCTTCCAAATCAGCCAGTGCCAAAGGGAACATGGCAATCAGCAACGGCTCAGTGGTTACCTGGCTCTGGTATCACGGTGGCAGTTGCAGCACCTCTGCTTGCTTCTGCAGTCTCTGGTTTTTCCAAACCTCTTCTGGGCAGGTGCTGTGCTGTGGCCTCTTCTGCTGATTTGAACTTGCTGAATCTCCTCAGGGAAGATGCTTCACTCACACAGCCTAGGAGCTAGACATTGCTGCACACTCACTTGAGGCCTGGTCCTTTCTTACCGTTTGAGTTTGTCAAACCTTCATGGGGCATGTGCTGCCCTCTGCACCCCTGCATGGGGGCTCCATCTATTCTGACACTCTGTGTGGACTCGGTGCAACGGCTTTTTCGGCTCCAAACAAGCCTTTACCTGGGCTCCACCCAACCTAGGCCACAAGTCTTGGCAGCTGCAACCTTGGCCTGGCATCTTTTGAAGTGAAGCAGTGATGGGAAGTAATGTCAAACAAAAAAAGCCCTCTTGAATCTCTGGGCCTCCCTTTATACAGTTTTTCTTATTATGCACCAGGATGTTTTTCTCATTGGCCAACCTTATGCCCTCCTCTTGAGGTACTTCCTGTTGACCAAGACTATGAGCATTCCCAGGTGTTCCCCACAGGTGCCAGTTATTAGGTTGATTTGCATGCCCCTTTTATGAGCCCGTTTTTCATTGGTGGAGCAATCACTCCTGCAACCTTTACATATTCCTTCAGCACAGCCGTGTTTCCAAAATAATCCAAACCTCCACCACAAAAATTAACACTCCTACAAAATGTAAAAAATATTAGTTGCTTGAGAAGTTTAGTAGCTTTCCATGCCTGGTTACGTCCAGTTATGGCTTCCTTTCCTACTATTGTGACAAACGTCTTGACAAAAGCAGCATATGGGTGAAAAAGGCTCACAGTTCCAGATTCCCAATTACTGCAGGGAGTCAAGGCAGCAGGGACTTGAGGCAGCTGGTCGAATTACATCCACGGTCAAGGGCAGAGAGCAGTAGATCTATGTGTGTTTGCATGTGTTATACTATTTATAAACAGTCCAGATTCCCCTTCTAAGGAATGGTACCGCCAACAGTGGGCAGGTCTGTCCACATCAACTAACATAATCAAAAGTATCGTGATCTGGGTGATTCCCTCATGGAGACTCCCTGCTCAGGTGATTCTAGATTGTGTCAAGCTGGCAACTAAACCAACAATCACACATGACTAAGAAGATTGTGAAAAATCAGAATACAAGTCAGATTTATTGGGAGATATAAACTTATGTCTCTATAGTACAGACACAGGCACAGACCACACATACACACACATTCAACATGTAAACAATAGAATATACAGAAAAGTTAATCTGTTGTCAGAATTAATCTCATACTACAATGGGGACATGCCCTCAGCCCTGTTGTCACCCTGTCTTAGGAGTAGACCTGAAGTTTGGGCTATCTCTAATGGTAGCTGGAGCACAGTGTGCCTCTGTTGCCTTGTAGCAGGAAGAAGAACCTCTTGGAAAGAGCAGGTGGCTGCTTTAGGGTCAGCCTCTGGGTTATTCGTTTCTGCTTAGGTGGGATCCTTTAACCTTACAGATTCTGAAACTTGGCCAGTGCTCCTGTCATTTTTATAGATGATCCTGGAATGGCCACGCTCAGTCCTCTTTCCGCTTTTAGCTGTCCACCTTACTAGTTTTCCTGACTCTCTCTTCCACTTCTTTGGGAGTGGGGAGGTGGTGTGTGAAAATTGGATGTTTGTGTGGGATGTCCATTTCTGGACAGTAAAAGTAACCCTCCCCCGTTTTGCTCAGTGCTTGGAACACAGTTGACCCCAATAGAAAATGTTTATATGAATAGATCAATGCACCATTAAAGATACTTAGTCCATTTTTTTGTTAGCCGGTGTCATGTTTCTTTCTTTTTCTTTTCTTTCTTTTTTTTTTTTTGTTGTGTTTCTTTCTGCGCTTTACCAACCTGGTGCCATTATTGCGTGGACCCACGAGTGATACCAATTAGAAACCAATTAGCATTTCCACTGTCCGAGCTTGACCTGGCCAATGTGGTCCTCACCATGTGGAAGGTCATCCTCTTGTGCTGTACCATGGTTGAGCACCTGCTTTATATGTTCCTTTTGCAGGTGTCCCTTGCAAAGGCATCCATCTCCTCATCTCTCTTGTTCAGTGCCATAGAGAGTTACATGACCTCGCTTGAGTAACAGCTTAGCATTTCCATGGCAAAGATTCCAATGAGACAAACACACCTGTGTTTTAATTGTATGTTTGCAAGGATAAAAAGCTTTTGTTTAACACTCCAGGGTCAATAATTGGCAAAGAAGAAAAATGATATAGGAGGTGAAAGTTGCCAGCCGTGTAGTCTCAGTATCCACACTGAAAAACAAATAATTCCAGCTGGGGCCCAGCCTGCTGCTGCCTTCTTGGGCCTAACTGTGGTCTTTGCATTGCGGGGTACTTGATTACTCATTGTAAACTTTTGGCTGGAAGTCAAGAGGTTGGTCTGAGAAGGTGTGTTTGTACCACATGTGAAAATCCTGACCTCAGACACATCAGAGTCATGGAGAAAGGTGTATTCCAAAATATCAAAGCCGAAGCAGGGAGAAAAGGTGCAAGAGTGGCATTGTAAGTGGAGGAGTTTACTTAAATGCAGTCTGGCATGGTTGGTGAGTGGCATCTACTACACATGAATATGATCAAAATATATTGTACAAAATTCTCAAAGCATAAATAAAAACATTATTTTTGAAAAACTCTTACCTAAAAGCATTTATCTGATGGTTGGTATGAGGGACGGAATATCTAAGTCATCAGTATTCAAATATCTGTTTCTATCTTTTTTTTTTTTTTTTTAGTACCGTCTCTTGTGGTTCAGGCTGTCTTTGAACTTGCTATGCAGCTGAGGATGATCATGAACTAAGCTTCTTGCCTTGACCTCCCTGGTACTGGTGTTAGTTACTCAATGTGTAGCCCTATGTTCACACTTTGTAGTACTGGTGTTAGTTACTCATGTGTAGCCCTATGTTCACACTTTGTAGTACTGGTGTTAGTTACTCATGTGTAGCCCTATGTTCACACTTTGTAGTACGGGTGTTAGTTACTCATGTGTAGCCCTATGTTCACACTTTGTAGTACGGGTGTTAGTTACTCATGTGTAGCCCTATGTTCACACTTTTGTAGTACTGGAGACCTGTCGTAGGACTTTGCACATGCTAAGGAAGCACATTGCCAACTGAGCTATGCCCCAGGCCCAGAGTTCAAGCCTTGACTATGCCTTTTACTGACTCTATAATGGTGGGCAATCTCATCAATCCCTCTTCTCTCTCATTACATCATCTGTATGTGACATTAGGGATACTTTTGGGAATGTGACAGGAATTAAAAATCAATACACAAAAAATATTTAAAGTACCTCACTTGGCAGATACTCAATAACATTAGTTATTATCACTATTTTAATCACATTTTTTAAATATATAAAGCATAACACAAATTCCAATTAGCATTATTTAATCTTTCTCTGGTGATGGATCAGATCCATGTAAGTCTTTGGGGCCAGCACTGCCAATCTGATAGGTATGGCATCATTAATTTAAGGGGTCCTTACTGAATAGGTGAATCAGGCTAGTATATTGACCATTCAGTGGTCACCTGACTCCCCCGAACCAAATGAAACCATTTCTTAATGTCAATGGGCTAATTTATAATGTGTCCTAATTTCTGTCACAATGAAAGCCAGGTTTGTATTTTGCGATCAATATATCCCCTTCTTTTATCGAGAGACCAAGTTAAGATTCCAGGGCTGGCTTGTAAACCTAGGGAACTTAATCATCTCTAGGGTATATCTAAGGAGCGCTGGTGGCTCCCAGAACTGTCTGCAGGCCTCAGGTTAATGCCACAATTTCAGCATTGTAGTGAGCTATCCCTTGCTCTAGAAATAAGCAGTGAGAATTGCTCTCTTCCCTCTGAGGTTCCTGGTTTCCACTTATATCCATGTTCTTAAGCCCCTCTGGCTTTGCCAAATACCCCTTCAAATGCTAAACCACAGGACTGTCCCTTCAAAGAGGACATTGCAAATGTATGCCAACTGAATTTGCACTAATGGCATCAACGGGGGGGGGGGGGGGGGGGGGGTGCTCAACTGCCAGTATCAAAACGTCCCTGAATCATGGAGTAAGGAGCATTCTCTTTCCTTTAAAAGGTGTCACTTTTGACATTTCCTGTCTGGATAATTGTTTTGGTTGCCATCTGACCTTTCAGCTCACAGCCCATTGTTGCTTGTCTGTCATCACTCCAAATACCAACTATCATCTTTTTTTTTTTTCCCTTCTGGTAAAATCAGAAATGCTGTGTACTAGATTATTTTGTTCAATGAAATTTCAGATAGAGCAAGTTGACTCTTTTAAAGTAGTCAATAAAATAAAATCCTCCAAACCAGACGAGAAAATGACTTATCACAGAAGCAGGCATAGGCAAGCAGGAAAGGGACAGCATGCCGGTGCTTTTCTTCCTTTTATTCTGGTGTGGAGAGAGGTTCTCACATATCCCAGAGTGCCTTTGTACTTGCTGTATCGCTGAGGATGGCCTTGAACTCCTGATCTTTCTGCTCCCCTACCCCCATCCCAAGTGTTGGGATGTATGGATACCACAGCCAGCACAGAGATTATTCCTAAAATAACTTGTGGTGTGTTGGCCATCTCATTTGCTTCTATTCTGTCTAACAATGGACCATCATAAGCACCCTCTCCCCTACTTCCAAAAAAGAAAAAAGCCTTACTCCAGAAAATTTGGTCCGGAAAGGATGTAGCTAAAACAGGGTTTCAACAGAATCCATGTCCTAAACTGTTTCATTTTTGATTAAAACATATCACACTTGAGAAATGATTGAACAACTGGTTGGAAGTCACAAAAATATTAACTCTAATGAGCTCATTTAAATAGAAGCAGACGTGCCACCCCGCTGGTTGTCAAAAGTTTTCAGACGGTTTCTCTCCAGTAAGCAGGGTCCTGCAGAAGGTGTCCATCTGTCTTCTCGAGAGAGCATTTGACGTACTCAGGGAGGACGTGTGGCTGCGGAAGCACCATTTGGAGGTATTGATCTCTTGATTGCTTGGCTGTCTCAGTGGGGAACCAGAGCAGCAATGGCTCAGACAGGACTCACCAGTGCCAAGAACATTTGTCTTTTAAAATTGGATTCATAGGTTGTTGGGATGAAAATAAAATCATGCTTAATGAAGATGCCCTCTTTGAATGGTAGAATAGACTTCTATAGCTCCCTAAGGCCTTCTTGGTCCTCTCTTACCACAGTAACCCCTGTTTCCAGCTCCCATGATCTTGGCCTTGGTCTCTAAGGAGAGCTCTAAGACACAGGATCTATGTACTTGCTTCAGTCGTTATCACAGGTGAGTTGGAGCAAGCACAATGACCCTTAATGGTAAAATGTTGGCTGAACCTATCCACATCGTCATACTGCTGTTTCCTTAAAGACAGAATTCCAGGGGAAGAATGAAGCCTTGGTTTCACATTTACCCTTTCCAAGTTTAAAGTTCAAGACATTAAAGCTTTTCATGAGATCTGAAGACTCCCTTAACTATAAAAGTCAAAATTTCCAAATTGGAAACTAAAGATGTTGATTTCAAGACTGCTATGAAGCAAGCCTAGTGTGTTCTGTTTTGGGTCTCGGGTCCTCTTTGCTTCCATATGGAGGCTGGCAAGCTGAGGTGCTCATCAGTGATAGCTGAATGACCAAACCCAGGCAAGACCAGGTTCCTTGTCACTAGTCCAAATAGCAAGTTCACGGGCATTGGTGGTGTGTAGAGAGTGGTGTCTGGAAATAAGTGAAATAAATACAATATCTAATACCCTAATGAAATAAGTGAAATAAATACAATATCTAACACCCTAATGAAATAAGTGAAATAAATACAATATCTAATACCTGATGAAATAAGTGAAATACAATATCTAATAACTGATGAAATAAGTGAAATACAATATCTAATACCCTAATGAAATAAGTGA
>CAJQZJ010004381.1:8789363-8806496 GCA_907164525.1 Lophiomys imhausi
AAATACAATATCTAATACCCTAATGAAATAAGTGAAATACAATATCTAATACCTGATGGAAATGGCTAAAAGAAAAGGCTAAACAATTTGTGTGTGGATATACTCACAAACAAAAGAGAATGTGAGGTGATGTGCAATATAAGATCTTTTGAGGGCTGGAGAGATGGCTCAGAGGTTAAGAGCACTGGCTGTTCTTCCAGAGGTCCTGAGTTCAATTCCCAGCAACCACTTGGTGGCTCACAGCCATCTACATTGAGATCTGCTGCCCGGGCATATATGTAGAGCAAATACTGTATACATAATAAATAAATAAATAAATGTTAAAAAATGTTTAAAAAAAAAAGATCTTTTGAAATGTTTCATTTGTGTTCAAATGAATTTGGTCTCAGGGTGAAATAGTTAGAGCAACCATGGTGACCTTTGCTCGTCTTCACGTTTTCCATGTTTGTTTTGGTTAGAGGTATATGTGAAAGGAACATTAAGCAAGTCAATACAATTTGGCTTCATGGAACTTTTTACAAATTATTGTTTATGGCATATGTTGTCACTATGTAGTCTGGCTGGCCTGGAGCTCTCCATTTTCCTATTTTAGCCAATCCCATGTTGGGATTACAAGCATGGACCCTCACACCTGGGATTATAGGCGTGCACCCTCATACCTGGGATTACAACTTTGTACCCTCACACCTGGGATGATAGGCATGTATCCTCACACCTGTGATCACAGGCATATACCCTCACAGCTGGGATTATAGGGATGTACCCTCACACGTGTGATTACAAGCATGTACCCTCACACCTGGGATTACAGGTGTGTATCTTCACACCTGGCTTCCATGACTTTTTTGAGGAGCATGCAGAAGATTCTTATTCAGAATGTGGACACCCATATTTACCTAGCATCCATCTACATTGGTTGGAAAATACTGGGGTTTGGCTTTTTAACTGCTGTTATGCCTTTGTGACCTCCCTCCTCTCAGGAAGGCTTCATCCTACAGGGAAAGTCACACATGCTTTCTCCTGGGTCAGCTTAGAGGTTGCAGGAAGTTGTATGAGCATAAGAGGGTAGTCCACAGCAAACACATCTGATCCCCTTGACAGCCCAGGTCACAGATACCAAAGGCCCCCCAGCAGGCTTTCTTCTTATCCAGGGCAGAGCTCTGTTGACCTCTTCCATTCACAGACTTTCGTAGCTAGTTCTCCCAATCACATGCTAACTTAGCAAGGGAAAAAAGACCTTTATTTAAAAAGAGTCATAGCTGAGGTCCTTGTTAAACAAAGCAAGGATACTTTTCCAACCTTAACTATTAGTACGGAGGAAAAAAAAAACTTTTAGTAGATGTGGACAAATGGGACTGTTCTCTGTTATGAGTGGGACTGTAAAGCGGTCCAGTCTCTGTGGGAATCAGTATGGATGTTCTTCTAATACCAGAAGGAGGTCTACTATGTGACCCAGCTGGAAGTAATGAAGACTCCTGGGTGTTTGTTTACTCAAATGACTCCAAACCAACATGTCAGGGAGACATTTGCACATCCACAAACTTACGCGATTAACAACAGAGGCATGGATAAGGACAGCTCAGTGTATACACATTGGGAATTACGTTTCAATAGGGGAAAAATAAATTTGTGTCAGTTGTAGGAAAATGTATGCAACTGGAAATAATTGTACTAAGTGATTGTAGCCAGACTCAGAATGATAAGTCTGTTTTCTCTCATTTGTGGTTCCATACAGTTTCAATACAGTTTCTCTATAGGTTATATATAGTCATATAAAATCCTGAATAAGTAGCAAATGAAAGTAAAAGTGAAATTCTTTAGGGGCACAAAGAGGACTAATGGGAGGGTGTAGGGCCATGTTCAACAGATGATATATACCTGCAGGGGAAAACATCAAGTTAGTTAATGAAAGCATTAAGAAAAAATATATTTATATTGCATTTAAAAATCATCCTAGCATTTTAAATTGTTGTATAAATTTATTGTTTATATAAATCTTTATTATAGTTTTTGTAAAAAGGAATGTTGAGCGTCAGAGTTTTTTTGCATTTTAGTTATCATGGGTGCGCTGTTTATATTTGCTTGGCACATGGCTGTCTATGTAACAAGAGTGAGATGGATTTCGGCGCCATGAGGACCCAGCAATGCTGGAGAGGAGGCTGGGGGAGCAGCCTCTGAGGCAGAGCTGTGCAAATGCCTTCAATCTTTCCCTGTTTTTAATATTAGAGGATATGGAGGGAAACAGGGCAGAACACTGTGTTCTTGGAGAGCAGCAATCAAATGCCTAAAGCTAATGTTTACTTTTTGGGATGTTTTATGAAGGCATTGCTTGGAGATGAGAGAGAGGACCTAATAACAGCCTTTCAGTTGCAGAAATAGAAAAGCAGAGCAGACATGATAATTGAATTTGGTTTGGATGGTCAAAATCTGCATGATTTTCCAGCTGTATTTTCTAAACCATACACTTGACTTTCATACATGGTCTACATTTTGTTTCCTTTGCCTACTGCAGCATTTGGAAATGCCTAATTACTATGTGAGCCCGCCCAGTTTTCTTTTGTTCCTAGTTTTTTCTTCTCTTACAAATGAAGATGCTTTGTCTTCATTACTTCTTGGTGCCCTGTTCCCTCACTTAGCCCTTAAAGCAGGTAGCAGGGGATTTGAGTCAAAGGAAGTCCTGAAATTATTTTCATGGAACATATATGAGAGATTAAATAAGTATGACTGGTCTCTCAGGAACTAAGGCTGATGGCTACTTGCCCTTCTCCCTGTGTAATGCAACCCAGCATACACACTAGGTGAAACAAAAGCAGGCAGAATTTCTATTGTTCTTCAAGATTAGACACCATTTGGGGGCTGGAGCTTGAATTCCATAGAAGTAGTATAATTCCAAGTTCTGATTGTGAGCTATGTAAACACTGGTGTCCCCTGTCCATTTTTGGAGTTATTCAAGGATCACCATGTGTCCCAGTAGACATTCATTTGACCTTGGATGGCTGTTAAAAAAAAAACAACCCCAAAACAGTTCCATGGCCTTGCTATAATTTAATATTCTTCTCTGGTATTTATGTTATGAGTTTGGGACATTGGGAGTTCCAAGGATGATTCTGGAATTGAAAACTTAGTCTCATATATGTGGACTTGCCTGGGTGTGCAATATTAAGAAAATAAAGGATCTATTTTGGTTGGACTTATAAAAGTTCTTACACTGTGTTTGTCTGCTTCACTCTGTTTCTTGGCAGTCCAAGAATATTAGCTCCTAATATTTAAATAAAATGTTCATAAAGTATTTCCAAACTTATTATCCCATTTGATCTCAGTGTATGAATTAATGTGGCATCCCCTTAGAGCAGTTGAGGAACTCAAGTCCAAAATGACCAATAAAGGACAGAACTTAAGCACAGAGCCGCGTGTGTGTTTACTCATTGATCTCTTCCTTCCTTCATTTACCAGTGCTTGTCGGGCATGCACTGTGTGCCCGGTATGATCTTACGGGCTGAAAATACAACTCAAGCCACATTCACTAGGAGTTCACTATCTAAAGAGGTGGCAACTGGGTATTAAAAACTAAACAGCCCCTTTATTGAAGGTGTGAGATACGCCATGAAGGTAAACTATAAGGGACAAGAAGGGCGCACACGGGAGACTCATATCAATCAGCCAGTTTCAGGAAACCATATCTATTCCAGTTAGCTTAAGAAGTTAGTCTTACAGAAAGGCTGGGGTCTAAATGAGTGGCAAGATGTTTGCCTAGTAAGTACAAAGCTCTAGGTTTGGCACTGCAGAAGGCTGAAGGGGAGGGGGAAGAATAAGGAAGAGGAGTGAGGAGAAAAGAAGGGGTGGGGGGAGAAGGGAGGAGAAAGAAATGGTAGGAACTTTAGAAGAGATGGACAACCAAGCTGGGGTATGGCTGTTGGGAGCCACAGGAGCCAACAAAAGCCCACAAGGCATTAGAGGAAGACTATGTTGGAAACCTCACTGCTGCTCTTGTCCATCAGGGGACCCTTGACCAGGTTTTATGTCTACCAGCCAGGCCCCAAGTCCAAAATATTCTACAGTCTCCCAAAACAGCACCACTCTTTGGGTGTCATTTGTTCAAATACATGAGCTGGGGAGGGACATACTGCATTAACAGCATAATATTTGGTTTTCTTGCATTTATATTTAGGAAAGAATGTGGAAGAATTTAAGATGTTAGGTGAAAGGAGGCAGATCTACAGGAAAGAGCATTCTACGCTGCTGACAGCCTATTGGGAGGTTAAGTGCAGAGTGGAACTTTAGGCACTGGAGTTACTGGAAGAAGGCCAAAATGGCTGGAATGTACTAAGGGGTAAACAGGGGCCCTAGAGGACTTTAAAGAGAAGTGAAATATTTATGTTCTGTGAGGTGTGTGGGACATTGTTCTAGCCTTTTTAAGAGTGATTGAAACATTCAGTATCTTACTCTATTCTTTCTATTCCTTCCCATAAATCTGTGGTGTTAAGGTGCCAATATTCTCTAAATTTATTTATTTATTTATTTAGTTTGTTTTTTTTTTAAATACTTTATTTTTTTTTCTTCAAGTTACATCTCAGTCACAAACCCCTCCCTATTCCCCCTTCCTATCCCGCCCTTCCACCCTCTTCCCCCCAGAAGTTTCCCCTTTCAGTCCAACAGATGGTTCCTTCTCTTATAACAGTAAGTATTATACAAAACAACAGATATAAGTATGCCACATTTATGACAGTTAAATGGCCCAGAATAACTTCCCATTGTCCAGTTTATACATATTTGGCCCCTGACTTTAACATTCTACTATCTAACCATCTCCATGAGTTTAAAGGTCTATATCTGACTCAACATTCATACTAACTTGCAACACACTTTTAAGAGTATCTTCTTAGATCTATAACACCCTCTTGATTCCTAAACAACTCAAAATTTAACTATGAGACTCTAGCTCAACCACCTCAGAGACCTGAGAGGGATAAATATATCTGCTTATATAGGAAGTGCAGGGCCTGCAGCTTCCAAAACTAAGAAAGGACATACCAATGACTGCCTGGACAGTTCCCATTTTCTCTCCATACATTCCTGCATCAGTCTTCAGCGTTTGGGTCCTGTTTCTCTGACAGACATTTGTTGTAGAGCCGGGATTATGAAGGACTTACCTACCCTGTCTTGGCAGAGTTAGGCTGTCGACTTCCCTGCTACCAAGTTTTGTCCTTTTTGGACAGCAGTCTGTCTGCAGTTGGTGCAAGGGGTTTTTTCATGCCAAGAGATAGGCTTGCCACTAATTCAACCATCTTACAGTGGAGGTTCTTCGATGCTTATCTTCTACTTGGAGTAGAATAGGGGGTGCTGTCAGGCGCTGATATGTCTCGATATCAAAAAGAAAATCTTAATTTAAGATAACATCTTTGAATGCCATATTCTGCAGATCTCTTGGGGTTTTTGAAGATGCCCTATCCATCTCTTGTATTTAGATAAGCAAATGTTGCTTGTCTCTTAGCAACTTGATTACTGGGTAGTTTAGAGAATATCTGTGATAGACTGTCATAGTAGCTAACAAAGTGACATGTTTGCATGACTAGGAGTTTGTTTTACTTAACTATCCTAGACCGTTTTAGACGGTTGGTATCAAGAGGCCAGAGCTTCACATTTTATTTTTAAGTATCTCTAGGTATGATACCATTAGGAAGCGTTACCTTTAATTTTGTATCAATATACAAAGATCTATTCAATTGTGGTTAAATATACTCTTAATTATGTATCAATACACAAAGATCAATGCCTATGTAGCCCAATACAATCTTAATATTATGTCCATATACAAGGGTCAATACCATTGTGGCCAACTATAATCTTAATTTTGTATCAATATACAAAGATCAATACCGATGTAATCCAATACAATCTTATTTTTGCACAATAAACAATGGTCAATACCACTTTAGCCAAATAAACTACTAATTTTGTATCAATATACAAAGGTATAAGGGCATATTCAATAATCTGCCCCTTTTTCTTGGACCATTCCTGTGCTATGTCTACATCTCATTTTTTTCAAGCCCATGCGCTCCTACATAGGAGAGGAAGAAGGATACAGAAAAGGAAAAGTAGGAAGTCCCTGGGGCTAACCTCCAAAACCCATTAAACAGGACCATTTATCAGCTTGTAATCTCTTCCCCTAAATATCGGAGTTTTCAGTTATCCTTCAAATAACCAAAAAGAAGGGCGGAGAAACACCTTCCCCACCCTCTGGGCATGGGACTTCGCTCTCTTAAAGTGGCTTCCTGCTGATTTGGGTCGTAGTAGACCTGTTTGGGGCCCGAACCCAAATGGAAAAAATGGTTAAAAATGTTAGTACACTCCTTTTATGTTCAGTCCTTCTGTTTTCAGCTGTTTAGATGACCTAAGGGGTTTGTAGGGAGAAGCTGATCTTGCAGGCTTCACTGAGGTTCCTGCCGGGGCATTGTGTAGAGCTGAACGGTCCCAGCGACATTGGATTGCCGTGGTGGTTGCAGGCCCCCGATGGAGACAGCTATTGAGGAAGTCTGCCAGGCAGAATCAACTGGGTCACTCGTCCTCCTTGGTGCCTGATTCTGCTCTCTGCTGAGGTTTCCGCTGTCCAGCCGTCCCCGGGCTCCCCTAATGGACGCTTCGATTCTCCTGGAAAGATAAGAACAGAGCCCTGCCCCAATCCCAACCCTGGGACAATTGCCCTCTTTTTTTTTGGGGGGGGGGCTAGGTAGTACTTCTCCTGAAGCAAATTTGGCCTTCGGACAACATACAAAGCGTTATCTTTCAATCCGGGTTAAAGAAGAAATCATTCTGTCACCTTGGAGCTAAACCAGCTCTAGTGTATATATTTTGAGATCCCAAAGGACAATCTGCCTGCTTCGAGAAGGCCTTTTTGTAAGTAACCTCCAAACCTAGGTCCCTCCAAATCCCATGTGTGTGTCTCTGAACTCTAATTATTGGGATCAGAGACCTGTGTTTCCCATCTGAAGAGATCAAAGATGTGTTCCACCACTCCTGGATCAAAGTCTTTCTCTATTTAGAGTTTGCCCAGCATCAGGCTGACCCTGAGCTCCGGGATCTGCCCGTTTCTGTCTCCAGTGTGCTGGGAGCTGGGACCAAGTGTGTACTCTTCTTGAATGGTGGGACCAAGAGTATGCACCCTCACCACCCCGCTCTGTATGACTCCAGAATACATAAGACCACCAACTCTACGGTGCTCCCCCCGTCTCCGCTGAAGTCAAAGGCATGGGCCAACACCACAATTCTCTTGTATTTTACCTTAGCTCACGTCTTCTGGACACCTGGAGGTCTGCAAAACCAGGCCGAAGGGCTGTATCCTCTATTCCATTCACAGTGTTTCAGCGCTGCCACCTGCCTTTTTTTTTTTTAGTTAATAAATTTATTTGTTTGTTGCTTCAGGTTACATCCTTATCATATTGTCCTCTTTTCCCGCTTCCCAGCCCCACCCTCCCATGCTCTACCCCCTGACCCTTCCCTCTTGTTCCTCTGGGGTGGAGTGTCCCTGCCTAACAGTCTATCACCACAGATCAGGAGTCATATGAGGGCCAAGAGCCTCTTCATTCTCCGGGGGCCTACGAGGCAGTACTGCCAGTGAAAGGTGTCTCCTTGCTACTGGGGGAATACTAAAAAAAAGACCAACAAACACACAAACCCACAAAAACAAAGAATATCCACAAAAAAAGAGAGGAAAAAGAGAAGGGAAAAGGAAAAAGAAAAAAGAAAAAAAGAAGGAAAAAGAAAAAGATAAAAAAAAATTATGTCCATGTTCCTTTTGGTGTGTTGGTTGTAGTACAGATATCCTGTACGATATAGTTAAAATCCTACTATAAGTGAATAGATGCCATGTGCATCCTTCTGAGACTGGGTTAGCTCACTCAGGATGAGCTCCTCTAGATCCATCCATTTGGTTGCAAATTGCATGATTTCATTGTTTCTTATAGCTGAGTAATATTCCATTGTATAGATGTACCACAATTTTTTAATCCATTCTTCAGTTGAGGGACATCTGGGTTGTTTCCAATTTCTAGCTATTACAAATAAGGCTGCTATGAACATAGATGAGGAGACTTCCCTATGTCTCCGTGAGAGGTCCTTTGGGTGTATACCCAGAAGTGGTATGGCTGGGTCCTGAGGCAAGGTTATTCCTAGATTTCTAAGATATCGCCAGACAGACCTCCATAGTGGTTGCACAAGCCTGCACTCCCACAAGCAATGGAGTAGGGTTCCCCTTTCTCCACACCCTCGCCAGCATGTGCTGTCATTTGAGCTCTTTATCTTAGCCATTCTAACAGGTGTTAGGTGGAATCTCAGGGTCGTCTTGAGTTGCATTTCTCTGATGATTAAGGATGTTGAACATTTCTTCAGGTGTCTCTCAGCCCTTAGGGATTCCTCCTTTGTGAATTCTCTATTTAGCTCCATCTCCCATTTTTTGATTGGATTATTTGGTTTCTTGGCTTTTAGTTTCTTGAGTTCTTTGTAGATTTTAGATAATAGCCCTCTATCAGATGTGGAGTTGGTGAAGATTTTCTCCCAGTCTGTTGGTTGCCGTTTTGTTCGAATGATAGTGTCCTTTGCCTTACAGAAGATTTTCAGTTTCATGAGGTCCCACTTATTGATTGTTGATCTCAGGTCCTGAGCTGTTGGTGTTCTGTTCAGGAAGTTGTCACCTGTGCCAATGAGTTCGAGGGTTTCTCCTACTTTTTCTTCTAGTGTCTTTAGTGTGGCCGGCCTTATGTTAAGGTCTTTGATCCACTTGGAATTAAGTTTTGTACAAGGTGATAGGTATGGGTCTAATTTCATTCTTTTGCAAGTGGACATTCAGTTGGACCAGCACCATTTGTTGAAGATGCTGTCCTTCTTCCATTGTGCGGTTTTGGCTTCTTTGTCAAAGATTGGTTGGCCATAGGTGTGTGGGTCCATGTTTGGGTCTTCAATTCGATTCCATTGATCCACTGGTCTGTTTCTATACCAGTACCATGCTGTTTTTATTACTGTTGCTCTGTAGTACAGCTTGATATCTGGGATGGTGATACCTCCAGATGTTTTTTCATTGTACAGGATTGATTTAGCTACTCTGGGCTTTTTGCTGTTCCATATGAAGTTGAGAATAGCTTTTTCCAGGTCTATAAAGAATTGTGTTGGTTTTTTGATAGGAATTGCATTAAATCTATATATTGCTTTTGGTAGGATAGCCATTTTTATTATGTTGATCTTACCTATCCATGAGCATGGGAGATCTTTCCATCTTCTAAAGGCCTCTTCCATTTCTTTCTTCAGGGGCTTGAAGTTCTTGTTATATAGGTCCTTTACATGCTTGGTTAGGGTTACCCCCAGGTGTTTTATGTTGTTTGTGGCTATTGTGAAGGGGGTTGTTTCCCTTATTTCTTTCTCGGTATATTTGTTTGTTGTATAAAGAAGGGCTTCTGATTTTTTTGAGTTAATTTTGTATCCAGCCACCTTGCTGAAGTTGTTTATCAGCTGTAAGAGTTCTTTGGTGGAGTTTTTGGGTTCGCTTATGTATACTAACATATCATCTGCGAATAGGGATAATTTGACTTCTTCATTTCCAATTTTTATCCCTTTGATCTCCTTTAGTTGTCTTATTGCTCTAACAAGGACTTCAAGTACTATATTGAAGAGATATGGTGAAAGTGGACATCCTTGTCTTGTCTCTGAGTTTAGAGGAAATGCTTCAAGCTTCTCTCCATTTAATTTGATGTTGGCTACTGGCTTGCTGTATATTGCCTTTATTATTTCTAGGTATGGTCCTTGTATGCCCGTTCTCTCCAGAACTTTTAGCATGAAGGGGTGTTGGATTTTGTCAAATGCTTTTTCTGCATCTAGCGAGATTATCATGTGGTTTTTTCTTTCATCTTGTTTATGTGGTGAATTACATTGATAGACTTTCGCATATTGAACCATCCCTGCATTCCAGGGATGAAGCCTACTTGATCATGGTGTATGATACTTTTGATGTGTTCTTGAATTCGGTTTGCTAGTATTTTATTAAGTGTTTTTGCATCTATGTTCATGAGGGAGATTGGTCTGAAGTTCTCTTTCTTTGTTGGGTCTTTGTGTTTTAGGAATCAGAATGACAGTGGCCTCATAGAATGAGTTTGGCAGTGTTCTTTCTGTTTCTATGTGGTGGAAGAGTTTGAAAAGTAATTGTGTTAATTCCTCTTTGAAGGTCCTGTAGAATTCCGTGCTAAAGCCATCTGGCCCTGGGCTTTTTTTGGTTGGGAGATTATTAATGACTGTTTCTATTTCCTTGGGTGTTATTGGGCTGTTTAAGCTGTTAATCTGATTTTGATTTAGTTTTGGTAGGTGGAATTTATTGAGGAAATTGTCCATTTTGCTTAGGTTTTCAAATTTAGTGGAATATAGATTTTTAAAGTAATGCCCGAATATTTTCTGGATCTCCTCAATGTCTGTTGTTATTTCTGCCTTTTCATTTCTGATTTTGTTGATTTGGGTTCTTTCCCTTTGCCTTGTAGTTAATTTGGCTAGGGATCTGTCTATTTTGTTGATTTTCTCAAAGAACCAACTCTTGGTTTCATTGATTCTTTGTATAGTTCTTTTTGATTCTAAGTTGTTGATTTCAGCCCTAAGTTTGATGATTTCCTGCCTTCTGCTCTTCTTGGGAGTGTTTGTTTCTTTTTTTTTCCAATTCACCCAGCTTAGCTGTTAGTTCACTAATATGAGCTGTCACAATTTTCTTTTTGAAAGCACTTAGTGCTATGAAGTTTCCTCGTAGCACAGCTTTCAATGTATCCCATAGGTTTGGGTATGTTGTGTCTTCATTGTCGTTGGATTTTAAAAAGTCTTTGATTTCCTTCTTTATTTCTTCCCTGACCCAGTGGTCATCCAGTAAGGAGCTGTTCAATTTCCATGTGTGTGTAGGCTTTCTGTTGATTCTTTTGCTGTTGAAGACCAGCTTTACTCCGTGGTGGTCTGATAAGATACAAGGTGTTATTTCAATTTTCTTGTATCTATTGAGACTATCCTTGTGACCAACTATGTGGTCGATTTTGGAGAAGGTTCCGTGGGGTGCTGAGAAAAAGGTGTATTCCTTTGTGTTTGGGTGAAACGTTCTGTAGATATCTGTTAGGTCCATTTGTTTCATGATCTCTGTTAGACTCAATATTTCTCTGTTTGTCTTCTGTCTTGATGATCTGTCCATTGTTGTGAGTGGGGTGTTGAAGTCTCCCACTACTAATGTGTTGTGATCGACGTGCGCTTTAAGTTTTAGAAGTGTTTCTTTTACGAAAGTAGGTGCCTTTGTATTTGGGGCATAGATGTTCAGTATTGATATTTCCTCTTGATGAATATTCCCCATAATGAGTATATAGTGCCCTTCTTTGTCTTTCTTCATTAACTTCAGTTGGAAGTCTGTTTTGTTTGGTATTAGGATGGCTACTCCAGCTTGCTTCCTGGGTCCATTTGCTTGGAAAACCTTTTCCCAGCCCTTTACTCTGAGGCAGTGTCTATCTTTTGTAGTTAGATGTGTCTCTTGTATGCAGCATAAGGAAGGGTCTTGCTTGCGGATCCACTCTGTAAACCTCTGTCTTTTTATTGGGGAGTTGAGTCCATTGATTTTGATGGATATTAGTGACCTGGGGTTGTTATTTCCCATTAGTTTGGTATAGGTGGTGGTCCTGTGTCTCTTTTGGTTTAGTTGCTGAGGGGTTTTCTATTCCCTTTGTTTTCTTGGGTGGAGTTTTATTCTCTGGGTTGGGATTTTCCTTCTAGGATTTTCTGTAGGGCTGGGTTTGTGGGTAGATATTGTTTAAATTTGATTTTGTCATGGAATATCTTGTTTTCTCCATCTATGTTGATAGAGAGTTTTGCTGGGTAAAGTAGTCTGGCTGGGCACCTATGATCTCTCAGGACTTGTAGTATATCTGACCAGGCCCTTCTAGCTTTTAAAGTTTCTGAGGAGAAGTCAGGTGTAATTCTGATGGGTCTGCCATTGTATGTGACTTGACCTTTTTCTCTTACAGCTTTTAATATTCTTTCTTTGTTCTGTACATTTGGAGTTTCAATTATTATGTGGCGAGAGGAGTTTCTTTTCTGGTCTAATCTGTTTGGTGTTCTGTAAGCCTCTTGGATTTTTATTGGCATCTCTTTTTTCAGGTTTGGGAAGTTTTCCTCTATGATTTTGTTGAAGACATTTCCTGGACCTTGGAGTCAGGAGTCCTCTCTTTCCTCTATACCTACAATTCTTAGGTTCCATCTTTTCATTGAGTCCTTGATTTCTTGGATGTTGTGGGTGAGAGATTTTTTAGCCTTCTCATTTTCTTTGGATGTTGTACTGATTTCTTCCACTGAATCTTCCATGCCTGAGATCCTGTCTTCCATCTCTTGCATCCTATTGTTGATACTCACATCCGTAGTTCCTGTTCTCTTCCCTTGGTTCTCTACTTCCTCTTTTAACTCTGACTGTGTTTTCTTTATTGTTTCTATTTCTATTTTCATGTCTTGTATGGTTTTGTTCGTTTTGTACATTTCCTTCTCCAGCTTGCTTGTTTTTGTATGAAAATCCTTCATAGCCTTGTCCTTTTCCTGTTCAAGCTCTGTCCCCTTGGCTTGGAGCTCTTTAATGGTGTTGTTCCTTGTTTTGAGTTGTAGAATTGTGGCTTCTTTGAATTCCTTCATAGATTTAAGTTCTTCTTGCAGGGACTCTATCACTTTCCATAATGCAGAATTGTCAACGTTTTCATGTGTTTCTGTTGGTGTGAGGTCATCCGAATTGGATGAGCTAGGATAATTCTGCTTTGTTGGAGTCATATTTCCTTGATTTCTATTTTTTTTTGACCTTTGGCCATTGGGTGCGTTTAGCTGTCTGTTCTTGTCGTTTTCTGTGCTTGGATCCACAGTGGATGCTTTGGTGCAGGGGACGAGTTACTTGGCTATCTGTCCTTGCTTACAGGGGGATTTCAGGGTCACTGTGGTTTTAATCATCTGAGGCACTGTGAGCTGGTGCAGCCTATTCCCAGGTTGTGGGTAATGGACCGGAATTGTTTCACTGCTCCCAATTCAGACTTCTCTATGTTGCAGTCTGAGTTATCAGCCTGTAATGGTTCTGATGGTATGGACCTGTTTGCCCAGGCACAGATTCTTTGGGCTTTGTTTGTCGTCACGGAGGCTGACAGCGTCTGGCTCCACACCTAATATATCTGGATTTTCCAGAATACAGCTATGGTCCCGATTTCTGGTTTCTCACTAGGCTTCTCGCCACAGGCCTGGCTTCTGAGCCTGATTCCCTCCCTGTCTGCGAGCCGCGGCTCTCCCTCCCTGGCTGCTCGGCTGTGGGTGCACAGTGCCCCGGATCCCCCGGCCGCCTGAGTGGACCTCTCGCCCCAGCAGCTCAGCCGTGGGTGTGCAGATCCCTGGCCCAGCCCACGCCTGACTCTCTCCCCAGTTGTCCTACCGTGAGTGCGCGGGATTTGGCCCCTCCCGCCCGCCATTGTGTTTCCGGTTTCCACGCTCTGTCGGAACCTCCCGCCCTCCGCTTCGGGAGCGGCTGCGGACCACCCGTTGTGCCCCCTGTTTGTTCCTTGCTAAGACTTCCACTATCTCGCAAAATTTTTTAAGTGGGTATAAGTTCTACCTGAGGTGTGGGGAGTCCAATAGGCTAGTGAACTATCACCAAGTAGCCTCTGATTCTGCCTGCTGTGAGTTGGGGACGATCTTACCAGGCGCCTCTCCAAATGGGAGTTCCCGAATCCCGGGTTTAGTGGCTTCCGTGTCTGCGAGAGATGGGGAGAGAGCCTTACCCTGGGACTTTTAACAGTCCCTTGGGAGCTGTGAGTGTTCCTGGGAGGGTCTAGCCCCTCCGGTTTTTGCACAGTGCGCAATAACTCTGTGTTTTTTATGGCTCTTTTTTCCCCCACATTCAAAATGCGTCAGTGTAGGTCGCCGCCATCTTCCTTCCCGTTAGTTTGTTTTTAAATAGAAAGTGAGTATGGTCAGTTGTTGATGGTTATCTTCACTGTCCACTTGGATAGATTTAGAATCACCTAGGAGATTGGCATGGCATATCTCTGGGTGTGTCTGTGAAGGTGTTGCTCTGAGTTTGAATGACAACATCTCCATTAGGCTGAGGGTCCAGACAGAATTCAAGGGGATAGGAGAGGAGCCAGCTGGACACCAGCATTTGTTTCTCTCAGCTTCCTGACTGTGTATTCGGTGTGACCAGCTCCCTTAGGTCCCTGCCTCTGTGTCTTCCTGCCATGACAGACTATATTTCCTCAAACCAAGAGACACAGACGATCCCCTCTCCCTTAAGCTGCTTTTTGTGAAGTGTCTGGTAAAAGCCCAGGGAAAAGTATCTAAACAAAAAGTCTTCACTGTTCCTTTCAGCAGGTGTACAGTGGATCATCTTAAAAACAAATAGCATTAAATCCCTTTAAAGTTTTCCACTTTTGATTTCTGAGCTCTCAACTATCTTCTAAAATACTCTCTTTGAGGCAATTCAGTGGCCGTCCTGGGTTCACATACTCTAAAAATTTCAATTGAATAGTAACAATAATTTTCTTCATATGTATAAATTCATGTTTCCTTCATTTTTGCAAATCCAGACAGTTTCTTACTCTTTTAATTTTAAGGACCTTGTATGTCAATAGAGTGTAGTTTTGAAGCCAGTTTAAAATCTGCAGTAGTTTTGATTTTAGATTTATTGTATTAAAGGATGTGACAGAGAGAGTGGGGGAGGGAGAGTGTAATGCCTACAGAAGCCAGAAGACAATGTCTGGTTCATGCACAGCTGGCATTAGAGGTGGCTGTGAGCTGCCCATGTGTACAGTGAGAAGTATGCACCCTTAACTGCTGAGACATCTCACTTTCCCCCTATTTTAATTCTAATAATTTCTAATGGTCATTAAGATTTGCTAGGCTTTGGACAATCTGAAGTCATTCTCACAGAGCCAGGCGATCATTTTAAACAGCTCATCCCCACTTTGAGTTGTGTGCAGGCATATCCATTCTCCTATATCTATGAGCTGTGTAAGGTCAGAGGTCATCATTTGCTCCACCCCAAGAGCTTGTTGAATAATGGAATTTGTTCTGTACTGAGTATAAGACAGTAAAGAGCACCTTGCCCCTTAGGCAGGGTATTTTTAGATGTTGTAGGAATACTGTGCTTTCTCAATGGAGTTCTTCTTGTCCTGAATATTGGGAGAGATCAATGTAGACTGAGAACCCAGCTCTTCCACAAAGGACCTCAGTATGACAAAGCAATAGCAGAACAGATATCTACATAGCTCCCTGTTTGCAAGGATGCTTCAAGACCCAGAACATTTCTTCTATGGAGGAGGGCATTGAGGGCTTCATTCTGAAACCTTGAGGGAAACACATATTTGTTTGTGGAGAGTCAAATTTCTTTGATTGAAGGTAAAGGCTGCAGTAACTTAGGGAGTTTGTTTTGACAAACTGTCTTAAATTGAGTTCTCCAAAGTGTTGCTTCTCATCTCGTAGCATGAGATGTTTCCAGTCTGTACATTCAACCCTGATGCTGTCCCATAATGATTAAGGAAGATTAGATGATGTTTAGAACGCAGTGAACTAACTAGCAGGTGAGCAGTTGTTTGCATTTCCTGATTTCTGTAGTATTCTACTGACCTCATCTTTGGTGTAAAAATACTTCCAGCCTAACCTGTCACCCTCCTTTTATGAAGGAGCAGTTTTGTCTGCGGTGTAAATGATGTCATAGTACATGACGAAATAGCCAGAGGGCCTCAGAGGCATCCTGATGCTCAGCTGGCCCGCATTTCCCCATCTGCCAGTGGTTAGTTCCTTGGGGCATCTCTTGAGTTGTGTGGGCATCTCTTTGGGGGTGTTTCTGGGCTTAATTGCAGGGATAAGCCTAACCTCTTCTCACGGCCCTTTAGTCTCAAGGAAAAAGAAAACATAATTGTGTCCAAGTTTATCAGATATTTTGTTTACTGGGCTGTAATTTCATTTGCTGTTGTAGTACCCAAGGGCATGCGCCATTCATTAGCTAAGGACATATGCTTGTCTTATTGCTTTAGACAAATAAAGCTGAATGGTCTCCTGCAGTAAATGAATGGTTAAGCACACTGTGATCCACGCCTAAAGTGGAACAGAACTCAACAATGAAAACAGACAAACTATTGATTCACACATCACAGTAGAGATGAATGTCAGATTCACTTTGCTAAGTGAGAGAAGCCAGACCTAAAGTTAACTAATGCACCATCTCATATATATGGCATATTATAAATGTAAAACCATAGTGACATAAACTGCATTGGTAGATTCTAGGGTCTTGGGCTAAGGAAGGGTTGACTGTACAAAGGTAGCGGCAGGGATCGGGGCAATGGATGTATTTATTCTCTGCCTGCACATGGCATGGAGTACATAACTCTACCTGGTTAAAACTAGAAAGCTGAACATCTAGTAAGTGGATTTCACTAATTTAACATAAATAAGCAAATCTAACATGGAATTAAACAATATCAAGACAATTGCTATCATTACTTGATAGCCATTCTTTGTAGAGTGTGGGGTGGAGTTGAAGTTTGCCAAGGTATGTAAAGTCAGAATTTAAAGTTAACTTTCTTCAAGCTATGCTCTGCCAAATACAGAGACATCTAAATAGATCATTAGATGGTTTTTTAAAAAGGTTCTTTCATGGATGAAGACGGTTCTAGGGGGCAGTGAGTTTTCTTTAAGGGTGTGGCCCCTGGTAGACTATGTCCTAGTTGGTAGCCCTAGAGGACTTTAAAGAGAAGTGAAATATTTATGTTCTTTGAGGTGTGTGGGACATTGTTCTAGTATGCACTTGCCTGTAACCCAAGTGTTGTGGCTGGAAACAGGAGGTTGTTAGGGACTGCTGGCCTTCAGCCTAGCTCTAGGTTCAGAGAGAGAACCTGCCTCAAGGGAGAAAGGTGGGAGTAGTAGAGCAGGATACTTCCTCTAGCCCCCTCTGAGGTATATAGTCACAAACACCTCCACACGCAAGTGTACATACACCACAAACACTATAACACACACAGTGTACAGTAGTTTGCATCCTGTTAACATGCTTATGCAGTGTTTTATCACACACACACACACACACACACACACACACACACACACACACACACA
>CAJQZJ010004381.1:8812791-8831446 GCA_907164525.1 Lophiomys imhausi
CACACACACACACACACACACACACACACACACACACACACACACACTCTTATCCAGTGTTAACATATTGAAGATAAAACAAACTCCAAGATTACAGATTATTTTCTCTAACCAGGGGAAAACAAGGAAATTTAGCTCCCCTAGATTTCTCATGGGTAAAGAAAATTGGGAGATAGAATTAAAAAAATTTCCCAGGTCTGAAAAGAGGATATGATATGTTAATTCCCTTCTCCCTCAGTCACTGAGTTAGTCCCACCTAAGCACTTCCTTTTGCCCTCATCACTGTTTATTTGTATGTGTTATGTATGTGATTGTGTGCATATCTGTGCATGTGTGTGGGGGGGGATGCATATGGAGACCAGATATCGATGTCGATATCTTCTTTGATAGCTCTCTACTTTTTTCTTGAGGCAAGGCTTCTCACTGATCCTGACCCTTATTTGTTCAGCTAGATAGGCTGGTCAGGAAGGTCCTGGGATCCACCTGTCTCTACCAGTTCTATGTTGGGATTCCAGATTATTGCCTCTGTGGCTAAATTTTATCTGGGGGTTAGGGATCCAAATTCTGGTCCTGATGCTTGTGTGGCAAGTACTGTACTGACTGTGCCAACTCCCCAACTCCCCAAGCTCAACCACTGACTCTTCTTGAGTTCTATCATTCAGGGTTAACATGCTACTACTTCAGTAAGTGACCAACTGTGGATCACAGGGCAGGTCTCAAAGACATTTTCAAGTCAGAATTAATGGAGAAGTCTGGCACAGTAGATAATGAGCTAAAACATCAGGATGGGATGGGATGGAATCTTCATGTGTGAGATGGTTCAGATGTTTGGAAATTATTTCTGAACCCAGAGGCTGTGTTAGAGCCACGTGGGACACTGAGTCAACTGAGGGATACACAAGGTTGGTGACAGTAATGATGGGTTTGTTTCTTTCATAAAGAATTCCAATAGTTAGCTACCTGCACAAGATCTATGTAAGATGGAGCCCTTCAACATTCCATTGTGTATGTGGTAGGGGCTTATGCTATATTGACAGCTCTAGGTTGCTAGGGGTAATGGTGTCATTTCTTCAGTGGTGTAACTGCTGGTAAGTTGCCCATTCTCCTGTAAATAGCCCTATCCTCATGCTCATGTAAGCAACTCTAGTTAAACTCAATAACACACACACACACACACACACACACACACACACACACACTCCAAAAGACATTAAAGTAGGAAAGGGGCTAATTATAAAGAAGGGAGATAAAAGATGATAATGGGATGAATATGATCACAATATACTTTATAGATATATGAAATTGTGAAAAAATATGAATTTAGGAGAAGGGAGAGAGAGGCTAAAAAAATTCTGCATGGTTCCAATTGTCTTTCCTTGTTTATGTTAAAATACTTTTTTTTTTCTTTTTTAACTAATCCTGGTTCTTCTGCATAGCCTTAAGGAGAGCCCTCCACTAGCTTCAGTGTTTCTGTTTGCAAAGTGAGGGCATAGGTTCGTTCAGTTCTGGTCAGATTTGCATACCTCAAAACTACTGGGGAAGGCTTTAGCTACACAGTTTACCCAGAGCCACTCTGACCTAACTTGCTTGGTGTGGGTCCCCAGGTGACACTGCTGTGGGACAGCGCTGACACATGCTCACTTCCTGTTCAGAATAAGCATTAGGCCGGGCTGTGGTGGTGCATGCCTTTAATCCCAGCATTTGGGAGGCAGAGGCAGGTGGATCTTTGTGAGTTCAAGGCCAGCCTGGTCTACAAAGTGAGTCCAGGACAGCCAAGGATACACAGAGAAACCCTGTCTCGAAAAACCAAAAAAAAAAAGAATAAGCATTAGTAGTCATGTGACACGTCCGCAAGGCTGTTTCAAAGTCTTGTGAGTGGATACTTGGCCAGCAGAGCAGCTTGCTTTGTGCTTTGAGAAGCCATAAAGAATGCAGAGTTGCTTTATTCGATGAGCCATAAGGCAATGAAATATTTGTAAAAAGTAATAGTATGCATCAGCATGACTGGGTTAAGGGTTTCCCAAATAGCTAGTAAAATATTATTTCTGGTTGTATCTGTTATGATGTTTCTAGAAGAGATCAGCATTTGAAGATTTGTCTTTACCAGTTCTCAAAGGCCCCACTAATAAATAAAGAAAAAGGAGGAGAAAGTAAATTCTCAGCTGGAGCTGAGCCATGCATATTCGGCTGTCTGGAGACCTGGGTGTTCTTGCTCCTATGGCTTTCAGGCTCACAGTAGGGCTCCTATGGCTTTCAGGCTCACAGTAGGGCTCCCATGGCTTTCAGGCTCACAGTAGGGCTCCTATGGCTTTCAGGCTCACAGTAGGGCTCACACCATCAGCTCCCTGGTTCACACTGGATTCCAGCGCTTGCTTTCTGGGTTCTCCAGTGTGTAGATTGCAGGGCTCCTTGTCTCGATAATCACAAGAACCAGTTCCTAAGCTCCTATCCCTGCTTCATCTCTGTCTATTTATATCTCTAGCTTTATAATCTGTGTGCATCCAATCCTATTTCTCTGGGGAATCCTGACTAATACAGTGCTCTGTAGAATTTTAAAAAGCTATTTTAATATATTGAGGATTCATGAGCAATGATTTTTTTTTTCCTGAAGCCTTTCTCATAGGACACCTAATTCATACTCTGGTTCTAAATGTATTTCATCTCAGTACATATCAAACTAGATGTGTGTGTATGTGTGTGTGTGTGTGTTTAATTGAGAGAGAGAGAGAGAAAGAGAGAGAGAGAGAAAGGAAGTGAGGGAGGGAGAGAGAGAGGAGAAGATCTCTAGGAGTTGGAGATGCATTTGGTGTTAGTGTTTTGTGAAGGAGTAGGTTCCTACTACCCTTCCCAGGAAAGTGGCCTAGAGCTCACTATGAATGAGCCAAGCATGATCTTAAGCACTTTAGTCTAGCAACTCAATTATCTCCACAACATCTCCACATGGTTTGTATTACCAATATTCCCATCGTATACACTAGAAAAAACGAGGAACAACTTTTTTCAGTAACTTCACCAAAGATACCTAGCAAATGCCAGGTGGGAAATTCTAACTCAGGAACCCATGCCCTTTATTACCACAAAACACTGCTTCCATCCAACCAGTAAATCACAATCTTTGTTCTGTAAACTGGCAACGAAGCCATGACATCACTTTCCAGTACTCAGGCCACAATGAACTGTTCTGTGGAGAGGAAACTCAGCAGGCTCCTTAACTGCTTTCTTTGCCCTGATTTTGAGAGGCATATAAGGGTATTCACCAGCTTTGGGTGAGACCTCTGTTCCCCCTGAAGCTGGAACCAGACTGAGGGGCAGCTGATCAGCTCTGGTCGGTCAGCCCATTTTCCAGCTCACACCTGTTGCCAGTTTCCTCTGGGGAATCCTGAGGAGTACAGTGGTGTGTAGAGTTTTTAAAAACTATTTTAATATGTCACAAGGTGGCCCCTGGGGTGACTCAGCCTGAGTGAAATCCGGTTCTTCAGGTTGCATTTCCCTGGACTTCTGCCTGTCGGGGTGGGGTGTGGGGGAGCCAAGACAGGCAGGTACAAGGCCCTCCTCCCCTTCGCAGCTGTGATGTGTCTACTTGATGGTTTTTATTTATTTATTTATTTATTTGTTTATTTATTTATTTATTTAAAATGCAGAAAACTTAGTTCTAAGGAACAAAATGACAGTGTATGTATTTTCTGTGTCTTCTGGGTTCTTGTCAGCCTCAGCACTTAGGTATGATAAAGCATTCCCTCTTCTCTTTCCTTCTCACCCCCTCCCTCTGTCTTAATGACCCCGTTCCCTGTATGTCCCATTAACTTAAAAGCTCCATATTACAGCGTATTATCATTTTATAAATTGCATATTTTTCTTGTTTCTTTATTGTACGAGTCATAAAATGTAAAGGTGTTTCTCACTCATACTGAAAATAATTTTATGATGTGTTCGGCTGCGCTAGGGGAAGCTGGTTAATGCATGATGGGAAATGCGGGGTCATTCTGCAAGAGGGGGCAGCTGAAAGAACTTTGTGCCATAAAAGTTAATGAGGAAAAGTCAAGAGCTAGGCGTGTGCTTAGGTGTAAATCTTGATGAGCTGTGCATTAATTTCTCTCTTGGGTTTCAGTATCATTCGGTCCACAGAGCTGCTGTAGAATGAATTGGCTTACTATTATACAGAAGTCTGACATTTTATTTCCATCAAATATTGGAACTTTGGGTTTGTTTCTCACTTGATGCTTTCAAATACAAATTGAGAATCTCTGAGGTTGGTTAACAATCTACTATCAAAAGTTTGTTGAAGGAGAAAAAAATTTTGTAAATATAATAAACGTGGACCTCCACATAATGGTACATGTTTATTGTGTGCATTACTAACATTACATATAACACATGTAATTATGGCACAGACATGGTAAGGGAAAAGATCATACTTCCTCAGTTGAGCATTATTTTAAGACCTCTGTGTGCAGATTCCCCTTACTGGAATGTTCTGCTCAACTGTGGAGGTCATTTTCCCCCTCTAGTCATTTCCATCAAATCTCTCCAAAGAAGGTGTCTCTAATATCCATGTAAATTACTCACTCACAGGACATTCTTCTTCACACACACTACCCAGTGGCCCATTGTCACACATCAGATAGTCTTCTTGCTTGTTTAGGAGTTTACTGTATGTCTCCACCCTGTGAATGTAAACGTGTACAAAGGAGATTTTTGTCTGTCTCATTTGCTCCTGTAATCTAGCTCCTTAAAAGTGAAGGCCTAGTCACTAACATTTGCTGGAAGGAGAGAAGTGAAGGAAGGAAGAAGAGAGTGGGAGAGAGGGAGGGAGAAAGGTGGGCAGGGAGGGAAGTGGAAGATCTAGGAACAGAGTTCAGGTATCCTCTGCTGTTTTATGCAGTGGGCGGAGCTAAGCAGTGTGCCTTGGTTGAGATCTTGAAAGATGGCTGAGTGTGGCTTCAAGAGCAGAGATTTTCAGGTTAGAACCTCTAAACAGGCAGTTAGGCTGGAGGAGTTGGAGTACTCTCAGTACTTGGTATTGGATATTGCCCAAGTTCAGAACAGATGTCACAGACAGAAAACTAGGGTGTTGCAGGATGTGGGGGGGCGGGGTGAGGTGGGAAAGGAATACAAGGCTTGCATGAAATTGTAGGGACAAGCTGGAAAGGACATAGATTAGAGAGAAAACTGAAGGAGGGGCACAGTGAGCAATGGCTGAATCTCAAGAAGACAGAAGCTGCCCCAGTCAGTCACTTGCCCAACACCATTTTGCAAAGATGGCTGGCAGGTGACCAGGCATTCTTCTGGGCCCACACACTGCAGATTTGGTGGTAAATGAGCTTCCACCACCACCAGTCTGGGAAGAATCTACCTTTGTATCTTTACCATGGTGAGCTAGCTACCACTGCCCTTGCTGTGTGGAGGGTAGGAGGTACCAGGGGCTGTGTGGCACAGGTGGTGTTGAAAGGTAGAAGCTGTATGAGAGCTTAAGAATGAAAAATGAAAAATGAGACCGTGTTCTGCTGCAGGCATAGTCTTGGGAAAAGAAAACCTCTATGATACAATTAGTCTTGGGAAAAGAAAACCTCTATGATACAATTAGCCCACCCTCTCCAGCCCCCTGGCCTCCACTAGACATAGGAAGGTAATATCTTTTAATCATTTGAAAACCGAGAAGCATGGGAAAGGCCTTGAGAGTTTAGAAGCACAGCTCTTGTTGTGAACAACAACAACAAAAAAAAGATATTGATTTTCAGTATGGATAAAACATTTAAAGTAGTTTTCAAAAACGTTTCAGCTCCTTTGAGAATCAAAGGTGAAGATAAAGACACACCCCAACACTTTTATGACCCATGCCATAGTTGGGTGAATGTTCTGCATTTACGTGCTTACGTATCTGTCTGTGTATGTGCATGGTCGTATGGGTATGCAGGTCACATGCATGTGTGTGGATGTGAGTGTAGAGGCTACAGGTTTATGTTGGATGTCTTCCTTCATCTTTCTCCAGCTTGTTTTTCAAGATCGGGTCTTTTGCTGAACCCAGAATACATCAATTCATCTGGGCTAACTGGCCAACAGCTCCAGGGATCTGCCTGTGTTTGAGTCCCGGTTTTGGGGGTTACAAATGCATGCCATTGTGCCACTCTTTGCAATGGTGCTGGATACCAGCACTCAGGGCCTCATAAGAGCTTCTTGGCCCTATGCTAAGTATTAAATATATGCCCCAACTCCAATATCCCACACTGCCTTGTGCCCACACTTTCCACGCAGTCCTTTGTGATGGGTATTGCTGATTCTTGGCTTTTAATCCAAACTCAGTTATTTACTTCTTATGCAAGAAAGAAGTCTCCATCTCTCAGTGAGCTTGATTCTCAGTGCTCTGTAGCCACTGGGCTTCTCCAACACATTCTGACTTGCCCTCTACCCCAACCATTTCTTAGTGTATCTTGAAGCTGACTTTACCCTGCCTGCCCATCATAGGCTTCTAGCAGCTCAGGACTCTTTCCATGTGAACTCTGAGTTCGCTCTTCATCTGAACTTGGCAGTGGAGATAGTCACTGAGGCCAAGGAGTCAACCAACTGTCAATTCCTCCACGCAGTTCCTTCCCAATCCAGCTTAGGCTACCAGCATTCATACCACAGGTCTCTTGTTCCCTTTGTCACACTACCCTGGACACACACAAGCCTCTTTTGTCAAGAGTAGCAAATAACAGCAATGTTTCCTGGAGCAGTAGAGCCTAATCTTCCCTGCAAAGAGAAAGAAAAAAAGTAACCTTTCAAACAAAACAATACGATGGGAGTATTTTCTTTTCCTTTTCCCTCTTCTTTCCTTGTGAGCTTGCTACCATCTCACTTTATTAGACTGAAATTACTTTCCCTAGAGAAAGCATCCCTCAAATTAGATAATGCTAAGTAAATGTCATTTTTTTCGATACACACAAATTAGTTGTGTGTCCTTCTGAAGTTATCTGGCCTGGGAAGCACTGTGCAGGGTGCCATTGGCATTGACTGCCTGTGGGGGAGGGAAGACTGTGCTACGTCCCCCATTTGGACCTTGGCACGTTTCGTGGCGGTGTGTACAAGGAAACTGAACCTCTTCTGCTCGGCTCACTGCTTATCAGGAACACACACTAGCTGCCATGCGCAGGGCAGCAGAGGAAAACAAAAACAACAGTAAATGGAGGCCTTTGTCATGGATTAAAAGGGTTTAGAAACATCTGAGCTGTGCAGTTTCCCAACGCTGACACTGCCAATGACTTTGTGACAGAATGCTGGGAAATGTGCTAACTGGGTTAGATAGCACTAGTGGGGCAGCCAACAGTCAGGCTTTTGTTGATGGCCTCTTATCTGTGTGAGTGTGTGGATGCGTGGTTCACAGATAAAGTGACCTTTTGCTGAGCGGGAGAATAAGGTTAATGATAATACAGCATTGCTACTGGCGATTGGAGCTGAGGGATCCCCAAAGATTGTGATTCCTGGGCCAATTCTTCTCTTTCAAGTGGGTTCATCTCATCTACGTTTTCAACTTCTTTCATTTGAAAATTCATCAGGGGCACTGGAGAAAGGGTCCTAGCTTTGTGCATAAATACAATGTCTGGTTACATAAATGTGTGGACGTCAGGGCTCAGGAACGGTCTAGAGATTGTTCAGTGCTACACCCAGCGATTCATTCCTTTTAGTTCTGATGCCCCTTTCTGTCTTAAAAAATACTTGTATGTGGCTTTCCACATACCTTTGGTTGGATTTATTTCAAAACAGTTGGCGTTCTCTATACCTTTCTCTGATAAAACAATTACACAGGATATTAGCAAGGCCATAGAAGACAAACTGCCTCTATCAGTCAACGTGATCTAATTAACATTTATGGAAAACTCTCCTCAGTGATAGTAGAACAAACTCTCTTTTCTAAGACAAATGGAACCTTTTCCAAAATAGCCACATTTGGAGTCATCAGGTCTGAAAGACTGGCAAAGAATTCAATTCTTGTAAGATACATGTTATCACAATGGAATTTAACTAGACACTAGTAATGAGAAGAGTTCTGCAAATTCACTCCAAACTAACACTTTTCATTTATAAGATGGCTAACCTTATAGATAAACACAACACCAAGAATGATTATATAGGGTCTGGAAGTGGTTCCTTTTTTTGTTGCATTTATATGTGTGTACGTCCATCTATGTGCATGTGAGTGCAGGAGCCCTCAGAATCCCCTGGAGCTGGAGTTACAGGCAGCTGTGAGCCACACAATGTGGGTGCTAGGAACCAAACTCAGGACCTCTGGAAGAGCAGCAAGCATTCTTATCTACTGAGCTGTCTCTCCAGCCCTAGGGAGGAGTATTTTTGTTATGAATGGTTTTGAAAGTCTGCCAGTGCAGTACTTTTATTTAAGACTTTGATCTCTTAGAATTCAGTTGTTCCTTAAACTGGTGTTTCTTTAAGTATTTTACTCCAAAAAAAAAAAGAAAGAAAGAAAAGAAATCTGGTTGTGTGTTCTGAAACCACTCCAGTCCCTCCACTCCTCACAGAGTCTATATTCTCATATAAGGGGTGTGAGGCACTCTTAATTCTGGGTCTGAACTTGAGATTTCGTGCTTACTCAAGAGGCCCTTCTATTTGTCTTAGTCACTTTTTAAATTTCTGTTATAAAGCACCATGAACAAGGTAACTTATTAAAACATAACATTTAATTTGGAGCTCACTGTTCCAGAGAGTTAGAGTCCCTGGCCATCATAGCAGGAAGCATGGCGCAGGCATGGTGCTAGAGCAGTAGCTGAGAGCACACATCTGGATTTACAAGTACCAAGCAGAGAGAGCTAACTGGGAAAGGCATGGACTTTGGACCTCTCAAGGCCCACCCCCCGTGACACACCTCCCCCAACAAGACCACACTTCCTAATCCTTCCCAAACAGTTCTGCCAACTGGAGAGCAAGTATTCAAATATATGAACCTATGGTGGCCATTCTCATTTAACTGCCACACTCTGTCTTGAATCTTATCATCTGGGTATTTTGCACATCAGAAATTTTTCTGAGTGAATATTATTTCTTACATTCTAGTTACTCTGCCCAGAGTCCCACCTTCGTCCATGGCTATATGGAAGACTCTTGTTTCAGTTGTTGCCTTGGCTTCCCTTCTCCTCCCCTCCCTTCTCCTCTCCTCCCCTCCCCTCTCCTCCTCATCCCCTTCCCTCCCTTTCCCTCCTCTCCCCTCCCCTCCCCTTTCTTTTCCTCCCTTCCTCTTTCCTCCCCTCCCCTCCCTTCCTTTCCCCTCCTCTTGTGTCAACTTTAGGAACTCCTTTCTCTTCTTCCCATTGTGTACCACTTGTGTGACTTTCAATGGGGAGATGTGAAGCCCCACCTGTTCACCCCAGACGACAGCCCGAAGAAATGATTTCACTCAAGCTCAGCTTAGTGACGGGATTAATTTTGGGGGAACTTACAGGAGCGTGGCTTAGAGGTTATTTAGAGCAGCATGGGTAAGTCAAAGGCAGCTGCAGCACCAAAATCCTGCCCTCGAATGAGTGGAAATTGCCCACTTTCCAGGCAGGTCCACCACAGAGTCTCCTCTGCCCCAGCAATTGCTTACTGCTTAAAGAACCTCAGAGAAAAGCCTGGGAAGCCTTTTAAGCTTCCTGAGCCTCCTGATGATCTCCTTTCCTTTCCGATCTCTTCTTCCTCCTCCTTCCTCTGTATCCTACATAGCTTGAGTATTCCATACCTAAAATGCTTGAGGCAAGAAGTCATTTGGATTTCAGATTTTGGGATATTTGCTTATACATAATGCGATAACTTAGGGATGGGTTCCAAGTGTAAACATGAAGTTCACTTAAGTTTTGTACAACTTATTCATGTAGGTTAAGAGAATTTAATGCATGTAGGGCACCCCACACCAGAGGAGTAAGATAGGTGGGAGAAGGGGGAAAGGGTGGGAGGGGGAGAGGGTGGGAGAGGGATGGACGGAGGGGCCTGTGATGGAGATATAAATGGAAGTAATAAATAAACATAAAAAAAGAAAATTTGACGCAGTATTTTATGGTCATGTTTTAAGAGCAACCTGTCACATGAGGTCAAGGGTGCTATTTTCTACTTGTGACACCACATTGGTATTTAAAAGCTTTGAAATTTTAGAGCATTGTATATGTGGAGGTTTTATATTAAAGATTTTCAACAATAGTTGGATATAGTGGCACACACCTTTAATTCCAGCACCCTGGAGGCAGAGGCAGGCAGATATCTGCTTCCTGATTGGCTGAAGCCAAGCCATTCGTGTCTTCGCTACAAGGTACTCGTGATGACAGGAACTCTGTCTACCCTCTACTTGTATAGATGAAAATGCAAGGAAAGCGTTCAGAGATGTTGACAATTCAAAATGTTGAATGTTTACTACAAATGCCAAATATTCCCAAGTTTGTGTGTATGTGCACACGCACGTGGGTGTGTGCATGTGTGTGTGTGTGTGTGTGTGTGTGTGTGTGTGTGCATGTATGATGCATGTTCTGTGCTGGTGGGAGAATATGTATGTGTGCATGCACACGGATGTAAGAGATAGATGTTGGGTGTCTTCCTTTGTCAATTCCCACTGTCTTTTGGTTTTTGAGGGAGGGTCTCTCACTGAACCTGGAGCTCAGCAATTTGTCATGACTGGCTGGCAGGCAAGCTCCAGTGGTCTCCCTGTCTTCACCTCCCCAGCACTATATTTATAGGCAAGTGCTGCTATATCTGAGTTTTTATAAGGGTGTTGGGGATCTGAACTCAGGTCTTCATGTGAGCATAGCAAACATTTTAGTGACTGAACTGTCTCCTCAGCCCGTCCTCCTTTGCCCCAAATGATTTTTTACTTCAAAAGGTATTCCAAGTGACCTTCAACTTCTATCTGCAGAAAGTGTCATATATTTGGTAATGTATTCGAAACAGCCAGGCAAGTGTTGCTTTGTTGCTTAGGTTTGTTTTGTTTTGTTTTGGTGTGTGTGTGTGTGTGTGTGTGTGTGTGTGTGTGTGTGTGTGTGTATGTGTATGTGTATATGTGTGTGTGTGTGTTAGAGTGGAAAAATACTTATGGAAATCTTTCATCAAGGGATTCTTAATAAGGTTGAACACATTTTTTTTCTGCAACCATGACAGACAACTACCTAACCAGGTGGTTGAGGTCACAGAAAGAGTCCAACTCACCTTCCTGGGTTGGGGGTTGGAGGTGGGGTGTCTGTAACCGTGTAGAGCTCCAAGTTAAAAATTACTGTATTAACTTTGATCTACATGTGGAATACGGAAGCCAGCTTGCCTTAAAAGGATAGGCAAATGACACTTGCAAAGCCATTTTCCATCCTGTGTGCACTCCTCAGTCCGAAATTTCATCATGTAGAAACAGTTGAAGCATTCAGTGGGACTCCGTGAAGAGACAGTTTCTTTTGCCAATATGCATTGATAGGGGGCTACGTGTTTGCACACTCTGCTCATCTCACCTAGCCGGGAAAAAATTCAAGGGGCCAGTGGGTTACTTTTTAACCAGTGGATGACTTCAACACATTTGTTATGTACTCCTCTTAAATCTGCATGCATATTGCAAGTGATAGGGAAGAGTTTGTCTATAGGATGGAAGTGCAATCTAGCTCTGATACCTTTTATCTCACTTACCTCCCGGGTTGACTTGGCAACCTGGCTGGAGAGGTGGGTGTTCCCATCCTCCCTCCTGTTCCACGTCCATTACTTCAGAAGCTGTGTGCTTGGTTGGTTGAAGAGAATGGATTTCCCTAATAGAGGAGGGCCAGTCTTTGGTCAAGGCTATTATTATGTGAAAGCCACCACACCTGTTAGAACCTCAAACCAGCACTCTGGAGTCTGTTTATATATTTGAAAAAGAATAGACTTTGCTTTTAGGAGCTTCCTTTAATGACTGTAAGAGCTTGTGTTAGCACATACTTATAACCCCAGCACTCTGGATACTGAGGCTGGAAGATCTTGGGTTCAAGGCTGACCTGGGTGTAGGCAGTCTAGTAACTTATAGGCCAGTTTGAGCTACATAGAAAACTCTCAAAGGGTTAAAAGGAAGAGAAGAAAAAGGAAAAAAAAAGAAATTAATAGTAGCTAGAACAAGTACTCATTTTGAATCAACCTGTATGTGGTAGTCATCTTTCTTCTTTCATTTTTCTTGTCTGTATTGTAATTTCATTCATGTAATTTTCACTGAAATATAAATATTAGCTAGTTCAATTTCTCCACATGTTATCATCTTCTATGACCACAGTTCATTGGAAAACTAAGGAAACTAAGCTGTTTCCTTGCTGTTAGCCAAACTCTTAATCATTCTATTATTTTATTTTTATTTCACCAGTATTCCCCCAGAACTGTTCATTGGTTATAGGATCCTGACCGGGATACCACAGTACATTTGGTCATCAGGTTCATGGTAGTCAGTCCTTATTGTTAACCAAGAGGACTTGGACTCATCTAGGGGACAGAAACACCTTTGAGCATCTCTACAAGGGTATTCCCTCCTCAGTTAAGCCTCTCTTAACTGAGGAGGGAACACCCATCCTAAATATTGGCATCATTTTGTAAGCTTATATCTCAGACAGAATAAAGGAGAAAAGGAAAATGAGAAAGCCACGCAAAGACCAGCATTCCCATTTCTCTGTTTCCTCATCATAGACGGAATGTGACGAGCGCCTATTCTTTCTACTGCCACGCCTTCCTTGCCCTGATGGATGGTCCATCCTCAAACTACGAGCTAAAATAAATTCTTCTATCCTTAGGTCACTTGCATTGAGGATTTCTGTCACAGCACCAAGAAAAGTAACTGATCCATTGTCTTTATTGGTCAGAGCCTGTATCAAAGTCTGTTTCCATGATCATGGCTGGTCATGTATTTCACAGATGATGGGCTGATTTGGGTTGTTTTGATTTCTTTTCTAGATTGCACTGGGCTTGTGAAGTTCTGATAAGAATGCCTTCAACTGAGGCGACTTTCTTTTATTAATAGGGAGAATGTGAAACCAACCAGACTTAGCACATTGAAGACCAGCTCCATCATGATGAAGGCTGTGCGTGGGTGTCTTCACCACTAGGCTACTATTGTTTTCCCCTTTCCTATCTATTCTTCAGAAGCCAGTTCTCAGTCCAGCATTCCACCCCTTAGAAGGGTGTGTCTGCCTGTACTATCTGGCAACTGTTGTGTGGAAGTTTCCTTAGGAAAGATTTGTCTTTTCTTCTATCATGTTTTGAATTATTAGATCATGTATTTATAGAAGTGCAGTGCAGTGTGTATCTAGATGTTCTGTACTTTCAGCCTCAATCACACGCAGGCTCCATTTTCTCCTACTCAAATTGCTTCAGTTTCTGCTATCAGGAAATGTGCTTTCATTTCTGGTCCTGTGTCCTTTTTGATGTGTTGTCACTATTTGCTGTTGTTGTTGTAGTAGTTAACTTCTTTACCTTTGGGCTCCAGAACATGCTCCTAAGTGATTCTCTGAAATATTTTTAATTCCCCCATTTTCAGAGAATAATATACTCTTGATTGTAATAAGCTGTACTGCATGTTTTCTGTGATGGACTGTTTAGTTTCCTGGAAACTGGAGGGACACAGGAGGGAATAAAAAGAGTGCAACTTTGGACTTCTGGGGAAGTGGAGTAACCAAGGCCTATAGAGGAAAGGTGATGTCCATTGGGGGGGGGGGGTGTGTGGCATTGCCATCTGAAGTTTTCATCTGTCATCTGTCTATCATTTAGATATCTATGTATCTCTACCTATCATCTGTATGTATGTATGTATGTATGTATGTATGTATGTATGTGTGTGTGTATGTATGTATGTATCTCTACCTATCATCTATTTATCATCTGTCTGCCCATCCATCCACCCACCCAGCCACCCACTCACCCATCCATCCATCAATCTATCCATCTTTGAGACAGGGTCTCATGTAGCCTAGACTGGCCTCCAACTTTCTGCATAGCTAATGATAACGCCTGATCCTCCTACCTTCACCCTATAAGTGCTGGGATCACAAACTTGCACCGTTACATTCAGCTTCATGCAAATTTCATCTCTTAGGCCTGGTTTGTCTCACTACTGTGGGAATATTGACAGGCAATTCTAGGCTTGTCTGTGTCCACTACTTAATCCATATGGGGTTTAGTGTTCATTATAAGTTACTTTTCATTAGGACCAGGTGTTTGAGACAAAGAATAATGCCACTGTTAATGAGCAGATTTTCCTACTTTGTCTTAAGCAAATCCCTTAACCACGGAGCATCATCAGTATCATGGTAACAGGTATCATGTTAGACCTTCACTTGATTTTGTGAGTTGAGAAGCCAGAGACCCCTTTGCTTAGTGATCAAGGAGGAGAGACAAGGCAGGTTCTGAATCTCCCAAAGTGTGTTACCCACTGTAAACCCTCAGCTGTCTTATGTATAAGAAGACCGTGATGTTAGGATGCTGTGAAGATTAAACTAGATGAAATTTATCAATGTGCAATACAGAACTGGCACATAGCAACAACATGTGGCTGTCACAGTTTATGATGAAGGCTATTTTTTCCATTTTAGGGTGCTTCCTTACATTAATATTATAGAGGACCCCACGGCTTTGAACACCTACACTATCCGTTCTCCTTACGACTTCTTATGCAAGGCCATTTTGGGAGAGTGCTTACGTCATCCTGAGCAGATGAGGTGGAAGGTTGGAGACTGATACTCTCTACTTTTCCCAACTCACCACAACCGAGACAAGAGCCAACTTTATCCGCAGGTCGAATGCAGATGGTTTACTATTTTATGTAGATGTCAGCTGATCCTTCCTGGTGAGCCACTTTATCCTTAAGAACATCATGGGATACTGTTAAAAATTCATTCTCCCATCACATGATCATCAGCCTCCAGGCAACAGTGTGACAGGCGGTCATTTTATTATTTCATTTTCTTGTGATAGATGAGACTACTTGGATGGTTTGTTTATATATATACACATACATACATACATACATACATACATAAATACATACATACATAAATACATACTTACATACATACATCTTTTTCTTCTCATTGCAGCTAGAGTTAGGGGTTGCTTTTGCAGCAGGTTTGTGCCTACTGTGACCATGCTCTTTGTGTGTGTGTTTCTACACATTAAGGACAACAACCTAGCCCTTTCTGCTTTTTGGCTTTAATGATACCACGTAGTATCACAGACTGTAAGGGTCTGGCATCTGAAGGATGGAAGTATATGATGTCCCTAGGGAGCTTTCCTCTGGTCAGCTGCTAAAGATGCCTGAGTCCCGAGAGCAAACCAACTCATAGCAAACCATCCAGCCACCACGTTCCATCTGATCTTGTTTTACTTTACAATGTTAGCTTTAGAGGAGTGACTGCTCTCCTACAGTGTGCCTAATTGCCACTTGTCAGCAGCTCAGTTTGGTTCCTAGATGCATGGCCATGTGGTTCTGAGTGGAGACAGGCACTTCCAGGAAGACACTAATGGGACTCTTTTCTGAAAATAAATATCCTTCTCACTGTTTACTACATTTTCTTTTTAATTCAGACTCATGTCTGATTTTAGAGGAAATTGCTAGTTGCTTTCTAAGTTGCTGATGAAAAGATGTTTCCCAAATCTACTTCCTAAGTCAGACAAAACTACTCATGTGTTAGATGTCAAGACCCTGCTTATCCTATGTGGGGTGCGGAGTGGATTTAAGTACTGGGTGCTTCTGTGTGTTACAATAAACTCTTGATGGATTTAGGTGCTGATTGCATGGAAGTATTCATCTTATGACAGTTCATGAAGTCATACATGAATGATTTGTCTACTTTACTATAAGTATGTCCTGCTTTATTAAAAAGGTTACTTTTTGTATATTATCCAGATAATAGAATATTATTCTGCACTAAAAAAATGAGCTTCACTTAACACACATTTATTGCTGGTGGGAGTGCAAGCTTGTACAACCACTATGGAAATCGGTCTGGTGATATCTTAGAAAACTTGGAATAGCTCTACCTCAAGACCCAGCCATACCACTTCTGGGTATGCATCCAAATGATTCCCCACCAAATCACAAGGAAGTTTCTTCATCTATGTTCATAGCAGCCTTATTTGTAATAGCTAGAAACTGGAAACAACCCAGATGTCCCTCAACTGAGGAATGGATAAAAAAACTGTGGTATATCTACACAATGGAATGCTACTCAGCCATCAGAAACAACTAAATCCTGCAATTTGCAGCCAAATGGATGGAACTAGAGAAGCTTATCCTGAGTGAGCTAACCCAGACTCAGAAAGATACACATGGCATCTATTCACTTAAAATCAAATTTTAGCCATATAGTACAGGATAATTATACTGCAACCAATGCACCAAAGGGAACAGGACATAGACTGTGTTTCCTGTCAGTGAGACACTTTGCCCTAGTGGTGCTGCCTTGTAGACCCCCAGTATATGAGGAGGCTCTTGGCCCTCATATGACTACTGAACTGGGGCGGGGGACTGTTATGTAGGGAGGAGTGGGATGGAAGGGATAGAGGATAGAGGGTGGGAGGGCGGGACTGGGAGGGGTGGAAAGAGGGCACTGTGATAGAGATGGAACCTGAAGTAATAAATAAATATTTTTTAAAATACCTAAATAAACATAACTAAGTGAAGTAAGGCTATCTGAAAAGGCATCATGAGCTAGGATCCCAACCATATGGTCTAGAAAACAAGCAAACCCATGGAGACCATAGAAAGCATTGATGACTGCCAGGGATTCGTTGGAAAGAAGGATAATGGAAGGATAACATAGTCAAACCACTGAAGACTCTCAATGTGATGAAACTGTTCTGTAGGATGCTTCAGTGGTATCTGGACACATTCTCATAATCCACAGAATGTGGAACACCATGAGTGAAACTTAGTGGCAGCTATGGGCTCTGAGAGATGGAGGCAGAGGAATTTAAGTTAATCTTTGGTAATATATGGCTGTTTTGGCTGGGGATATTGATAATAAGGTGTGTGTGTGTGTGTGTGTGTGTGTGTGTGTGTGTGTGTGTGTGTGCAGGGGGAGAAAGTGGGGAAGCACATGGGATATTTCTTAAACTTTCTATGAACTTCTCTAAAGAATATTTCTATGAGACTTCTCAGTATTTCTATGAGACTGCTCTGAAAATAGTCAATTATAAAGAGAATCACACACATATTTTGTTAGTCATCTCCCTGTCTCTATTAGTTACTAGTCATTTTTCTCATTTCTGTGATTTCATAACTGACAAGAACGACTGAAGGAAGACAGGTTTATTTTGGATAAATAGTATGTCATGGCAGGGCAAGGGTGGTATTGAGGGTGGCTTTGGCTGTGGTGGCAGAATTATGGGGTATCTGGTCACATTGCATCCATACTTAGGAACTGAGAGAGATGGGCAATGACCCTCACTTGCTTCCTCTTTTTTACACAGTTGGGTATCCCATGACATGGTGCCACCCACATTCAGGGTGTATCTCCTCCTCTCAGCTAAATCTCTTTGGAAATATCTCAGATATGCCCAGTCACCACATCTTTGTGGTGATTCCAAATCCAGTCAGGGTGGCAAGTTTAACCATCAGAGCTACTTTAACCAAGACTTGACATAATCACCTTATAAAAGCAGGTTTATTTTGGCTCACAGTTTTGGAGGGTTTGGTGTATTATCTGTTGACCCCAAGACCTTGGGACAAACACTGCATCATGACAGGAAAGTAAGGTAAAAGGAACTGCTCAGTGTATGGCCAAGAAACAAAGGAAAGGACAAGGTGCTCAAGTTCCACAAGGGCATGTGCTGTACTACCTGAAGACCCTCTATTGGTTCCAGCCCTTACTTAAAGAACCACCAGTCCATAATGGAAACACGGTAGGGTTCAAGCCTTCAACACATGCTTTGAAAGGACATTTAAAATCCAAACTATAGTGCACATAAATTTTACTTTTAAACAGGAGCCTTTACTTTTGTTGTTATAAATAGAACCACCCCTCCCTTTCTCTCAGATGCCAGCTCAGCCGTGCTGTACACAGGTATGTGAAGGGTACAGGGAGGTAAGAGAAAGTAGCTGTCAGGGACAACCATTTGCTCTTTCTGAGGTGGGCTAACTGTCTAGAACAGAAGACATCTTTAAGAACTATGTTCTTACAGGATTATTTACTAATACCCATTACAGCAGCAAACAGAGGATTGGGGCATGTGCTTCTGGGTGTAAGGTGTTAGTAGCAGGGTCACCAGACTTCTGTTTGTTCATAGTTGTTCAATGAGGTTTCAAATTTCTTGGAAGAGAATATAGGCAGGAAGGCACATAGTGCTAAGCTCTTCTGAGCAGTCAATACCCAGGAACTGTAAATGTGGGGTTTAAAAGTAGAGTGTATGTGGAAAGCAAAGCAGATGACTTTTACTGTAGTTAAATTTTCATGGAGTGTGTGCCTGTAACTGTTCATTAGTTCGTTAGAGGTAAAGCTGCTTGTTAAGTACCAATCAATGCACAAGGAAACGAACTCTTGTCTCTAAGAATTCACTAGTATGTCGGGGAATAGGACAGAGTCTACGATTAGTAACAAAGAATGACACACAGTGTGACAGTACAGGGTGTTAGAGTATGTGAGGGGGCTCTCACCTTAGTTGGGAGAGACCTCGTGTGTGTGTGTGTGTGTGTGTGTGTGTGTGTGTGTGTGTGTGTGTG
>CAJQZJ010004381.1:8835207-8918790 GCA_907164525.1 Lophiomys imhausi
ACACACACACACACACACACACACACACACACACACACACACACACAGACACACACACAGAGACACACACAGACACACACACAGGTCTGACACCACCAAGTCTCACATTATAGCCACTCTAGAGAAGGTGCTCCTGGACTGGAGTCCATGGCTGGGATTCAAAGACTTTATGAAATCTCTGACCTGTGAAATTTTAATACCAATGAACTTTTAAAATATCATATTCTATGTAGTCATTTTGTTGGCATGCGTGGGTGGATGTGGATGTGCATGCATGTGCAGGCGTCACAGAGGTCGGAAGACACTGGCAAGCATGAGTTCGCTTCTCCCACCATGTGGGTCCTGGGATTGAGCTAGAGGTCTTCAGACTTAGTGGTAGGCGTTTTGCTCACTGAGACAAGCTTGCTGGCCTACGGTGAACCTTTCTCTTTCCGAGAGGCCCTCCTCTGATCTGCAAGCCTGTGGCCTATGTGGCATGAGAATGACTGGCTAGGAGAAGGGTATCCTAAGTGGCACAGAGGGAGTGTTACCGGCATGTTCTTCCCATGTTACCAGCAGACTGCTCTCAGTTTTCTCTTGCTTGTCATGCTCCTCCTCCAAGTTGCTCCTTTATGATGATGAGTGGGCTTCTTAGTCTTTTGTTAACCTGATACATGGCAGGGTCATCTGGAAGAGGGAGTGTCAGTTCAGGAATTCTCTCTACCAGATGTGCTTGCAGGCAAACCCATGGAGCATTTTCTTGACTAAGAATTGATGTGGGAAGGCCACACTACTAGGAGTGGTGCCCGATTTGAGAAGGTGGTCCTGGGTTGTGTAAGAAAGCAGAGCCATGGGGAGCAAAGCCAATAAGCTCCCCCCATGGCCTCTGCTTCAGTTCCTGCCTCCAAATTCCTGCCCCTCAGTAAACTGTAAGGTAAAGCAGACCCTTTCCTCTACTGCTGCTTTTGGTCTTGTGTTGAGCACAGCAAAAGAAAACAATTCAGACAGTAAGCATCCTTTCAGAACTCCATCTGGGACCCCAGAGGAGAATCAGTCCACACTGGGCCTAATCAGACCAGCCCAATTGCCCATCAGCACACTGTGGGGGATGCCTAGGGATCGCATTTAAATTCTCATAGACACACTGGGCTTCTCTGTCAAAGAGATGACTTCCTCTCATCTCTTTGACAGAGAAACCCAGGCTCAGGAAGGCAAAGGGACTTCCTCAAAGACACGCTCTGATCTATGCAGCGGCTAGACACAAACTCTTTTCTCTCGAAGGTGGAATGAGCATGCATGGCTGTGCCACTCTGAAATCCTGCTGGGCTGTGCTATGAAGAGGCTGCTTGGAGTTCTACCCAGGGTCCTTCAAACCCATCCATTGTTCTTCAGAGTCACAAATGTCACCACGTTTTCCTTGGTGCTTTGAACCAGTACAAAACCCGAGGCCACATAAAGCCATCATCAGCAATGTCCCAAAGTGCATGAGACTGGGTTTTTTTGATCTTTGTTTCCCTGAGGCCTTTAAACAAATGACAAGGACGAAGAACAGTTATTAAAATAAAAATGCAGGGTTTCGGAATCTGCGCTGATAATCTTGGAATCTGACGGCTTTATGTCTCTCTGGTTTAGCAGCAACCCAAATCCCATTCGCCAGGCAGGCCTCCTCAGCTGAGAAGCAAGGTTATTATCTGATTATTCAAGGTGAAAAACCCACAACAGCTTCTATTGCCTGGAGACTTCATGTGTTTTGTTTTTCCTGAGAATAAGTTTCTTTGGATGGACTTATCTGAGTAACCCTTTCTTCCAGCTTTGTTTGGAAGGTTGTTATTCTGATCAGAAAGGATCTGATATTGAAAAGATCTGCAATGAAACCCAGTTACAAATTTCACAGGGGTAAAAACCAATTTTCCACAGGGTTTGTCAGGGCATGTGTGCACGGACACACGCACACACACAACACCCGCACGCTCACAGACACACACACGCACACAGGTACACACACATACACACACATGCGTGCGCACAGACACACACACACACACACACACATTCACATATATTTTCTCTCCTTTACACACACTCACAACCCTCCCTCCCTCCCTTTCTCTCCCCCCTCCACATGCAGAGGAATGCCTTCGGGCATGGCAGGGTGTGTTTAGGGTACCTTTATTTTATCCTCTCCCTTCCCAGCTTCCTCCTCCTCACCTAGGAATGCTGCACGCTATAGACATCAATCATGTTTATGATCAGCCAATTTTGCCCTTGTTCCATGATTGCTTTCTCCCTTCTGCCTTTCTTTCTTTCTTTCTTTCTTTCTTTCTTTCTTTCTTTCTTTCTTTCTCTCTCTCTCTCTCTCTCTCTCTCTCTCTCTCTCTCTTTCTTTCTTTCTTTCTTTCTTTCTCCTTCTTTTTTTTGAAAGCTGTTCAGTGCTTCTAGAAGCCCCAGCAAATATCTCAAGAGCTGTGATACCTCTGGCAAGTTCTTGCTCGGTCAGTTACGAGCTTGCAAGGCGCACAATGCCAGCCCCACTCAGTAATCTTTTTGTCAAGCCTGCCTCTCTACCTTCCCACCCTCATTCCAGGAGCCTATTAAATTAATGAGATAGAAGTCAGTGCTACCGCGGTCGGTGTGTTATTGGTGTAGAGCATCCGCACTGCTACAGTGTGCCTGTTTTCTCTCCTGGGACATTTAATTTCCGCTTCTCAAATGAGCTGCGAAGCTGTGAGGCCTGGCAGTGTTCGTTCCCGGCACTCTGTGATGCAGATAATGAGGGTACTGATAGGTGCCTAGGAGACTTCGGTGGCTCCGAGCACAACCATGGTCTGATAATGCTTTCTGCCAGCAGTGTCACGGCGGAGCCACTATCATCCCTCAAGGAATGGTTCATCTTTATGTGTAATACAGCAGCTGTCACCTAAATGGCTAATGGGGAAGCAAAGTAGAACCTTTAGTGCTAGTAATCTTTGTCACTTAATAATTTTAAAGACGTCAGACTTCCGTGGCTCCTGCAAGGTCGGGTGAAAGCATGCTCACCGATTTTGTGTTGTGTGTGGTGGATTAAATGTAAACTGAGAAATCTGCAGTGCTGTTCTTTAGAAATCTAATTTAGTATAATTTGAATAGCCAAGTAATTAAAATGTATTATAGGTATAAGATGCTGGGATGGTGGAGTGCCTGCGCTTAAGAGGAAGATTTATTGGGCTCGCAGCATCCACAGCAAACCTTCTACAACCACATTAACGAACATCTGTTGGAAAATGTCAAGATGCTGGGCAGAAGATGTGCATGCAGAATATGGGCTTTCAGGAGTTGGGATGACAGACCGGAAACACGGGGCACTTGCAAGTTAAATTAATTAGCAATGAGACCTGCATATGTATGGGCACATCCATGTAGGAGGCACAGGTGACTGGATGAAGGGGCATGGATGTGTACACACAGGTACATACAAACACACATCCTCTCTAATTAACATCCAACCCCTGCAGAGTGGGAATTGAAGTTTGATTGGATTTAAGGAACGGGGTAATAATAACAGGACAGTTATTGCAGACGGTGTTGGGGTTGACACTGTGCCATTAGTGTTTCCTGGCAGATTATTTTGTTTGCTTTGCCTAAGTGCACAAGATTAGAGAAGGCGATTTAGTAGGCGAGGGCACTGAATCCTGAAGAGAAGCCAAGTCAGTTTCAATCACACCTACAACCAGGCTGTTAATCTTTGGGGAGTCACTGCACCTGTGCTGGCAAAGGTTAAGAGGTAAGAGATTCTAGAAGGCAATTGTCCAGGGGGGACAGAGAGATAGGAGGGGTCCATTATTCTCTTAAGGAGTAAATCAAAGGATGTTTTGAAATATTAAAAAATATAATATATATTTTATATATTATAATATGTATACTTAGATAGTTGTAAGATATAGCTTTCAGACACAAAGCATATCTCTAGGAAATTCTGGTCAGGAGGTGGTAGAGAGATAGCCAAATGTATGTAAGGTGTGTCTTAAATGTCAGTGAACATGCATTCTGTCTTCATCTTCCAGTGGCTGGCTAGGGTGCACTCTCAGACACAAGGCTTGGTAGGAGGAACAAAACCAGACTGCATGGAGGAACTGAGGGCATGGATAAAAATCGACATTTTTATCTCACCTCTTTCTTCCAGGTCACTCTGCTATCTCATTCTAAAACATTTGGTCAAATATATGCAAAGCTAGTGGGAAATCTCCAAGCTGTCATTGACTTCCCTCAAAAGACTCATCTTGCCTGGCTGAGCTCACTCCCTGGGGGCACGGAATGACTACGCATCGAGGCCCGTGGTACCAATACTGATCAGACCTCTGGAGCCAGCCAGCATCTCACTCACGTCTCCAAAGATGCAGCAACAGCTGACTGTTTTGAATAAATATGTAGATTTTAAGTAATGTTTTTAAAAGCACCCTCTGGTTTGTGATGTCTGAGCCAAAAACAGGTATTGACACAAGTGTTGGAAACACTTGCTAACACCTGCAGTCTGCCTCCTCAGTCATGTGTCTCTCAACAAGTGCTTTGCAACACAAATCCAACAATTATTAAATAGGCTGGGGGTGGGGAGACCAGTAATGCAAGATTTTAAAAACAGTTGTTTTGCTTAATATAATAGCAACATGGTAGTCGACACATTCTAAAATTAGTCTCATTCTTTTGGCATTCATTGCATTATTAATTAGCAGGAGTTCTTGGGGATTCTTACGAATGTAATTCATTCATAAGAACCAGGCAAGATCTGCTTGAGCTTAGCATTCGCCAAAGTCCACTTCATACAGCATGCCATCCTTTGGATCAGATCTTCATCTCCTTTCCATTTCAATGGGAGACACCATGTTTGTGCTCTGAAAAAAAAATCACTGAAAAGATGGCTTGCCAGGTAGAAGTCTGAAAGTCGGTAGGACCAGCATGGGCCGGGGCAGACATCTAACACCTGACTCTTTCATTCATTCAAACCAAAGTCTTCATAACGCACAGAACACAGAGCAATGGCTGCAGACCTGCTCCGGTAATGCAGTGAGTGGGGAGGAACTCTGTGCAATTCAATAAAGTATATTTAGCATATTTTCTTTGCACCAAATATCAGCTGATCCACCATTTATTAGTATAAATGGCATAGATTAGTGTCAGGCATTTTCAACAGTGAAGAAATTACAGGAGTCTGCAAGGCTCATTAAGTTCTGGCTGCATGTTAATGAGGGGCTAGGCCTTATTAATAAGAAGAGGAAAAGATAAAACTAAGCTGCAAGGGAGAAGAGGAAAAAACACATTTCTTAAAACATTCCCTGGCATTGTGAAGAGAGAAGAGTGTATGGGATGATTCTTCTCTTTCCTGCTCTGCAAGGCATTTGAGGTGATGGGTACACTGTTGGTATGGTAACTCTTTGAAATGTATGAAATTATTCTGTTTCAGCACACAACAAGCGCATACAGGAAGAGTGCGGTTTCGAACCTTGGTGTGGCTGTCAATTTTTCCTTCTGAGTTGCTGTTGTGACATTGAGTTCAGGTTTTGTGTTTCCAGGTAATGAGGAAGATGAATCCTGCCTCGGCCTGGAGTAATGAAACATTCATACATCTCCTCTACTTACACACTTCACTGAGTTGGAGAATCTTGGTGTTAGCAGACATTCAGACCTTGGGAAGGAAGATAAAGACAGGACACTCTATGGCATGATAGCTAGCCAATCAAAGAGGGCATTTTCTGTTAATTCAAAAGAGTGTAATGCGTTCTGATCAGAAAAGGAACCAACAACCAAACAACTCAAGTTTTAGAATTTTCCTCAAATGCTGAGTTAATAACGCCTTACACTAGAGTACAGGAAGAAAGGAAGAACCACACTGCAGAGTAAAAATCAAAGATGTCAGCTGGGACCCTGCTGCACTGAATGGAGCCATGTTGTGTGTCATAGAGTGAAGAATGGAGGCAAAGGAAACCCTCCAGGCCCAGGACATTCCATAAGATACCTTTGAAACCAGTAGGAAGAAAAAGAAAACATTGACTACAGATGCTTTAAAGTCATACAGGAGCTTGCATATACACACAGACAGAAGCAGCACCAGAATGAATGATAAGGCTTGGGCCTCTCTAAAAATATTTACTTAGTGTTTGTGAGTGTGAGGATTGTGGGCATGAACATGCCACAGCATGCTTGTGGAGGTAGGGAACAACTGAGGGAGTTAGTCCTTTCTTTCACTGTGTGGGGCAAGGGGATAGAACTCAGGTCCTCAGTGATGGCAAGTGCCCTTACCCAGTGTGCCATCCCACTGGCCCTGTTTGCATTTTTTAGTGTATGCATGTATGTGTACATGTGTGTGCAGGTGCATTGTCTGTATGTGCTGGTGTGGAGGCCAGAGGCTGGTTTCCAGAGTCTTTTTTCCCCCTCCTCCTTATTATTTGAGATCGGGTCTCCCAGTGAACTAGAACACAAACTCGCTGTTTTATCTAGCCTGGCTGGTCAGCCAGACCCAGAGATTCGCCTATCTCCGTCCCCTAGTGCTGGGCTTACAAGCATATGCCATCATATAAACCCGGAATTTACAAGGGTTGGGGGATCTGCACTCAGATCCTTGTGATTATGACAGCAAATACTTCATTCTTTACTCTCTGTGCCATCTCCTCAGCCTAATGATTGTGGTTTTTTTTTTAAAGCAGAAATTAAAACCTTCCATATTTTGTACTTTGAAGTCTTCCAGCTAACAATATTTTAAAATTTTAGGCTACATTCGTTGTTAAAAAATGGTAAGTTTTACGTTAAAGGAGAACAACGTGCTATAAAAGTCCATTATTGAATATTCAACAGTAATTTAGAGTTTAGGTTTACTTGGAATTATCTTCCATTGTATTTATGGTATTTCCCCATAAGCTTAGAAATTACATTTCTTCAATACCCACTTTCTCCTTTCTGGTTCATCTATTTATTTCTCCCACTGCATTCAGACAGAAAGTGAAATGGATTTTCTCTTGAGGTGTATTCTGAAGCACCATTGTCACTCATATTCTTACAGCTCCCAAACACTATTTTTGGCAGATGACCATTGCAAAGTGGAGTATAAAGCTTCAGCACAGGTCTCTCAGAGACTCATAATGATGACTACATTGTGTAAGTCCCCAGAGAAAGGTGGAGGTTCTGGGGTGCAGAATAATGAGTGTATTGGTCTCCCTGTACTATGCTATGGCTCTCGTTATTAGGATGGTTGAGGCCAGTGTAGTTGAGATCTTAATCTGCTTAATAAAAACTAAAGCTCCCTTTCTCTACTCCATCTGGGCTGTCTTCACAAGCCAGGACTTGGTGATGCATTATTGCAAATACACCATAGCAAGTTTCTGTAGTACTATGTTGTGTGCACACACACAGCCACACCCCTTTGAATCCATGCTCATGTAAACACTACAGTCTTTAACTGCTGGAGAAGGCTTTTCTCAAGATAGTTGAATCAAACTTCTGGGAGTGCCATCTCCCCAGCAATAATGGTCTGTGTGTGTCCATTTTTACTGTATCCTCATCAAGGAGCCTGTGAAACAATGCCATGGGGGTTCCTCCCTGAGTCCACGCTGAGGAACATCCACTTCTCTTCCTAATCTCTAATATGGAGATACAGAAATAATTTTTGGCCACCATCCTCCACAGCACATTTTGCCAATGGGATGGGATCTGGTTCAGGGAAACTCTGCAAGTCTCAAACCTCTGAAAACTCCGCCCTGAAAGAATGTGGGCGTGCTACTTGATTTCCTGGAGTGACAAGGCATGTATTAAAAAAAATATTTCCTTTATTGTTACATTTTAGGCACGTTTACTGTTAGCTGCTTGGCTTCATTATGGATCATAGTCTGCATCTACAAATCAAGTATAATTAGACTTAGCGAACTGATTGGATTTCTAATTAAGCTACATTGGAGACAATGTACAATCAGTAAATATTCTGACTAGGTACATTTTAAAGAGCAACTCTTGGGCTTTTTGCTGATGACTAGACACCAGTGTCATTAAATTTGTTGGTGGCAAGCAAATTTTAAAGTTAAAATAGAGGCAATTAGTAAAGATCTTGAAATATTTAATCACGTTTGTCCAATTAGTGTGCAATTAGGCTGTGGTGTGGCGTGGGACAGGCTTCTGCCTCAGTGCTTGGTGCAGAAGGATCCCTTTGAAATTTTGCTGTTTAGTTTATTGATATATAAAAAGGAAGTTATGGTTGTAATTTCCAATTTTAAAAAAATACCGTGCAGATGGTCTGACTATATATTTAACAATGTTAAACAAATCCAAACAAGGGGAGCATGCTACCTGAATTGCACAGCTGTGATCTGTGAGTGAGTTCTGGACAGGGGAGATTACAGCTGGGCTTATCTGGATCACAGAACCCACCAGTCGTTTTAGGCTGGAGGAATCGGAAGACTGATCAGCTCGCCCAACAGGTCTCAGCATGATTGGCAGCTCCTGACTTGTCCAAGCTCCTGGCGGTTAGCTATGCTCTTCTGAATTCCAATGACTTTGATTTTACACACAGGGAGAGCCAAGAAAAGGATCTTGTAAAAAGTTGGTTTGAAGAGATGGACAAACGGAATAGTAGCTTGACCTGATGTTTTCATTGTAAACAGACTCACTCATGACGACTGGGTTGTGAGGATGTCCTTGAGAGGTTTGGCCTACTTTGTGCAGAGGGAGGAAGACTGTCTGTCTCTTGTTTTAGATACTTAACTGGCCTTGCCCTGCTGCAGAGCACAGTGCTAGGCAAGCATCTTCCGAGACCTGGCTCTGATAATCTATGGAAAGGGAGTAACAATCCCACTGTAGGAGGAGAGCTATTGAGAAGTGGACACAGAATCCTGTATCATCAAGCTGAGCCAGGCCCTGGCATGGATGACTTCAAAGATGCTGGCAACACTGCTGCCCCTTGAGTTAGTGAAAGAGGCAGTGGAACGGTGTAAGAGAAAACTAAAAAGAAAAGGTGGGGTTGGGGTAACTGAGAGAGAGCCAGCACACACCTGGATAGTCGGTGGAACTTGTTTAGATGAAAAATATATATATACAGCAGTTTCTTCTGGGGCATTTACTCTCCTCTAAGGGTTAATCTTAGTGTCATTTGGGCTGGGAAATAAACAGATGTTCTCGAGTCAACGCTGGTGAGCTGGTAGGTTCGATATGTTTTCATGCTGGATCTAGGGGGCTCAGAAAGGGTACCTGGACAACCCCAGTTCTCTTGGGTGTGCTAGTGTTCACATTATCGGGTGCATGTGAGTACTGGTTGGATGATTTTTGGAAAGTGACCAGAGAAAAGCCCGTGTGTAAGTAGAGACATAGAGCATAGAGTGAAAGGAAGCAAAAGTCCTTGAAAAGGGCATAGGGAAAATATGCAAAGGTGAGGATTAAACAAGGACATGAAAGACTATAAAGCACTTTAGTGGTTCTGATTAGAATCTCACTTAGTGAGATTTGAGTTTCCTAGCTCTGTTGTTTTCTTAATTTTAAAGCCCCCCCACCCTTGCTACTTAACTTTCTGGAAGTAGGCTCTTATTCTTATAAGTCAAAGCCAAATTTCTGAATGTAATTAAATTAAATTATATATCGACATTTAAACTCTTCAATTCTATATTTAGATTTTCACCAATTTACAATTTTGTCCCTTGCTGTCACCAACATCCTCATTATTCCATGCTGCCCAGGAACTCAGCAATTCTCTTTCCCTAGCCTCTAAGTTCTGGTAGCACAGGACATGTGAGCTACCATGCCTGGCTACAGTTTTAAACATAGCAAATTCCAAATGTGAGAAAGTCAGTGAGTAATTTAACTGTGGCTCTCATCTCAACTTAGTTCTTGCTTGAGCAAGAACGAGGTTCTGAGACTGTTGGCTGTTGGGGACAGTCCCAGGTGAGCCCTGAGAGACTTTGTGCTACCCATGCCAGGTAAGCTGGTAACAGACAAGGGATTTAAATGCTATGACAGACTACACAGTAAGCAAATAGAAATATAGAGCACCCTGTTAAATGTGAATTTCAGAGAAGGCAGTGACGATTTTTATATCGCTGTGTTCAACAACTGTGTGGGGTCGGTCTAGTTATACAAAAATATCTGCTTGTTTCTCTAGGCCTCAAACTTAACTGGTGTGCTGTATTTAACCTGGCAATTTGACTTCTAGATGCATCAAAAGGAAGATAAAAGTTACAGAGAAAAGCCTGTCCCTTTACCAGAAACCTGTGGAGTTTTGTCTCTGTCAGATACTTAGGCAGAAAGTGGGTCACCTCATGTTGAGATTGCATGTTTGTATTAAGGGACTGGCTCTCAGTCTCAGCCAAGTTGCAGGATCTTCTTGGGGGCTTGAAGTCTTCTACAGCCTGGTTGGAACCCAGCCTTACTAAATTAGACTCTCCCGACATGGGACTCAGGCCTCTGTATTCACTGAAGTTCCCAGTAATCCTGCTGTGCAGTCAAGTGTAAGCATCACTCACAGAAAGGAGCTCTCAACTATGACACCTTAGACCCACCTAGGGAATCATACACATACTCACATCTAGAGCTCAAACCCAGAGGTTCCAACTTTAAGAGTCTTAGTGGGAATCTGACATCTTAAAAAAATTTGTATTATATGAGGTTATATAAAGCCATTTTAATGCAGATATAGAATGTGTTTTTCCCTTTCTCTCTTCCATTCTTACTGGTTCCCTTTCTCCCCTATGGCAGCCTCAGGTAATGTGGGGTCACATGGTATAAAATAGGAGCTTAGGGGATGTCCTCTCCTCTCTGCACTCCCCCAAGGGATATATATTACACTGAAGGGCAGAAAACCCTTGTGCTGGATGGCACCTGTATCTGTAGAACAAGAGCAGATCTGAGTTTCTCTTGGAAACATAAACAAGAACACCACAAGGCATGGTGGGGTTTGTGGCTTCCTGGGCTCTTTTCAGACATTCAGAGAGTGGAAAGAGACTGCCCTGGTCAGTGGTGAGGTGGACAGTGTTAGTTCAGGGGATTGGAAACCTGAACTAAAGCAACTAAATGAAGCAACTAAAGTCAATGATAGGAAGAAAGAAAATGATAGAAGTAGGCTGAGAAATGAGGAGATATGAAAGAAGCAATACCACTCTTTAAGGTGTGTGTGTGTGTGTGTGTGTGTGTGTGTGTGTGTGTGTGTGTGTGCATTCCTGTGCTCACAACGGCCTTGAAGGGGGTATTCAATCTCCTGGAGCTGGAGTTACAGGCAGCTTTGAACATCCTGATATGCATACTGTGAACTGAACTCCTGGCTCTCTGGAAGAACAGCAAGCATTCTTAACCACAGAACTGTCTCTTCATCCCCAAAGCGACACCTCCACATTGGAGAGGGAGAGTAGCTGCTCCCTAGAGCAATCAGCCCTGATCTCTACAGAGCCTTGAATCTGTAGCTTAGTCTCAGCCTGCCACTCTTCCTACAGCTCTATCCTCCTTGTGTTGTCTTCTAGATGAAATTTTGTTGCTCTGGCACAGAACTTGAACTAATCAGCAATACACACAACAATTTGGAGTCCCTTTTAGGAAAGGCTGCTAAAGATGATCTTAACATTCACCACAGACTGGACTCAAGTGAAGCTCCAAGCACCATCACAGGACTGTCATTTCTTCTGATTCTTAGAGTTCTCTTTCCACGTCAGTCCTGGATTATGAAAAATCTGTCACCTCCCTAGGATTCTAGATATAAAATTCTCTAATGCATAATTTTGCCAATTAATATTTGAAGGCACTGTTAACATATGCTGCAGCTCGACGTAGAACATCTATCCAGGTGGTCCTGGTCTCACATGGCTACAGAGCTGACTCCTGGGATTGTAGAAGAGACATTGAGCCCCCCCTTGACTTCTCCATGTCTGCCTTTTCTTCCTTGCCTGTAGACTGAGGACAGCAGCCATAATTATGAGAAATTAAATGAATATGCAAAGCATTTGCAGCATGCCCAGGAAGTCCTACACCTCAGTCTACATAAGTGATTGTACTATAGACTTTTTCTGCTCACAGGGATGTCCATTCTTTTTTTTATTATATAAATGCCCCCTCCCCAGTTTGAATGCCCATTAGGGGTGAAGGTGGGCCTTCTGGTTTGCTTGGCATCTTTGGCCTACCACCTCTTGGTGCGAAGTACCATCTCCTTCCAAGGCTTGGCCGAGGTTACATTGCATCTCGTGTATGATAGACCCTGTGTTAATGGAGAGGACAGAATAGTGAGCAAATAATGGGTTCATCCTGTACACACATAGTTCAAACGAGGCGCTGTGCTATTTAACCTTATACACACCCCTTCAAGCTCTTTGCAGGTCTGGGTTGTATGTTTTTGACTTTGTTGACAAGAAAACTAAAGTCTTAAGGGATTAAACAGCTTTTCCCAGCTAAATAACCATTGAACAACAAAGTCAAGATCTGACTCAAATTGTCCACTTGGAAAGGCCCAGCTCCTTATGTCTGTTCTGCATCAGGCATGGTAATATGGTGGGCTGTGTGAAACCTACAGCCCCTTCACATGCAACATTCTATAGTGATTGTACTATAGAATTTTTCTGCTCACAGGGACTTCCATTCTTTTTTTTTTTTTTTGGTGGGCTTTACACGGAGACCATAACAGGGAGAGAAAGCATGCTTTAGGAATAAACTGAAGTGCATTGTACCCTTTTATATTCCTTTTTTTTTTTTAAGGACAATAGTGAACAATGGAGCAGGTTTTCTTTTGGGGATAAACTGATTCTAAGGTATGTATGTGTGTATGTATAGAATGTATTATATGTATATGTGTATATATGTTATATATGTATATAAATGTATATATATATATATATATATATATATGTTTTAGAACAGATATTTGAAAACAGAATAAGTCATCAATCAGAATAGGTAATAAATTTAGAGATTTTATTTTTGATTGACATATATTTATTACGCATAATGATGGCATCATAAAGACATTTTAATTCAAGTGTATCATGTACTTTGTCCATACTTTTAAATAATTAAAAAAATCATTTGTGTGTGTGTTGTGTGTGTATATGGTGTATGTGTTGTGTATGTGTATGGTGTGTGTGTGTGTGTGTCTGTGTTACAATCATGGAATCTGCCTAAATGAACAATGAATACAGAAAATATGGTTCACACACACACACACACACACACAAAATTGAGTTTTACTCCATCACAAAGAAGGAAACTATGTTGTTTGTAGGAAACAGGAGGGAGTGGAGAGCATCATATTAAGCAAAACACATCTGGCTTAGAGCATTTCCCATGGCTTTCCAATGGTCTGGTGGAATAAATGGTGCTGTTGTGGGGTAGTGGGAATATGTGCACCACCATCCCCATTTAGTACTGCTACATCTGCTGTACACTCAGGAGGGAGGGGGGTGAGCACAGGCCACTTCAGTCTGATTTGTAGAAGAGCATAGTTAAGTGTGACCACCTTTCTAAAGTAGGACCAGTCAGAACAGCTCTGGTTGGGTGATCCAGCTCCCTCTACACAGTCTTCCTGGAAGACTGAATGATGCTCCCAGGCTCTCTGTTTGCTAATCTGCTTGGCTGGTGCAGGACCCGGCTACTTTGAGTGAGGAGAGAAGATGTCTTTCTTTCTTTGTCCTTCTCTCCCAGCAGCCCTCCCCTGACACTGCCCCCGCCCACATTGTACAAAGCCACACAGATTTGCCGAACAGGTCTGTAAAATTAATTATACTGTGAGTGCTTGGTAACCAATGAATTGTAAATTGTACATTATTAAAACAGCATCAGGGCTCTGACTGATCTATTATTCTTTGGGGAATGAATGAAGATAAGAGCTTTATACATTTTAGAGGTCTTTCTTGCCACCGCCCAGCAGGCACAAGGAGGAAACAGCAAGCTTTTCCATTTCGTTTTTCTTTTTTTGGCAAGTTGAATTAAATAGAAAGTGTATTATTTTCTTCCATTATTAAATTGTCATGCATGTTTTCATGTGTCTGCTCCTAGCATCTAATACAGTAGTGGACATTCAATAAATGGTATCCTATGATAACTGTGATAATGTATATCCATATATGATCATCCAAAAGGCAATTCTTTGTCAACCAAATGTGAGAAGAGATACATGACATGGCATGGCATTGTAATAGAACAAGTTGTGTTGATACAGTGCTTCTCAGGAAAAAACTCTAGAAGAATTTGGAGGAAACAGTCAGAAACATAAAAAAAAAAATACTGTCAGCTGAGCATGCACCAGGGGCCTTGTGGCTTCAGCTAAAGAAAGAAGAATCTGGAAGAAACTGTTTTTCCTGTCTCTTCTAGATTGAACAAGAGTACCCTTGGGGGCTGCTGGTGAAGCCACTCTTTTTACTGCACGATCTCCCCTGTGCAAAATTTCTCAGCATCTTTCCACCTGCCACAATGATTCCTTCCAGGCACATCACACACTTCTCCATGGAAACTTCTTTCTGTAATTGACCAAGCCTGCAGTCCTGAGACTGAAGCTGCCAGTCTGTCATGCAGAACTGCTGTTGCAAGCAGGCATGCTAGCTGGGAGAATCGTGACGGGTACCAGGCAAACCACACAACAGTACACCACTAACATAAATAGTTAGCTCATCATTGTCACAATAAGGAATAGGATGCCTCAGGGCTGGGCTATTTTCAAATGCTGGGTAGGACCAGCTATATATTCTGCAGGGCCCATGCTAAAAGTAATGATGGGCCCATTGCTCACAAATTGCTAAGAATTTCATAGTGGAGCGGTAAACTAAGTATGTATCCTATTCAGCTGCAGAGGCTGCACAGGCAGGAAGCCAGACATGTTGCTGCCTAAGATGTTGCAAGGATGTCTGTATTGTTAGTTCATTTTAATCTGCTAGTGGTCTGACTGAGCTATCAGAAAATACTAGCCTTCCTTTGTCAGGATAACAATGCCACTCATTCTTTTTCCAGCCAAGAGATGTGCAGTAAGACCATCATGTCTTCATCTTCATTGGGAGGAGCTGTTTCTCTCTCAGTGATGGCTAGGGGGACAGGCTAAAGGAGGCATTGCCACAGAGTCATTGAAAATCAAATTTCTGACAGCGTTTGTTTTTAAGATAAGGTCTTCTCTTGATTTTTCCCAGCAATACATGGTTACCATTTCCTTGCTCTCCAAATCACTCCTATGAAATTGGGGAGGAAAAGGTAGCAATTTCCTGTCATATTTTGTCTCTAAGGGGCATTCTCTTTTTCTTGTTCCATGAATTCCTATGGTACAAGGAAGTAGTAGAGGAGATGAACGGGGGACATGAGGGGAGAGGGGGCAGCTGTGGTCAGAAAGGGTCTGGGGAAGGAGCTCTGGGGCAATGGGAGAGCAGGGAGCAGCTGGTGGAGAGGGAGAGGGTGGGTGAGAGCTGTGCTGAACTTTCTGCAAGGCCTTGCCATGTCTCTGAGATCCTGTTAATCTTGAGAGGACCTCAGTCCACCTCTGTCGTCTGAAGGACAGACACGGGGAGGCTCATAAAGTGTATCCTGGTGTGCCTATTATTTTTAAGGACCATAGTCACCAGAACTGTATGTGGGCATTTAGGAAAAAAGTAGATCAAGCCAGAGGAGGAGGTCTTCTGGTTGATAAACTGGTTAAGACAAGAAAAGAGTTTATGCCGGGCAGTGGTGGCGCACGCCTTTAATCCCAGCACTTGGGAGGCAGAGGCAGGTGGATCTTTGCGAGTTCGAGGCCAGCCTGGTCTACAAAGTGAGTCCAGGACAACCAGGGCTACACAGGGAAACCCTGTCTCGAAAAACCAAAAAAAAAAAAAAAAAAAAAAAAAAAAGAAAAGAAAAGAGTTTGTCCACAATACCCATGGTATAGAAACAGCCTAGATGATCTTTGGTAGATGAATGGATAGCTACAATGTACTGTGTATCTATATCAGAATGTATAGATCAGAATGGTATGCAGGCTTAAAAAAAAGGAAATTGTGCCTTTGTGAGATTTCAACCTGGAAGACACTATGCTAAGTGAGGTAAGCCATACAATAGAAAGGCAAGCACTGCATGGTCCCATTTACACGTGGAGTCTTAAAGGTAAAATTTAACACAATGACCTTTAGCTCCATACATTTTCTTGCAAACAGCCTAATTTTGTTTTTCTTTATGGCTGAATAAACTCCATTGTGAATATATCTATAATGTATTTTCTGTATCCAGAAAAATGACCAACATTTGTTGGTCAAAGAGCATGAAGTTTCTGTTCTGTAAGACAGATGGGTTCTGGGCATCTAATGCACCCATGGTGACCATAATTCTTGGGTCTGGAAATAGGCTATTCTGTTTTGGATTGCTACTCAGACCTCTACAGGATCCAGTTCCCTAAACAAGGTGACGTGGCTGTGGATCCCATCCGTAGCTCTTCAGAGAAGTTCTGTGACTTTTGGTAGGGAAAAAAAGAATGAACAAAATGAAGCCTTGTTTAGAAAATAAACCTGGAATTGACATTGCAAGGCTTGGTGGCAGTCTTTTTCATAGGACCTGGGTTTATGACTGTATATCTCAAGAGTCTCAAAACACACACACACACACACACACACACACACACACACACACACACACACCTATGTCTATATCCCCACGCACATGCATACTCATACACTACCTCTACATAGACAACACATACACCATACATTTACACACCAACTACACCACCACACCACACCCCTGACACACCCACACCACATGTAAGTACACACCCCCACACACATTGCATATACCCTCACATAGACACCCCACCCCCATACCATACATACACATACCAACTACACCCCTACACCACACCCCCAACACATACATATATACATACACACACACACACACACACACACACACACACATTAGCTTAATTGTGGTGATCACTTCATGATATAAAGAATCAAGTCACATACCTTGCTTATATATTGCTTGTCAATTATGTCAGTAAGGCAGATAAAAGAAAAGGACGTTGTGTCTTCTCAGTTCTTTACTGCTTTAGGAAATGGGTTTGCCTTTCACTTGCGGACAGTGACAAAGGAGGCAGAGCTCTAAGGTAGAACTGCATAAGGGGAGCTGCCCCACACACTGAAAAAGACCTCAGGCAGCAGGCCCTATCTCTACGTGCAGTGTGCCCTAAGATTCAAAAGAGGGCAGCAGATAACCTACACTCAACGCCTGGAGGACCCAGCAAGTGTGTCACCTGAGGAATGCCGCTGGGGGTGTTGGGGTCTTATTCAAAACTCCTGGAACCCTGGCGTTCACCAATGCCATAAATTTGATTCCAGTCCCACGTGCTTGGAAAGCAGGTACGTGATTCATGGGATCAAAAGGAGCGAGCGAAGCCATTACCATAGCAGACTCCCGCTCCCCTACCCCGTCACCGCTCCCCCCCCCCCCCAAAAAAAAAAAAAAAGCTGCGGAGAAACAGTGCTGCCAGCAAAGTCAGCTGGGGCAGTGATGTGTGAGTGTGACAGGGAAGGCCCTTTGGCTGCCTGCCTCTGCTGTCCTGTGATTGCTTCCTGGGGACTCTACAGTGAACAGAGCCCCCACAGAGTCTGTCCTTGACAGCTGACTCCTACCTAGTAAGATCCACCCAAGGGAGAGAATCCAGAGAGCGTCAGCCCTTCCAGGACAGAGTTTGTGACAGGAGGGACATGCCTTGCGTCCCTGATGCTGGGATTTTAGAGAGACTGAGGTGGCATAGGAAAAAGTAGGAAGAGGGCCTCTGGGACATCAAGTCGAAAACACAACCTTTTGTTGTCTTTGGGGTTTTTTTTCTTTTTTTTTTTTGATTTTGTTGTTGTTGTGTATCCCAGGCTGCCCTTGAACTCACTCTGTAGCCCAGGCTGCCCTTGAACTCACTCTGTAGCCCAGGCTGCCCTTGAACTCACTCTGTAGCCCAGGCTGGCCTCGAACTCAGAGATCTGCCTACCTCTGCCTCTCCAATGCGAGGATCAAAGGCGTGGCCCACCACCAGGGTCCTGAGAACACAATCTTAGCCCAGTCTGTGGAATCGCCTCTGTGTCACTGAGCCTCTTTTGAATGCAGTTCCCCGAGTGAGGTGACATTGGGTGCAGATCCCAGACATAGCCCCTCCTTCAGCAGATGAGGAAGAGGGAGTGAAATGGATTCTTACTGGTCCAGACAGATTCCAAAACGCAGTGCAAGGCTCCTGAGACCTTTGGAAGGTTTTGTTTGTTTGTTTGTTTTTTAATTCTGCCTAGTGCTAAGCCACTAATTTTTCTCAGAGCACTGTAGAATCACCTCATCCTACTCAGAAAATGCCAGACTATAACAAGCAGTTTAGATGCTGCCTCTAAAAGGTGAGCCCTTTATGTATTTTTAATGGAATTTTTATTTCTTGATAAATAATTGAAATTTGTTTAACAATTTCATCAACCAGGTAAATTGTTAGAACTGTGGAGAGTACTGATCACAAACTGGGAAAATGGGCATTCTCTCTCTCTCTCTCTCTCTCTCTCTCTCTCTCTATCCCCTTTTGGTAACCTCAAATCAACTGTTACAGCAAGCTCTATAACAAAGTTAGATGCTGTCCTGTCTAGATACACAGATGACACTACACAAAAGGTTTCTATGAGGCATGCCTTAAAATTCTGGGCTGATTTAATATTAAACAGTGACTCTAGAGTGGAATTAATCTGCCACTTTATAGGTACTGGAGACCCAAGGGTTCTCTTCATTGTGTGATAATGAAATACTAGCCAAGAACACAAATCCACAAGCACATGCTCTGTCTCTGAAGTGCCGAGGCAGGGGGATGACACTGTATGGCTGGGCCCAGGACTTTGGGATTGACTTGTACAGTGATCATGGAGTCTTTTATGCACCCTCTTCCCCACTCCCACCCCCCCAAAAAGAAAAAGAAAACATTCAGGGAGCTGAGTACCTCTTCTCAGGAACAGCCATTCTCGAGTTGTTATTGTTCAAAATAGTAGTTTTCTTTGGGGCATAGACATTTACTGAGGACAAATGCAAAGGGATAGCTGTGTTCACAGAGTTTATATAAAAGAAAAAGGATCTTCCAGAAAAAGGAATATATAATAGCACAAATAGGCTTTTTTAAAACAGGAATGAGGAAGAGAGAGGAGAGAGAAAGATAGAAGAATTAAGGGAAGAAGGAAAGAATGGAAAAAGAGAATGAGAATAAATTCTGATAATACAATTTTTTTTTGTTGTTTTCTTGAAGTTAAAGTTTTCTTTGCCTGAGGATGGGAGACTTGAGCTTTAAAAAATACTTTAAAATGTATTTATTTTATTTTATGTGTATGGGTACTTTGCCTGAATGTATGTATGTGCAGAACATGCCTGGTACCTTGGAGGTCAGAAGAGAGTGGTGAAGTCCCTGGAACAGGAGGTATCACGGTTGTAAGTCACCATGCAGGTGCTAGGAACTGAATCCAGGTTCTCTGCAAGAGCAACAAGTGCTCCTAACCACTTAACCATCTGCCACTTTAGTTCTGGGGAGGCCTGAGTTCTTCCAGCAGCTCCTCTTACCAAAGGAGCATCTTAAAGTTTCACAGCTTTAGTTTCATTATCAGTAAAATGTGGGAATCTGATGTTTTTTTCATAATGCCATCACACCATGACTCACCGGAATGCTGCAACGGACACAGTGAATTCATAAATATTGACTCCCACGCCTCCTCGCTGTTGAAGTGACTACAGTTAGCAGGGACACATAAATGCCCCAAGTAATTTCCAACACCAGTTATAAGAGATACATTTTTCCCAGCCCTGAAGAAATACACAGGGTTTGATGCTCTTTCCAACTTCAGCCTGTTTATTCTTATTTTTGATTTCTAGATGGGGGTCTTACGAAATTCCAGGATGGCTACCAACTTGCTGAGGCTGGTCTTGAACTGCTGATCCTCCTTCCTCTGTTTCCCAAGTACTGGGATTTCAGGTGCATGCCGCCACTCCCGCTTCTTAGCTGGTTTCTCAGCTGTTATGCAGTACAGCACTCTAGTTTTGGTTTTGTCTTTCAAGGTGGCATCTCCACCAGAAGAATGTAAATAGACTAGTCACTCTGCAAGTTATGAGCATTTAGCTACACATCAGGAAGCAGGTCAAAACATCAGCAAGCACGGAACTGACCTTCCAGGGCAAAATCAACAGACGCAGCTCCCACACCACCCCCCACCCCACATCTCCTTACAAGTAAGCTTGAAGAAAGCCCAGCTTCTTGGCTTTCTCCCCACTGCAGATCTGCCTTGCCCCCACCCTTTGTCTGGGCTTTCTTCAAATCTGTGTTGTACCATAGCGTCTAAGATGTTAGTGTTGTCTGCTCACAGAGCTTCATGGCTGTTCTGCAGACGAAGGAAGCATGGGGAAGATTTGACTCCCTGAAGTGTGTGTGCATGTGTGCGTTTTTGAAATTGCTGGTGTGCATATGTAGTGAACACCTATCATACACACCCATGTCTTCTATTGACTTATGCCTATCTTCCTACTGGGTGAAGGCAAGCAGATTCCAGTCATTCCGTTCTCTTTCCCTCAAACACATAGTCTTCCATGACAATTGGTGACAATTATAGCACATCCCAACTCTATACATGGTTACCATGTTAGTATTTTTTGGTAGTCCTGAATTAGGCAGTAGTAAGGCCAACATGGTCATTTTGGTAGGGGTATTTAGCTGGTGTTTCCATTTTGGGTTATAGACGATGTCTTAGAATGATTTAATATAGAATATTAGGCAATAAAGAATATAGAATATAGGCCATAATTTTTTTAAATTCCTGAATGTGTTTTTCAGAGGAGTGCCATCACTATTAACATCGGCTTGTTCACACTGCGTACATAACTACTCTGTAGATGCGATGACAGAAGGTGATAACTTGGGAAGACACAGAAGAGGGTGACGTTTTTCCATTCTTTTGTGTCTTCCTTGGAGAGTAATATGAGTTAGTGTGAAAATATAGGAGCTTCCTATGATCATTTCCACTCAGAAAAGGACTGGATGAAAACCAAGGTTATGGAGGAGGCAGCCCTTGACCCTTGACCTGTCCCAGGGTCCCCTCCAGGTTCTCCCTTGTGAAGGGGCTCCCTCCTTGCATCTTTGCTCTCAATTTCTCCTCCTCCACTAGACATGACTGCCACCACCTCTTGTTGGCATCTCATTAATGTTTCCTGTTTACTTGGTTAAAGCCTGTGAAGCATCAGGTATCAGCCCTAAAGATGAGGAATATGTGGGCTATCCACAATATGACTGACAGCTACATGTTATTGATGTCTTTTATCACTGTCTCTCAATCTGAGATTCCCTGGGAGTGTCTCTCCACTTCCCCAAGGAAAGGCAAAAATGTGAGCTCCTGGGTCCCTCACTGGGTGAGTCAGAGTCACAGAGATGACAGAAGTCAATGAGAGGAACTCTGGATTCTATAATCCTAAAATCTCTACCAATGGCTTTTCTACACCAAAATTATAACCATTGTGTGATAAAGTTTATTTTTATTTTATTTTTTACAAGATACTCTTTTGCCTTTTCATAATGTTTTGCAGGTGTTTTGTTATTTTGTACCCATTTCCTGGAGCACAGGTGAAACACAGGGGTTACTTGCTTAAAGGGACATAGTATAACTCTGTCCAGAACTTCGGTCTTTCAGTTGTCCTGAAATGGCATCTCCTCCCCACACCACACTTTCCATAGATTGGAGGGTAGAATAACACACACACACACACACACACACACACACACACACACACACACACACACAAATAGGGTGTGTATTATTGTGGATAAGTTAGATTAGAATTCTTTCAGTGGTCATGTTTATGATGTTCTGTCTAAAAACATATCACCAAACCCAAGGACATATAGATACTCTCCTATATTTTATTCTAAAATGTAAAGCATTTAAATTTTTATTTTTTAGTATTTAACCTACTGTTAAGATAAGCTGTGAAATGTATAAATTCTGGGTCTAATTTTTTTGGGGGAGTGGGGCATATGGACATTCAATTTTTCCAACATCATTTATGAGAAGAAAAAAAAACAACATCCAAAAATACCAGAAAACCATTCTTTCAATGTTGAGTTGCCCTCTTCAAAGAGCTTTGCAATTCTTGGAGCTGGGGAGACAGCTCAGTTATTAAAGGATTTTCTGCACCAGCTTGGAGATCTGAGTTCAGATCCCCAGGATGTTTGTAAAAACCAGGTAAGGCAGTTTGTGCTTGTAAAGCAGACACAGGCAGATGAATCCCTGAAGTTTATTGGCAAGCCAATCTAGCCAACCAGTGAGCTCCAGGGTCAGTGAGAGACCCTTGACAATACCTCATGCTGACTCTGATCTCCCGTACATACATACACTGCACATATCAAAGCCTCCTGGTGACTCTTTTCCCTGTGGAGTATTTAACCTCTGCTCACGTTTTCTTTTTCCTTTCTTTTTGTTTTGTCTTTCTGAGACAGGGTCTCCCTGCATAGCCTTGGTTGTCCTAGAATTTACTATATAGATGAGGTTGGCCTCACCTCACAGAGGTCTGCCTGCCTCTGCCTCCTTAGTCCTGATATTAAAGGCGTGAGCTGCTACAGCCTGCCTCTCCGCCATGCCCAGCTGCTTTCTTTTTCTTAAAGACATCCAAATCAGCCCAGCATTTCTTAAGTATTTGCTTAAGATTCAAACCCCACCTTCTATGGTGCAACCCACTGGAGGATAAGGTGGGAGGAAATCCATCCAAAGTGAGTTTATTGCTCTGCCTCAGACATAGAGAAACTGGGTCTCAGGTCTGACTCCATCACTCTGTCTTTTGGATGTTTGTCTTTTCCCTGGAAAGTATGACGTGTATTCTAAGACACAGACCAGGTTTCTCACCATATGTCCCTTCTTGGGCCCCAGATCACAGCAGGGAATAGTGAGCACATCTCTTTGCATAGTGCTTCTGAGGAGTTCATGCAGCAAGTGTGTCCTTTGAGGACTGACTCGTGAGGGCCATGAAGCGTGGCTGATCTGTGGCTGATCTGTCTCATGACACTTATATCCATGAGACTGAAAGCCAAGACACATGTGTGTACACACAGACAAAGAGAGAGGGAGAGGAGAGCAGAGAGACAGAGAGAGAGAGTGACAGAGAGACAGAGAGATAGAAAGGGGGAGGGGATTCCTCTTGTCCGCTTTTCACATCCAGTCACTTGTAGTTGCCACTCCTTGCCCTGCATTTTCAGCCTGGGCTCTCTCTGACTGACTCTGTCTACTTATCTTAACTTGAATCAGTGAGGCCTCCTTTTCTGCCGAGGATACAGGATCTATTCTCCCTCTCATCTCCCCTTCTCAATGACTCCTTCCAACCCTCTGCCTGCGGCTGACCACAGTCCTTCATTCTCAAGAACATACGGCTAATCTATTTTCCATGCTGGAGGCAGCCAAAGGCTTTTAGATAGTGAAAATCTCTCCTCTGCAGTTTTGAGCTACAAAGAATTTTCTGGTATAGGGCTAGCACTTGTGTTCTGCACTCCTCGGAAGGTCAGGGGTCTACCATGAACATGGTCACATGAAAATATGACAATAGTGATGATACAGAATGAACAGTAGCCACTAACTGGTGAGGTGAAGAGAGGCAGCAAAGATTTTTCCCGAAAGAAGCAGCAGTTGGGAGTTTAATATCCAGGACTGGCAGTTGGGATTTGGGGTCCAGGCAGGGGTAGCGCTGTGTGGGAAGGAAGGAAGATTGGAAGAGCATCCATAGATAGATCAGGTTGACTTGGCTGGTTTGGCTTTCAGGGTAGGTGTCTTCTTGTCCCCAACCCTTACAGTTCTACATTCCAGATGTATCTTTCCCTGGGCTGTTCTCTCTGTAACATTCTTGAAAGGTAAGCTGACTTAATACACACAGGATGAGATTTTAGGTGCAGTTAGAGCATAAAATGTGCATAATGACACTCAGGAGTGGAGGACAGAAAGGACTGATGGGAAACACCACCACCACCACCACCACCAGCATCACCATAGTTATGTTGAGACCGGGTCTCATGTATTCCAGGCTGGCTTCGAACTCACTATGTAACTTGAACTGCTGGATCTACCTCCCAAGTGCTTGGATTAAAGACATGAGCTATTATACCCAGTTTATGTGGTGCTGAAGTTTATGTGGTAAATTTGACTCAGGGCTTCTGTCATGGTGGATAAGCACTCTACCAATTGAATTATATCTCAGAATGGAAATGACTCATTTAGTACCCAGATGATCAGATAAGCTAATCCAGGGTACTAGACATTGTCCCTTAAGAAGAGAGGGAGACAAGTTATTTGGATAGATTCACACATGATGGAGCCAAGAGGAAAAGAGATGTGACAAAGTTCAGGAGATGGTGCTGCTGCAGTTGCTCAGGGGATAAGATTGCTGGCTGCTCTTCCAGAGGACCCAGCTTCCATTCCCAGCACCCACATGGCATCCATCTGTAACTCCTGTTCTGCGAGACCTGACACTGTTTCTTCAGCTTCCATGTCACAGGCATACAAGTGGTGCATACACATACATGGAGGCAAAAACACATAAAATAAAATTAAAATAGTGAGTTCAGGAAGTGATATTGAATCCAGATATGAACTGGAAAGGCCATGAATGAAGGTAGCAGAGATGGCATGGGGACATGAGAGAGCTTCAGTAGCCCCTTTTTATGATGGAGACAAGTCAAACGCTTTCTCAGATTTCTGACCTGAGGAGAGGGTCCATCCATCAAGATAAGGAATCCAGAAGAAGAGCAAGTCTGGGGAAGGTCATTTCAAAGCTGTTGCTTCTCAGAGGCAGGACAGACAAGAGGGCAGCTGATACAGTGGCTAGAAACACAGTTAGATGGGCAAAGGATGAACCAACCGAGTGGGAGTCCTGGGGAGAAGGTATCTGAAAGAGACACTTCTTCCACCAAATACTTTATGAGATACATAGGCTAGAAAAAAAAAAAAAAAAGCATAGGCAGACTTTTTCTAATGTTTGAAATACAAAGGGGAATATCTTCCTTCTCTTTTATCTTTCTTGAGATTACTTGCAAGGTTCAAACAGCATCCTAGGATTTTCTACACAAAATAATCGATTAACTTGTTTGTGTTTTTTTTCCATTAATTATTCACTTTACATCTTGACCACAGCCCCCTGCCCCCTCCTCCTTTCTTCCCAATCCTCCTTCACACACCTCCCCCATATCCTCCTCAGAGAAGGAAGAGGCCCTCCAATGGGTACCAACCCGCCCTGCCCTGGCACATTAAATCTCTGCAGGACTAGGTGCATTCTCTCCCAGACAAGGCAGTCCAGTCAGGGGAACGGGGTCCAAAAGCAGGCCTCTGAGTCAGAGAGGGCCCCACTCCAGTTGTTGGGAGACCCACATGAGGACCAAGCTGCACATCTGCCTCGTATGTGCATGGGGCCTAGGACCAGCCAATCCGCGTTCTTTGGTTGGTAGTTCAGTCTCTATGAGCCCCCAAGGGCCCAGGTTAGTTGACTCTGTAGGTCTACTTGTGGAGTCTTTGATCCCTTCCCCAACTTTTCCACAAGACTCCCCAAGCTGAGCTCGGTCTAATGTTTGGCTGTGGGTCTCTACATCTGTCTTCCTCAGCTGCTGGGTGAAGCCTCTCAGAGGACAGTCACATTAGGCTCCTGTCTGCAAGCACACCAGAGTAACATTAATTTTGTGTTTTTAATCCTGCCTTGTGCTTAAATATGACATGCTTGGTTAGAACAGTCCAAGAAGGGAGGGGCATTTTGAAATTAACCTTCCAAATTCCACATCTTTTCATAGACAGGCAGCCCCGCTACATGAATCACTTTGTTTTGGTGTGTCTAGAAGGCCATTTGTCAGGTGGTCCAGACTCAAGGTTTAGAACTTGAGACATTTATTTTTTTCAGAGCGAGCTGGGAAGTAAACTTGAATGCAAACATACTAGGAAAACTTAATTCAAGAGTTGGAGTGGTCCCAGTGAAGCCTGTGCCACCCGAGGTTGTTACCCCTCAATAATCTGGTGCCCATTTGTTGAAGTGTCTCTGTCATTGAACATATGCACTGAATCTTGTTTCAAGTACAGGAGGATGTTAAATCAGTTTTGCAGTCTTGGGGGCAGTGGCTCTAATTAATGAAACCAACACTTTAGCAGAATATCATGGTTTATAATGAAAGAAGCCATGTGGGTCTGAAGCCTCCTGAGGACAGCCCTATTAAGATTCACTGAGAAGCTGAAAATTAATTTCCTGGACTTAACACAGTGGCAGTGGGAAGGCTTCCCTTCCTCATAAGCCTGGAGGGTGGGTGCTTGGCCCCATGGAGACTCAAGGGCTATGTGGGCTGATTAACATGTATATAATTAATATGTCCCAACTAGAAAGGAAACGGCAGTTTGACTCTGCACTACTGTGAACGAATTTCTTTCTGTGTCCATTATGCACTGCCCCCTCCCCCATCTTTTGGGCATCTCTGCTTTTTTAGGATCTCTGCTTCCTGTTGTAACAGACACAATCAAGTAAGGAAGCTACCTATTCAAACTCAATTTTCTTCCTGTTCACATCACCATTTTAAAGCTACATTTTTCACCCCATGGTAAGGAACATGGTAAGTAATTGAGACAATCCATCAAGAGACCTGTTCCTGATAATGAAAAATTGCATAACTCAGTGCAGGTCAATTAAAAACCACAAACTTCAGATCCTTTTTTTTTTTTTTTCAGTAAAGATTGATTTATTAGTACAGGAGGCATCTAATACAACAGGCGTGGTGGGGAGGGATCAAAAAAATTTTAAAGTTCTTAAAAATGCCGCTAAAGTTGACAATGAACTTGAGTTGGAATTATACAATACAAAGTCAGTCAGTTCTGTGAAACAAAAAGGTATGTATTATCATGTCTGAGATGCCAATATTCTGTAACAACTTTAGTAATAACACCCACAGAGGAAGAATACCTATTTTCCTTTCAGGGTTTTAAATAAACCTTATTCTTTGGTTTTGCCTATACAACGAAACTCTACAAATTACCAAAAACAGGCCAGGATATTTTCTTTTGTTATGTATTTGCATAAGTAGAACTACCTGGATAAAAGACTTAAATTTTTTTTATTACCTGGTTGCCTGGTTAGGACACAGGCAATATATTCATAGAATGTGGTATCTACAACTGCAGAGGATACTTGTTTTTTGTCATTTAATGAGCAGTCATCGTATTTCTTTACAGATGTCAAGAGCTGCTTCAGCGGGCCAAGGGAAAAAATGTCAACTCTCAAGAATAGGGTCTCCAAACATTTTTTTCAGTGGTTTTTGTATGCTTAAATATAAATTTAAACACCAATATCTCTCTTCTAATACCAGAAACATCTAAAGATTATTATTTTTTTAAAGATTTAGAGTCCAGCAATATAGTTTTAAACTCTAACAGCTTAGGTAGGGTTCAGCAGTCAGGCATGACAAGCACACAATCCCAGGGAAGGAAGGACACACATGTGACACAATCCCTCTGAAATTAAACTGCCAAAGAAAAGGAGGAATTGTGCCCTTTTTAATAACAAAGAATGCAATCCTTAGAATTCTCGAGATTGGAATTCCATTAGTGTTCTAGTGTTTTCCTCCTGGTGTATGAGAAGAATGAGTACTACCAAAAAAAAATTAAGCACAAGCCTCATCCAAAAGCAGCCGTTTTACTTTATAAGGTTCAACACCAGATACATCAAATTCTAAAAATACCAGAGACCAGGGAAAGAACGGAGGGGTATGCACTGGGGGTGGGAGGTGGACAGGACGACAGGTTTTTAAGAAACCCTTGGTTAGTTTTTAACCCCAGATTCATTTTGTCCGTTTCTGTTGAGGTATTACCCCTAGCTGACAGCTTGGGACTAAGACATTCCATATCCTCATAAATATTTGACTTTGACTTCATAAAAAGTCCCTTGGGTCTATAATACTTTTATTCTTATATAATCTGAAACAAATCCTTTCCTTTTAAAAATCAAACAGACCACGTTTACACACAGTTCACTATTTACAAAGCACCCAATTAAATCCTACTTAATTCTCCCTCTAAAAATTCCATCTAACTGGCATGTAAAATACCTATTACAAGATGTTCACAAACCCCGGAGTTCTCAGCTCACTTAGAAAATATGATTTTCCAGGAAGGGAAGGGTCCTAAATCAATTCTATAGTGTTAAAAAAAAAAATCACACCAGAAGTCACAGTACAAGACAGATAAATCTACTTTTAATTTTCACATTAAAAGTTACATATCACATGGAATTGGACAGTAGCTTCGTGGTAACTGACATCGCTATAGTGAAAAATCATTCTTATAAAAAAATAATCTAGATGCGGTCATCAGAATTTTTGGTCTACTTAATGTTTGAAGATCGACTTTTATCCCTGCTTGAAGGATTTTCCATTATGCTTTTTTTTTCCTCTTACCGATGCCTATTAATACTCTTTGGAAGGAGGAGGGCAGAAAATGTCTGTTTCCAAGAGTTTGTCCTTTGGTAGCAAGCAGAGAACATTTTTCATTTCTATGACTTAAATAATCTGTACAGATATGAAACTTCATGACATTATGCTTTAGTGTAAAATGAATGACGAGCATTTTCACTTTGATAAGACAGCAGTTCTGTAGACAGACTCCTTAAAGATCCAAGCATTTCTCCATCCTATATGCAAAATCACTCAGAATCTATTTTTTGACCTCAGTTCAAAAAGAAAAAAAAATCCCTCACACTTAATTCTTTATATATTACACTATAAAACCCTGTACTTAAAAACTGGTAAGGTATGTCTTCAACATGTACACTCCGGATGCAGAGGTCTCCATCTCCGTTAAAGAAAACACATTTGAAAGGACTCAAAGAAATTGATTTTGTTACTAAGGATCTCATGCAATCATGCAAGACCAGAACCCAGAGCTGTTATTTTGGAGCCTCAGATACTGGGTACTGGGCAAAGCAAAAAACAAATCAACAGCCCGGCCAAACAGAAAACATCTAGATATTAAGAGCTCTGCAAGGGAGCTGAAAAATTATTTTCCAAAAGAAATATTCCCATAGATTAAAAAAAACACACACATAATATTTACAAAAAATATTTAATTAAAAATATCTTATAATTACAGTAGTCTATTAAAGCGCATATACTTTCTCACACTTATAGAACATCTCTATATATACAGGGTCTGAAATGTCACTCACTTATCTATACAATATGTAACATTCTTGCAGAGAAAAAGTTCCCTGCCCTGTTATAATCATCTATTTTAAACAATAGATGTAAAACAACATATCTACAATGCTCTGGTATATTAGTAAAGCTTCAAAAACAAAAACAGTTTCCTCGGTACAATGTAACCACTAAAGTTGGATTCACTATTGGTCTTCTACTTAGCAGTCCTGTCACACTCAAGCTTCAAAGTTTAACTGCACCTCCAAAAGGGTAATAAAAATAATCACAGAAATGTACAATTCACAGCGGTTATAAAAGAAGAAGCAAAAGAGAATACGTACGGAGAATGCTTGTGAACGTGCAAAAAATTAAAAGTGAATGAAAGTTTTATTATTTCCCCCCCTCTCTCTCTTGGAATGACGAGATGAGACAATGTTTCTAGATTTGCTGAAGATCTGTTTTTCCTTTTCCTCTGGTGGCCTTTTTTTCTCTTAATTTCTGCTCTGGCCCTCCCTTTCTAGGGCTCCTGGCTCGCTGGTACTCGGGCGGCCGCACACCTGTGGAAGAGGAATGAATAGAGGGGGTGTGTGAACATTCCCGCTGCAGACTAACTGGCGCCACCGACCAAACTCAAGACACGCATGATCAACAACCCAAAACAAACCTCCAGGTCAGACAACACCCGCAGCCCGCAGCCCAGCCAAGAGCTGAGGAGCAATTGCGGGCTGGGGGAGGCCAAGGGATGCTTTCGAGGCGCTCTGCCCACATCCCTCTTTGGGGGTGTCAGGGCCGCTCTGCCGAGGATGAGGGTTGGGAGAACTCGGGACAGTAAGGCAGTAGTTTCCACGACCACGAGGATGCCCTTTCTCAAAGGTAGGGGGGCCAGCAGAGCCTGCCGGTCACAGTCAGAGGAACGCGGGTGGCAGGAATCGTACGTAGCTGAGAGTGACCCCCGAGTTGGAAAGCTCAGTGCGGACTGCCTCGCTAACTGGGTGTCAGAAAAGGTGTGGGTGTCCATGGGGGCTTACGCTTTGGAATGCTAGGAGACAAAGATCGCCGCGGTGCCTGGCACCAGCAGCCCCCGGGAAGGCGCGACCCTGGCGACCCACCAACCCAGTTCGGGACCTGAGTGCTCACCTGGCCGGCGCAGCTCAGCGGCACAGAATGCTGTCGCCCTGCTTGTTCACGGTGCCGGCCTGGAACAGCAATCCGACACCAAGGGAAAAGGTTAGAGTGCGCAGACCACGTCGTCGCCATCGCCCGGGAGCCGTCCGGAGAAACTAGACTGGCGCGCAGAACCCCCACCCGAGCCCGATGCTAGGGAAGCCCCCTGTGGTCGACCCAAGGGACAGTCCTGGAGACTCACGCCTCCTAGTCCCAACCAGCTTCGGCTCGGGGACCGGAGATCACCAAGCCCAGCAGGAAGCTCCCGGCGGAGATCCCAGAGGCCGCTGCCATTCCCGGGGAGGAGGAGGGGGGAGACCACCCGTACCTCGCCGCCCCGCCACCTCCCCCCGATGCCCAAGGGCGCCCGCCGAGGCTTCTCACCGGGTCAGTGTTGAGCGCGGTGAGCGGGGTCCGCGGAGGAGGCGCAACCGGACAAGCCCCGGCCGGGTGGAGCGGTGGCGCGGGCGGCGGCGGCGGCTGTCTCAGCAGAGCCGGGTGCGTCTCCAGCGCCAGCTGCAGGTCCAGGATGTAGTCGATTACGTGCTGCAGGATCTCCACTTTGCTGACTTTCTTGTTGGGCGGGATGGTGGGCACCAGCCTTCTCAGGCGGCTGTAGCAGTCGTTCATATCGCACTGCAGGCACAGCGCTGGCTCCTCGGCCGCCGCCTCGGCCGCCTTGCAGCGCGCTGCCGCGGCGGCGGCGGCGGCGGCCGCCGAGCCACCCAGGCTGTGGCCGTGCTCCGCCAGACAGCGTAGCGCCAGCTCCCCGCCGCCACAGCCCGACGGCGCCTTGCGGCCCGAGGGGCGCACGGGGCTCACGGCTTTCATCGCGCGCGTCCTGCGCGGGAGGACCCGCTGGGGCACTGGCGGTCGAGCGAGCTCCGGGTCCCCGCCCCGCGATGCGCTTGGCTCTTATCGCCGGCGCGTCCCGAGCGCTCGCTCGCTCGCAGCACCCGGCGACCCGAGCGCCAGAAATAGACAGCAGAAGGGCTGCTCTGGGTTTTGGCAAGGGGAATCTCAGCTTTTAGGGAGCGACGCTCGGTCCGAAGCAAAAGAAAAGAAAGATGAAAAGCCCCGGGGGGAGGGAAAAAAGTAGCCCACTCAGGTCACACTGAGTCGGTCCCTTCCGAGCTCCGACTACGATGGATCGCAGCCGCCGCGCTCTCCTGACCGGCGACTCTTCCCCCCGGTCGAAGTAACGACTTCCAACCTCACCTCCCCGCTCAACGGCGTCGCCCGGCTTGCGGCGCACCGGTATTTGTAGAGCCGCGCGCCCTGGGGGCGGGGCCAGCGCGCGGGCCGGGTAGCCACGAGAACCGGACGCGAACGAGCTGGGCGCGAGGGCGGTGGCGCGGAGGGAGGTGGCGAGGGCGGGGCTCCGGGCAGCCGGAGTGTGGGGATGGGCGGGAGGGGGGGGGGGTCGGGAGTGACCAGCCAATCAGGAGGCCAGTGCCACCTTGGGGGTGGGGTGGAGGGGGGAATGACGCTCGGGCCAATGGGAAGGGCACTCCATTCCGTCAACGCGGTGGGAGGGGATCTGAGAAAATGAGAACTAGGTGGGAGTCCGGCCAGGACAGAGTGCCCGAGGGAGGGGAAGAGAGAGAGAGAGAAGTTCCTACGGAGAGCCAGGGGAATGTGCTGGCTGGAAAGCGTTCTCCTTGGGCCTATTCTGCCGAGGGGGACTCTGCGCTTTGCTGGCGGGTCCCCTGTCACTCTTCAAAGCGGGAGGCTCAGCCCCCAGGCCACCCGTCCCTAAGAGTCCAGTGTCTTCAGAAAGACTCGCTTTCTGAAGCATGTTGCTTCATTTGTCTATGTTACCCTCCTCGGTATCATCATTCATCCTTGCACAATTGCGGAGCCCTTATGATGGAATGAAATGGGTAGCCTTTCCATATGTATGTATGCATATATATGCATGCTGAAGCTTAGTAAAAGAAAAATACAGGAAAAAGAATGCCAGACACTGTACCCAATGCAGGATTTCTGATGAAGGGAAATACACATAAAACAAGATCCAAGATCGTGATGGGTTTTTCTTGGTCCTATGCAGATGCATAAGTGGGCTTAAGGCATGCAATCCTTTGCGGATGTTAAATTAGAGCACGCAAAAATTAAAAATGCACGGACACGAAGTGTTTTAAATTCCACCATGACATATAATATTAATCTGATTTATGTAAAATTCATACCTGTAACATAATTTAAGCGATTAATGCATGGTTTCACATATTTCAGCGCACTTCGCTTTGAATAAAGAGATAAGAATAGTCTAGAAGCTTCCTTGTACCGCTACAAATATATTAACAATATATTAATATTCACATCTCCAGTCTCTGGGGTCCTTCTGGGGCAGGGGGCCCACGGCCCACCCTGCTACAAGGCCTGTTCCTTTAAGGAGGTGGTGTGTGTGTGATATCTTTTTTTTTTTTAAAGGAAAACAGTCCTTCAAGGGTTCAAAATATGTGTTGCTTGTGTGGCCTCTTCAAGAAAAAAAATCGAGCTCTTCAGATGGCAAATGAGCATAAAACTCACAGCTCACGGAAGATGAATTTTGAGTGATTTCCTCCTGCAAGCCCTCCCACCTTTAGACACGCTTAGAGATGAATTAACCCGAGAACTTTCTTCTTTCCCATACATGACCCGGACTGGTGCCTTTATTTTCACTGATAATTGAAAGAGATGTGGTCTTCACTTTTTCTGGCCACCCCTGCCTGGATGGGCTTCATGCTCCTCCCTTCTGCTTCTCAGAATCCAATACCGGTACAAGGAAGTGATTTTGTTTTGCCACGTGTGTACAATTTGACCATTTGGCCACCATTTTCCCATAGTGCATCTTTGTTCCTGACGAAATGAAAAGCAGACTATTATACATCAGTTTCATAGATGGATGGAACCATCTTCCTCTTTCCAAATCTTTAGAGGCTACTGTCCCTAATTATTGGAAACAAATGGCATTATCATTTGCTTTTGTGCACTCACAGTCTCTGTCCACACTTACTGAGAAAAATCAGTCACAAAATGCAAAGTAGCATTCTTTCCCAAAGTCCTACACACTCTTAAAATTTTAAAACACTGACAGGAGAAAATAGTATGATTTTAGATAGAAAGTTGGGGGAGGCAGTGCTGGTGGGCAAAAGCTAGTATATTTGTTGTCCATTGTTATCACCACACTTGATACTGGAAATACATACATACATACATACATACATACATACATACACACATGTGTTCTATGATGCTTTAAGAAAACCCTCACTATATCCAGAGCAGATATAATGTATCAAAAATTTATCTAGTCTAGCCTTATCAACAGGAAGATTAAAGTTGTAAGTATGTGATAAGTCTTCTTGGATTTTGCTCTGTCTCAGAGAGCCACACATTGCCTGTGCCAACCATCAAAGTTTCAGGGCTTGTTGCCGGACAGGGCTTAAAGGGCCTAGTTGGATTACCATGATGGAGCAGAGAGTTCAGAGGAATGGTCTTCACCAGATGATGAAGAACACCCAGGAAAAATGTGATCCCCACTCCTTGTCCACGCAGAAGGCAGGGGCAGCTATTGTATGCCTCATTTTGAAGATTAAAAGGCATGAAGACAATAAAAAATTAAAGTGCTACATAAAACAGTAAACAAAGGGATTAAGGAATATGAGATTGTGCTTTCGGGTCTATGAAACCAGAGCACACTAGAGTTCATGCAATGTACTTTTTAAAATTCATAGACATAGATACTTAGATGACAACAAAACAAGAAAAACAAAACAAAACAACAAAAAGAAACCCTCTCTGTGTTAGTAATTACTAGAATTTGAATTAACCTCGTAAGCTATGTTATTGCTACTGCAATACTGGAAGAAACACAGCTTGCCTCTGACTCTCCCTTTTAGAGGAAAGTGCTTTGCTCACAGTTGTGAAAAAGAGGTAGGCTAGCCCAGACCCATTGCCACGGAAGTGCTAGAGACTCAGAATTTACCTCAGTGGAAATCCAGTTTGATACAGTTCATTCAGTATCAGGGAGCCTCATGGACGTGTAAACAAACAGCCACTCTCCAGATGAAGAGATCTGTGGGGTTCTCTTGAGGAATGTTCTAAGTGTGCGTCAGACCCTTGATGAACACCAAGATTTCCAGCGCCCCTGTGTTTACAAGGGCACCAAAGCATATTGCTGTATTCGACCTATAAGCCCTTGAGGACTCTGTCCTTCTTTTCCAAGGCCTGTGAGAGACCAGCAGGTGGGCTCAGACACACAGAAACACCTGTTCCGATGCCCTCCTTTCCTCTAGATGTTAGAAGTGGTCACAGAAGGAGACACATGCATTCTTTTGGGACACAGGGAACCATTATGGAACATTACATGAACTCTCTGACTGGAATGTCCCTTGCTCCAAAAGAATGAGCTGGGGAATTACAGTTCAAGTTCAAAACTGCTTTTATCAGGCTCCTGCAAACTTTCCTGAGCCAGGGTTGCTGATGAGCATCCAGGAAACACTGGCAACTTCTTGGCGTACTCAGCCTTAGAAAGAAAGACCTTGGATATTAAACATAGCTGGGCAGATGTGGTCATCAAAAATGTAATATTTGGCCGGGCGGTGGTGGCGCACGCCTTTAATCCCAGCACTTGGGAGGCAGAGGCAGGTGGATCTTTGTGAGTTCGAGGCCAGCCTGGTCTATAAAGTGAGTCCAGGACAGCCAGGGCTACACAGAGAAACCTTGTCTCAAAAAACCAAAAAAAAAAAAAAAAGTAATATTTGGGAAAATTTTTATGAGATTAGAAGTAGGTGAATTCTCAAAAGCATGTCTCATATTAAAGGCAGAAAAAAAATGGGAAGGAAGAGATAAAATTCAGTGAAGCCTGACAGCTTGCACTCAATTTAGGCTTCTCAGCTTAATACTTTAATATTAATGAATATCTGTAGAACTTTCATATTTTATGTTTATGATACATACACTTCAGTAAACATATGCTGTATGGTCTTTCTACAAAAATTATATTAAGTCCTGAAGACTTTGTCTGGCATCTAACAAGTGGGCAAAGTTAAATGTTATTCTTAATTTTGGCAAGTATTATTATCTCCTAATCTCTGGTTTGTCTTTTTATTCACTCAGCAGTCTCTTTGGGGATCAGTTGTTTATATTTTCATTTTAACAAGGTCAAGTTTATCTATTTATTCCCTTAGGGATCTAAGACGTTTTTTCTAACATAGGGAGATTTTCTCCTATGTTTTCCTCTAAGTGTTCAATATTTTCAGGCAGGTCTGCTTTCATGGCATGTAACTTCTGAAGGCATGGAGGGTCATATGATTGGAAGGCCCCCCTGAGATCTACAGCCCTCTTCTACTGCCATCTTGAAACTCTTAGCAATGTTATTTATTTATTTACTTTTGTTTTTGAGACAGGGTCTCATGTAGCTGAGGCTGGCCTTGAACTCACTGTGTGGCAGAGGCTAGAGCTCCTGATTCCCCTGCTGGGATTATAGCTATGCATCACCACACCTGGCTGTTTTAGCAATATTTGAACAAGGGAAAGTAAGTATTTGTTTTGCACTGGAATCCACAAATTAGGTGATTAGTCATTTTTTTCTGCCTTCTGTAAAAGTCTGTGATCTTTCTATTATGTATGTGCTGCAAGAGAATGACTGAGGTCAATATTTGATGTATTTTGGTTCAATGCTCTAGCTGCAGAGAACATCCTTTGTTCCCCTCATTGCCTTGACACCTTCTTCAAGTCAGCTGAAAACACGCAATATTCTAGCCTTGAAACTCTGTCCCACTGACTTATCTGCTTTTATGCCTCAACCACATTGTCTTGATCAGGGTAGCTTTATGATAAGCCTCGAAAAAGCAGCTAGTGTTGGATCATATGATCTTCAAATGCATTTTGGTTTTTGGCTGTCCAAACTGGGTACATCGAATTTTCATTTGTGAAGTTTTTTCCAAAAGAGTTATATCAAAAACATACAAGGACTCAGAGTAACTCAGAGGTAGATAGGGTACTTGACTCTCATGAATGACACAGGCAGACACACACACACACACACACACACACACACACACACACACACACACACACACTATACTTAAGAAATGTAAAGTGCTATCAAAACTCAATAAGACTGTGCTAAGTGTCGGTAATTATGCAGAGAAACTGAGACTGTCAGATGCTGCTTGTGGGAATGAGAAAGACCATGAAGAAATGAAGAGATGGGAGAAGGATAGATCCATCCATCATCCCCTCACTCTGTTCCATGTTGCCATGAGTCAGTACCACAGCATTAACCAAATGCTGGGGAGCTGCACTCCCAAACAAGTACAAGGCGGATATGAATGATGTAACAGCTACCTTGGCTGTCTGTTAGCACATCACATCACCTGATCCATTATGTTAAAACCCGCATCTCCTAAGTTCTGGGACTGTTCTGCAGTGACATGATTCAAGGCCGGAGGACTCAACCTGATCATTTGAAAGGCCTTTTCCTTTGTGCAATTGCTAGATCCATGTTCTGCCTCAGTGCTCCACCCTAGCTGTATCCCCTGCTGTCTACATTACCTGAAAATTTGCAGCTGCTTTGGGGAAACACCCAGTGAGTGAGGAAGATAAGAAGCTTCATCATGGGTCCCTGAGAGGGATCAGGAGATAATAGGGTTTGTTCAGCAAGCTTGGTGACCTAAGATTGATCCCTGGAGCCTACAGTGAGAGGAACAAACTTGACTCCCAGTGTTGTCCTCTGATTTTATTTACGTGTGTGTGTGCATGTACACATACACATGCACACACATATGTAAATAAAAATTGAAAAGGAGGATCCATCATTTTGTATTGAGGGTATTTTGTCATTCTTTCCCTTCTATATGCTTTTCCTGAGAAGAAAGCTAACCACTCAGTAGGACAGAGTACCCCTTTTATGCCTTCCAAAGGAAAATTTTTCAATAGGTACCATATTTTTTCACTAAAAATTTATGATATAATCTGTGTAAGCTCAGTTTCTCCACCTAACAGCAAAAAGATTCACATGGGCAGACTGAGGATTTGCTACTCTGGAAGCTCCAGGAAAAGGCCAGTCAATAAACAATGGGGATGGTTGTACACATAGGATACTCAATACTTCCTAATGTCTATGCCGTCATTGAAAGGGGCTTGTACTAGGGGAATGGTTTTGAAGATGCCAAAGAGATCAAATACTTGCTTCAGCTCTGCATTGTTCTTTAGCAGAGAAATTCAAGACAAGAATTATCATCATTACAATTTAACTCATCCCAGTGGATCCTGATGTGCGTCTGTCTGCTGCTTTCTTTCTTGACCCAGTTATTAATGCTGGGAAATCCATCACCAAAAATGAAAGGCCTTTAATTCTATTTCCCTCTTTTCAAAAGAGAATACAGAATAATTCCATGCTGGAGAGACTCACATTTAAATGCATTTTAACTACTCAGAGGGAAAAGACAAAATGAACAGTGTATCACAACTTATAACTGAATAGGGAGGTTTTCTCTTTACAGGAAACACTTTACCATTTTGTTGTCAAGGTTGCTAAGAACGGGTAGAATGTTCCAGGGCATCTTTTCTTCCCTGGTGAGGAACTTAGGGAACATCTTTGTAGAAACCCAGTTGGTTATCACTGGATGTTGGGTAGACTTCATACTCATAGTGCAAAATGACTGTGTACAGGCAATAAAAGGTATGAAAACTCACTCGTGTATGGAATCATCAAAGGAATTATTTTTTCCTAGTAGCATAACACATGTGCAACAAATCCCTAAAGAACTTACAGGTGAAGAGTTGGAGGGCAAGGGACTGGCTTGACCCTGAACTTCGTCAGCATTAGACGATCCAGGCTGAGCAAATTATGTCTTCAGAGCAGTGCTGCAAGACCATTTCCTCTGCGACAGAAATAGATCAAATATATAGCTTTGTGGGTTGTTTTGAATGAAATTGCCCCCCATAGGCTCAGTCATTTGAACACCTGGTGCCCAGTTGGTGGTGCTGTTTGAGGATATGCAACCTTACTGGAGGAATTACATCACCAGGGGAGGGGCAGTTCTCTTTTCTGTGCTTGCAGTTAAAGATATGACCTCTTAGCTTCCTGCTACCACTGCCTGCTGCCACACTGGCCCTGTTATTAGGCCTCTGACCCTCTGGATCTGTAAGCCAGGACAAACTCTCCTCCTGAGATAAAATACCACGACCAAAGGTATCTTGAGGAAGAAAGTTTCTTTTGGCTTATGATTCCATAAAGATAAAGAATCCATCATGTCTGGGAAGGCATGGCATGGCAGTGGGAGCAGGAAGCTGAGCCATCACACATCAATCACAAACATGAAGCAGAGAGAGAGAACAGAAAGTAGGGCAAGGCTGTAAACCCTCAAAGCCAACCCCAGCCACGCTTCCTCCAGCAAAGTTCTGTCTCCTAAAGGCTTCATAATCTCCCCAAACACCAACACCAACTGGCAACCAAGTGTTTAAATACATGTGACTATTGGGGGCATTTTCCATTGAAACCACCACATGTGTAATTCTCTGTTTACATTGTTTTAAAGGTAAATAAAATGAGTGTTATTAGGGAAAAATATGACAATTATTGTGACAACAGGGCAGAAATGCCAAGTATATTTTCATCAAGTACTGTGGGCCTTAAAAGCAATTTGATATAAAGACATTGACTGAGTGTTTCTTCTGTTACTATCAGTCATGAATCTGTTCCATTTTTATCAGTAATGTACAGCCTGCAACACACAAGATGCTTTTGCTTCTTGGCGGATGGTTAAGTGAATGATACTTGAGGCCAGCATTGTCCGCTAACATTTCTCCTGAATTGTCGGCTTTTCTCTGGGAAAGTTCCTGTGCCTGTTTTATTTAATTATACAAACCAATGATATATGTGCTTAAAACCTCCAATGATGAATTCTACCAAACTATTTCTCAGCCCTACTTCGTTTGTACATGCATGTGTGCATATGTGTGTCCATGTGTGCATGTGTTGGGCCAGAGGGAAATAAAATCTTCTAACACTCTTCACCTTGTTTTTTGAGGCAGGGTCTCTCAGTGAACCTGGAATTCCCAGATGTAGCGAGGCTGGCTGGTCAGTGAGCTCCAAAGATCCTCTCTCTCTGCCTCCTCAAGGCTGGGAATTCAGGTGTGAGCCATCACACCCACCTTTTTATGTAGCTTCTGGGGATCCAAAATCAAGTCCTCACATTTGTGCGCCAAGCACTTTACTGACTGAGCCACTCCCTGACCCCACTGAGATTGTTAACTAATTCCCAAAACTATTTCAACTGAACTAAATTTAGTTCTAGTTGATCTGACACAAACTTGTCCCGTTCATCTATTATATGACCAAATTAAACTTAAAAAGAATCTTGCTGTTTTTTTTTCTTTTAAATATTTAAATTTAAAAATTCGGTGATTGTCATGTAATGTGTTCTGCGCAGCAACACCTGGATAAGATGTAGTTGGGGGCAAAGTCAAATTGCGCAGAATAACTACAGCTAAAGATCGAAGGGTGATGTCATCAGTGGAAGGCATCCAGGCAGTGGGGACAGCTTGTGGAGGCGCTCAGAGGATGAGTGTTTCAGTTCACACCCTCTCCTTCAGTTTGCGTTTTAGCACTGGGTTCCTTACATTCTGTTAGCCCACTTCTTCCTCACCTCAGGACAGGGCTTCCCATCAAAGGGTTTTCCCTTTGTCCTTCTTCCAGCCCAGTCATCAAGTGTTTCAAGCACACCACAGGACTTAATGATATATAGCTTCTTCATCCAGGAAGCCACCTACCTCTCATTCAGTCCCCAAATATGAGTATTTAAAAACAATGTCACTGGTTTTCTATTGTGCAATAAAGTATACATACTGTTAAAGGGGGGCGGGGTAATACAGATCATCCACCAACCACATCTGTAAATAACCTTTGTTATTATTTTATTGCATAAACTTTCAGTTTTCCACCATTCAAATAAATACCATGCAAGTGACTATTATTTTTGGAAGAAAAGTTACAGTGTACAGTATTTTGTAAATCTAATTTTTCACTTCATATAATGTGGAAATATTTCCTAAATGATAGTTACTTGTCTGTGTCCTAATTTTTATGATAGCATCTTACATGGGTAATCATAACTTAATTAACAAACACGACATTGCAAATATTTGTATTGTTTTCATTTTTTGCTGTGTGTTCTTATCAAGTCTGATCTGAACATTTCCTCTCAGTATTGCATTACATAATGATTTGCATTTTTTGATATGCTACTGTGCAATTATTTTTTAGCTAAGTTGCTCTTCTATGTTTGGGTGTGCCTTTGGAATTCATATGTCGGAAACTTAGTCCTTTGTCATATGCTAATGATGGGAGTGAGACCTTTGGGAGGTGACTGAATCATGACAGCCCAGCCTTTCTGAATGGAACAATACATTCATGGACTGAGAGAGTCCTGAGACAATGAGGGAGTGAATTACCTATCCCAAAAGAGGGGCTGTAATTAAAGCCAGATTGGCCAGTTTTCAGCAGTGTGTTACCATATGAAGCACTGCCTTGGGACTTTACAGAGTCCCTTCCAGTAACAGTGTCCTGACCTGGGACAGGCCCTAGACCTTGGACTTAAAGGGTCCTAGAACTATAGGAAAGAAATGTCTATTCTTGATATGTTATCTCATCTCAGGTATTTTAATAACAGCAACAGGAAACAATCTCTCTCTCTTTCTCTCTGTGTATGTGTGTATGCGTTTGCATGTGTGTGCCATGGTACATGTGGTGCATATCCAGTCTGTCCTCTCCTTCCACAGTGTGGTTTCCAGGGATCAAACTTAGCTCATCAGGCTTGGCAGCAGTTGCTTCTTAGCACTAGATCACCCAACTAGCCCAGAAAACAGCCCCTAAACAGTAGGGATTGAGTATGCTTGGTCCTCCAGGAAGTCACGGTACTATCTGACTTTGGAGGCAGTTCCAGATTTGAGAGACGAGGAAGCTAGTAAGGCAAAGATGATGTCCAGCTTAAAGAGCCTTCTCAAGAGCCCTCTAACTCACTGGGGGGGACAGCACCTGGCTGAGGAGAGGTTGTGGCTCAGGGTCACAGTCTCCTAGCTATCCTGTTCCTTGTTCTTGTATTGTGCCTAGAAATCTCAGATTCAGGATGCTCTAGCTTCTCTTCTTCCTATTTTTGGTTTTAAAATCATTTTATCAATGACTAACGAATACTGAATAAGACCTATTTTTTAGCCCAGGAAGGAAAATTTGGATTAGTGATTTCCAAGTATCTGTGTACTGCACCAACTGATAAGTGCCTGAGCTTTTCAAAGATAACATATCAGGGAAAACACCAAAGGTGGGAGAAAGAATCCAGGGCTGATTCTTGGGAAAGCAAATCCAAGGAGTGAAACGCATTTGTATTTGAACCAAATGAGCAAGTGTAACAACAGATGCTAGGATGTGGTACATTTCCTAGGTGAACACATAGAATTTAGTCCGCATCCAGATATTTTCGTCTGGGAGTTTGGTCTGAAAATTATCTAGGTCACTTCCAAATGCAGGAAGCTATGACCTAACCATTTTTTTTTTTTTACATCACTGTGCATGTTTTCTCTTCATTTGAAGACTACAGTGGCTTTGCAATTTTAGATGTAGAGGCTTCACCTGCTTGTACTTTTAAAGATTTATTTATTTTTATTATATATATATATATATGTATATGTTGGCCTGCATGCATGTCTATATATCACATGCATATCCGGTGCACACAGAAGCCAGAAAAAGGTGTCTGATCCCCTGGGATTGGGGTTACAAATGATTTTGAGTCTTCATGTGGGTACTGGGAACCAAAACCAGGTCCTCTGGAAGACACCAAGTGCTTTTAACCACTGGTCCATCTTACCAGCCCTTGTCTGTACTTTTAAATACCTAAAGTCACTTTAGTACCAGCAGTGAAGAGAGGAATGGGCACCTTAGTGATAAAGATGGTTGACCAATGTCAGTGATCCTAATATTTCATCTTGCAAAATACTGGATGTTTATTGATGCCTACACCTTGTGTATTGCTGTCTAGTGGTAATCTCATCTGTACCATGCAAGATAGTGGCTGCACCACTTTGTTTTCTTTAGAGAGTGTTAGTTTTCTGTAATCAAACTCACATAGTTAAGACCTTACATATTTAATACAGTACTTACACATGCGCAAATGGGAGGGGGGGAGGTAACATCCCCAGACCAGTATGGCTGTTAATTTTTGCATGATGCCAACTCAACATTGTAAAGTGGGAATAGTTTTTTCAAGAAATTGATAAACAGCCAAAGTTTTTAAAAATTCAAATTATATACACATATATGAATATATTATTGCAAGACCAGTAAGCTACCTATCGGTAACAGCATCCTCCTTTCTGGACTCTAGAGTCATTTGGATAAAGTTAAAGCAATGGCCAGCATGCTCTATTAACAAGCAAACAAACAGCAAAAACCAATAAACAAAAATGGAAAAGGTGAGAAAATAAAAAGCACCACAAAAGCAAGGTTCTGTCACTTCTGTGGCACTTGGCATGATTCTTGATTGGTTCTTTAGTTGTCATCTGAGAAGGAAGCAGTCTAGAGTTGTATCTTTAAAATCAGCCCTGATGAAGTCCAGTTAGTCTGGACTTTCTTGAAATGCAGAGTATGGCTCTGAAAGGGCAATTCTGATTTCCATAATGTGTATAAGAAAATTAGTTCCACCAGCCCAGGGTCCTGTTGCACAGAAGAACTCTGGATATCTGACTAATTTTTTTTATTGATACTAGACACTAAGAATTCAAGTCTATACAGTCCAAACAGGATCTGCAACAGCTTGCTTCACAGAGAAGGGTGTTGTACTGCCAATCTCAGTCTTCTGACTAAATCAGGGAAACAGGTAGCTTCCCTAGAACCGTGTTACATTATGTCCACAATGTAGAGACTGCTGTGGCCACCTCTGCATCTTTCCCAAAACTTAAAGTACTTAATTCCTAAGGAAGCTTGAATTGTTGAATTATCATTCATTCATTTTCCTAGTCCTTCCATTTCTTCTGGAAACAGAAACTTTCACAATAGTGATGATGATGCTTTGGTCTGCTTAATGTTACTATAATATAATACCATGGGCTAAATAATTTATAGTGAAGAGATGCTCACTGGCTTACACTTCAGGAAGTTCAATATCACAGTGCCAATGCCCAGTGAAGGCTCTGCTGCTATGTCTGTGCTGTGTCCTTGGCAGAAGGGCACAGAGAGGTAGAAAAAGTGAGAACCAAAGAGTGGCCAACATTTGTCCTTTCTTAAAAAACCCGCTCCTGAACTGACCAATCAACAATCTCAATACTCAGTCTCTGTGTATGACAGTGGGATCCCCTGGCTTACACAGCCCTTACAGGCCCCGCCTCTTGGTACTGTTGCATTTTTGAGGCTCCAGTATCCAACTCATTGACTTCGGGGACTCCTTCAAACAGTAACAAATATACATTTTATTTTGTCAGTAGGTCCGATGGGCCGGGTGAGATGGAATGGCTCATCAGGTAAGAGTACCTTCTACCAAGCTTGACAGCCTCTGTATGATCCCCGGGACCCACATAGTGGAAGGAGGGAACAACCCCCACAAGTTGTCTGTTTTCTGACCTCCACACATGCCCACACACATACATGTTTGCACATGTATGCACAAAAGTAAAAGAATATGAAAAAACAGATCCTAGGAATTATGCTGTACAAACATGAATCACTTTAATGATATGATGAATAAAATTCTCTTACATCATCTTAAAAAAATCACTGGCAAAGTGATGGCCTTGACAAGATGGTAGGAGTTGGAGAGTAGGTTAAATGGTCCCTGAATGTTGTATACAATCTCCCGAGAATTGCTTTAAAGACAAACATCTGGGTACCATCTCCAGTTGTTATATTTTGTGTGACTAAGATGCAGTGAGTCAGGATGACATTTAAGAAAATCAATAGTAAGTGTAGCAGTAAATATTTTAAAATGTTACACATAGAGGGATTTTATTAAGACTGTAGGTAAACATGGGTAATTTATGAGTGTTGGAGGAAGGTCTAATACATTGGTTCTGAAAGGTTGATTTCAATGCTGAGATCTGGTTACTGCCCCTTCTCAGGCATTCTCTGTTTGGTTAATAGAAGTCATTGATGGTCAATTAGCTGGCAGAAAGAGTATAGGAAGGTAGGACTTCCTGAGACGGAAATAGGAACCCTGGGTTTTACACAGAGGAATCTCTCTTTCCGCCAGGAGACATGGAAGCAGACAGACGTGTTTCAGAGCTCTGGAAGGTACAATAGGCCACATGGCTGTTTGGGATTATGTGGTCCTGGTTAATTTAGATTAGCTAGTTGAGAGTCTGCCCAGCTAAGGGCTAAGCATTGAAACATTAAAAGGTCTTGGTGTAATTAATTATTGTGAGAAAGGCTGCTTCAGGTTTCAGATTGGAAGGCCTACAGGCTTCCAATAACAGGCCTCACAGCAGGCCCCAGCGGCTACTCTGCCAGGCCACTGCCAGCTGTTCCACTGGCTTAATATAACAGTTTAAAGTTATTAATAAATATCTGGGAGCTGCCCTGACAAGTTGTCCCACCAGGCTTATAGGCTTCTAAGGTAAGTCAGGCCTGCCAGTCTCCTGCCAGGTCGCCTGCTGCTCCACTGGCCTAATATAACAACTTATAGTTATTAATGAAGATATTAGTTAACAGAGGTTAGGTTGCAGGTGGTAAAGGCCACCCTTGGTCCAGAGCTTTTTCCCCAGGACAAGTCAGGCTGGCAGTTAAGGTGGGCCAGGCCTGCAGGGTTCCCTCCAGCCTGCTAGCTGCTCCACTGGCGTAATCTTACAGTTTATAGTTATAAATATAACTATATTTTATAAATATTCCTATTTATAGTTATAAATATTCCTATTTCTGTCTCAGGAAGTCCTTCCTATACTCTTTCTGCCAGCTAATTGGCCATCAATGATTTTTATTTTATAAATATAATTGATATTTAAGTTGCAGTTTCACATGAGAGAAATTTTTGAGGGTTATTTAGGCAAAACATTCACATGCCAGAATTTTGTGTGTGGGAATGTACTGGAGGGAACAAATTGGAGAGGAATGATGAAGATAATATTATTGATAGTGGTGACAGTCATGGTGACAATGATGATGCTAACAGTTTATAGTACCTTCTGGTTATTGAGTGGAACTAGGCCCAATAAATTTATTTATTGACCACCAATTGAGTATGTCATGAACACTAGAAAGAGACTTTATATACAGACATGATATAAACAACAATTCGGGGAGATTCTCAGAACAAAGAGTGAGTAAAATCAGTTACCATCTTACCATCTGTAAAGGAAATGTTGGAAAGTACAAGAAGTCAGTCACAGGCAAAAAGATGAACTAATCTACAATTATATATATATATATATATATACATATATATAAATATATATGTGTGTATGTATGTATTCACCCTCTTCTAAGTATAACTTGCTTAGCATTTAAAAGGGAATATTCAAATGTATGGTATATTTTTAAATAACATCAAGTTGGGCATTTTTTATTGTGTGGGGGGTGTTTTGCCTGCATTCATGAAAGGGCACCATGCACACCCAGTGCTCACAGCTGCCAGAAGTCATCAGATCCCCTGCAACTGGGGTCAGATTGTCAGCCATCATGTGGTTTCTGGGAACTGAACCCATGTCCTCTGTAAGAGTGCTCTTAACTGGTGAGCTCTCTCTCCATCCCTAAAGTTAGACATTGTCTTAAAAATAAGTATTGAAATGCTTATGACAGCAGGATAAACTGGCACTCCAAATATAGTCTCTTAGAAGGAAAATAGGTTTTCCCAGCTAAGTTTCTCTTTGAGAAACTCCTGGGACAGAGTAACCACCGCAGCAGCTGTGGCATGGTGGCTGATCCCAGCCAGCCACAGTGACATTTTTCATGGACTTTGGTGAGAACAACATGAACTCACCCCCTACAGAGACCTTAAAATTCAACAGAATGATAAGTTAGGAACAATGTGTTATCTCTGATACTTCATTTTAAAGCTAGGTTATAAATAGCACATCATCTTATGAAGACGAATCACATAACTTCTGTAATTAATAAGCTATCTGAAGATGAAACAAACTGACTTGGGAGAAAATGTGACTTAGAATCTGCAAGATTTTCTGGGGAAAAAGAAAACTTGCTAGTTCTGGGGAAGTAACAGGAACGGAGGCCTGTCTACCCACAGTGTCAGTTCTAACTCAAATGATACTATGTGTCTGCTTCTGCCTTTTTGCCAGCAAGAGGATCACAAACAGAGCCTTAGAACTAATTGATTTGTAAGATTCTGCCTGCTTCTGATAGTTAATGACCCAGCAGATTAGTTAACTTGTTGATAATGGGTCTTATTTTTGGACAGATTAGGTTGTAGCCATTTTAATTTGCTTACATCACCTTGCAGGCTAGTGTTTTAACCAACGGCCAGCAGTCAGGAGACTGAGGGGACCTAGGGGACCCTCTGATTGCTGTTGTGGGTGGGCATTCCATAGGAAACAAGAAAAGAAGTAGGAAGAACATGGCAAGCAGTGAACATCTACCACAGAGATTCATCAGAGATCCTAGAAAGTCACTGGGGGCTGGAGAGATGGCTCATAAAGTTCATGGCGTTTCCTGCCTAGCCTGACAACCTGAGTTCAATCACCAGAGCCTACATGGTGGAACATAATTAAATTTTTACAATTGTGTGTGTGTATGTGTACATGTGGTGTATTCTCTCTCTCTCCTCCTTCCTCCCCACCTCACTCTCTGTGTAATAATAGCAATTTAAGAAAAAGTCATTGGATTCACATTTAAAGATATGGGCGTTGGGTGAATATGAAGCAAGTATGGGTTATAAGAAACCAGGGATCAAAGACAATTCTGTAGAATTTGTTTTAACAACTGGAATTAGTGTTGGTATCTACTGATGGACTTCCATGTAAGGAACAGTTGTGTGTAGAATAGTTCAGGTCTGCACTTAACAAATAAAGATGAGCAAGCAAACAGCGGTGCTGGAGGGGGGGGGGGTACCTACACATAAAGTTCAAGTCACTGTTTATGCTGCAGGTACACACTTAGAACTATCATTTCCAAATGAGTTATACGTGTGGTTCATCTTGATTGTAATTGAGACAAGTTTCAGGATCACCTAGGAAACCAACTTCTGAGCATGCCTGTGAAAACATTTCCAGAGAGACTTAATTCAAACAGGAAGACCCACCTTGAAGGTGGGTGGCAGCATCTCATGAGCTCAACTGGATACAAAGAAGAAAGTGAGTAGAATCCCAGCGTTCATCTCTCTCTGCTTCCAGACTGTGGACACAATGTGACCAGCTGCCTCACATTCCTGCTACTGTGCCATCCCCACCACAATACACTTTACCCTCAATAATAAAGCCAAAATAAACCTTTCCTTCCTTAAATTGTTTTGTCAGGTGTTTTGTTAGAGCAACAAGAAAAATAACTGACGCATTATGTAATACTGAAACTCTGGGTAGCAGGTTCCAGAAAATGATCTTAGCTAGAGGTCTTAGTTAGGTTCAAGGGGTGTTCTACATGACTACATGGTTTGGGAGAAAAAGAAGGAACATACAAGGAGTGTTGAGAGAGTGAGGAAGGAAAGTCGAGACAAGGGGCTGTGTGTAGATCAGCCAGCTCAGCTGATGTTATTATGATACAGGCCTGAAGAAGGTTCACTCTCTAGGAAAGAACTTGTCTGTCGGAAATGGGAATAATTTACCTACTTCTGCTCATATCTCTGAGCAGCAAGTACAGGGAAGAAAGATTTTAAATGTGATGTATTCAAAAATATATATGGGAACCTGGCAATTTTGGTGGAATAATTGTCCAGTCATTTCTTCAAGCCTTTCTGTTTTCAGGGACCTGAGAGTTGAAACTGCTAACCCAATGTGTCTCTCCACACGAAAGAACACATGGAAGAAGAGTCCTCTCAGAAGTCTTTCAAGTACAGCCTGGCATGGTGGTGCATGGCTGTAATCATAGCGTGTGGGAGGATCTACTTCAAGGTCGGCTGAGGCTGCCTAGTAACAGTGCAGTCTGAGTTACAATCTGAAACCTTGTCTCAAAACCAACAACAGCAGAAACAGAAAAACAAAAAACCCCCAAACCAAAGTTTGCAAGTACAAGTACAAAGCCCTCCCACTTTGCCTTGCTTGTGTACATTCCGAGATTCCCTTGTAAATGGAATGGATGGATGGACTAACAGAAATCTGATTAAGATACACGCTGTGGAGCCAGTCTGGTTGACAGAGCTCTTTGTGACCTGCAGCGCTCCAAGCACTCCTTAGCCAGCATGCTGAGACCTGAGATCTGTAATTTAAAACCCCTATCAGCTGCCCTCTTTCATCTGCTTTAACCAGGGAACATTCAGCTGCTTGCCAGGTGGTCTGTGAGGTCACCTGGTATTTTTTTCCCCTCACTCCCTCATGATAAGCAGGAAACAGTTCTGACAGCCACCTGGAAACTTGGTGTGGGTTTGAATTGTTCCTAGGTCTAGTCACTCTTTAGGGGTGACACAAAGTGCTTCCCACCTAGGTTGTTCCCACTAGTCTTTCCTTTCTTGGATTCTTTAGGTCTGTGGATTGCAGCATCTGAGTTGCAAGAATACCTTTGTTCATTCTTACAGACGACGTTCTTCTTGGTGGCTCCAGAGGAAAACTGGAGGTTCATTTATTAGGAGGTGGTCCTGGAGATGAATGGGGCGCTTTATAATTTTATTATGGAATTTAGATCCCTACAGCATAGATATGCGGGCACTTTGGCTATTCTGATATCCCACATCACTGGATATTTAAATGTTTTATTTCATTAGTTATGCTGATGATTTGCTGTAAGGCCACACCTTAGTAATCCCATGAAGGATGCTGCGTGCCGTGCTAGCCTGTGTGCTATTTCATTATAACTTTAATGCTAATTTATGACAGAGGCTACTTTTATTTGTTGACTACTGTGATGTGGGGGATTGTGGATGACTTCCCGGTGGCTTTGCAGCTTAATAAGGGGTCTGGAGAATCTCAGTCCTAGGTAAAGAGAGTGCACATAAAATATGAGCTCCGTTGTAATGGCTCCTACAATATCCACACAAATGCAAACCGCAGTGAGATAGAAGCCCATAGGGAGCTCAGAACAGAGGTGAGGGAGACCACCCGCTTCCCTGCATAAGGGACATGTCAAGCTGTCAGATACAGTGGGTCTGACACCAGGGAATTTGGTTTTCCTGTAGTTGACATTTGCTCTAAACATAGTTCTTACCATTCTTCAATGTTCTTTAAAAAAAAAAAAAAGAACGATTATTTGGAATATTTTTAGTTGTACAGAGAAGTTACAAAGAGACAACGAAGACTTCCTCACTCCCTGCCTTGTTTCCCCAGGTGCCGACATGATACACATGTACTGTGGTTAATTGTATGAATGCTAGCTAAATTTCAGACCTCAGAATTTTCTTCTTTTTTTCCTTTTTTTTTTTTTTTTTTTTTTTTAAAGACAGTGTCTCACTCTGTAACCCAGGCTGGTCTCAGAAGTGCAGGAATCCTCTTGTCTCAGCTTCAAAAGTTGCTGAGATTTTAGGCGCGCATCATCATGGTCAGACAGGTTTTGAACAGTACATTTCTTCAAATAAGGATTCTAAATTGTTTCTAGATTTTGGTTCTTGATAAAAACATAGAACCACAGTTAAATATGTAAAAGGCCCATCATATAGTCACTGAGACTTACAACCAGGAAGAGTAAAGTGAAAACATCACAAACGTAAAGCCTCAAGAGCTTTAACTGCTCAGCTTATTACAATTCACTTTGCATAAATATATCTAAGCTCCCGGTGCTACGGTCAGAGCATCTTATAGTCTCCTTTAGTATCAAGATCAACAAAGTGTTTTATAAAATCAAATTAAACCGTTAAAACTGTTATCTGTGATGTACTGCTAGTCTCAAATGATAGGCAGTATCTTTGAGAGAATTGCCAGCAGCATGTCAAAGACAGTGAGAGGATAGAATTCTGAGAAGCAGATAACCTCCGTTCATAGGTAGCACCTTGTCTCTTTCCAGGTCATCCCAACACCCTTGAACTGAACTGAATAACAATGCTAATTATTGACACGTTTCTTTTATTCATTAGTGTGTCCAAAACACCGAGAACCGGTTATGTGCTGGGCACTTGCCTGGGAGCTCTATGGACCCCACAGTCTGACCCATCTGTGATCACCAGTTTTAGCTGACAGTTGCTAATTCAGGCTTTCTTTGACTGCCAAGAAAAGAGCCACAGAGCTCTTACAAATGGCTGGGAACACTGTTGCAAGAGTCATGGAGGCAGGTGTTGCTTTGATGAGTGATGATAACGTGAGGATTCCTGTCCGGCTGTGGCAAGTGCCCTGCCTGGAGGGCATTGCAGGGACTAGGGGTAGACATGTGGGTGGCCTGAGAGTGACTAAGGCCTTGGATACTGACCAAGGGATCTGGATTCACCAAGAAGATGGGGAATGAGTGAGTGACAACATATGCACTTAGAAAAGATGAGTGTAGACAGAACAGCGTGTGAGAACAGCTGTGAGGCAGAAAAACAAGACAGCACATTTGGGTACCACTTTTAGGCTAAAATCCACAAAGATGTAGTCTTATGTTTTGCTTTGCTAATATTTAAATACTACCTTTAAGAGTAGGCTGAAATGCTTATCCCTCTGAGGAGGCTTCTCTCTGACCTCTGCTTAGACACACCTAGCCACTTATCCCCTTAGCTCTGGGTTCACAACTCAATTACAGTGTTGTAAGACTGTTCTCATGTCTGTCTCCCAACCACAGTGAGAGACCATGACTGAGGCCGATTGCATAACATTGCTTTTTATAATATAGTTTACTTACATAAACATCTCTCTTTTTAAAGAAGATACTATTTTATTTTATGTGTATATGTGTATGTTTATGTGAGTATATGCAGGCCTTATTTTTTTTTTTTTTTTGACACAGGGGCTTGTAGACTCGGAACTTACAAATAGGCCAACTGGCTGGTGAGCTCCTGTCTTTACCAACTCAGCATGGTGGTTACAAGCACGCACCACCACACCTGGCTTTGTAAAAGTGGGTTCTGGGACATCAAACTCAGGTCCTCATGTTTTCAAGGTAAATACTTCCCTGATTCAGCTTCTCCACAGCCTGGGTTATCTAAGTTTTATGGCCCAAAAAAAGTATGTTGGGCTTGTTGCTGTTCAAATTACTATGGGTTTTTACTGACAAGAAATAAAGGTAATTGACATTGTGCGGCCATATTCTTCCTCACCACTGAAATGTTATGCTTTTAGACCATAGTGAACAGTTACAGGAGATAAATTAAATATTAAACAACAAAAATAACAGCAGCAGAAACAGCCTCCAAATCTAAAATTGTTGCAGAGCCAAGAACAGAGCAAACAGTAACGCGTCATGATCTTGGATGACTGTCCAGGCAGGCTGCCTTAGTTTTTTTGTTGCTACATCACAATATCTGAGACTGGGAGATTTATAACAATAGAAATGTGTTTGAGCTCAAGTTCTGGGGGTTGGAAAGTTCAAGAGCATCGTGCTGGTGACTGTTAAGCCTCCAGTGAAGAACGGGTTTCAGCTCATGATCAGACACAGGCCACGTGGCCACGCTCGAAGGAGGCCGACAACAGGAAGCAACCATGTTTTACGGCACTCCGTTTTGCAATAACAAACCCAGTCCCACCAAAAGAACTTTAATTCCTCTCACCACTACTACATTAGGAATTGAATCTCAACCTGAGTTTCAGAGGAAACAAACCTCGGTCACGAGGAAGCTGGAATCTTTACTTATTTCCTGAAGCTGACTGCTGATTCTGAAAGCTATAGTCCAATAAGGAAAACTAAGAGGGCTGTGGGCCCTGACGGAGTGAGCAGCCCAAAGACCAGAGGCCGGTGACATGTAAAGAGCTCCCTGAACTGGATCTAGATCAGATGTTAGCCCCCACCCCAGGTGGCTGCAGTCACTGCCTGGACTGAGGAATTCTGAGGTCCTGCACCCTCAGCCCAGCTGCCTGCGAAGAAAAGCACATGCGCATTGTCTCTGCAGAGATTCTCTTGACAACATCCACATAGAATCTCTGGCCATAGGAGAGAAACGTGCAAACAAGAAGACAGGATCTGACTGAAAAAGCAAATGAAAACAGACAACATAAACAGGTTCAAGAGAGATCAGGACAGCAGAGCTCTGGGAAACAGCCATTGAAGTCACTTTTTAGGAAATTAAAATTATGGAGTTAAAAAAAAATAAAAAATAAAATTATGGAGTTTGAGAGACACCTCAGTCTGTAAAGTGCTTGCTGCACAAGCACCAAGACCTGAGTTCAGATCCTCGGTACCCGCGTAAAAAGCCAGGCTTTGAGTACACAGTTTTAATTCCAGCACTGGAAAGGTGAAGATAGATGGTGAGACAGTGTCTCACTGGCCAGCCACAGTGAGCTCCAGGTCAGTGAGAGCTGACACTAAGGTAGACATATGTACACACACACACACACACACACACACACACACACACACACACGTGCATACATACACACACACCACACAATTAAAATTGTATTAAAATGCAGAGAACTAGAAATAGTAATAATGAACCAAAAGGAAGTTTCAGAATTAAAATACCTGATGAATCATTAAAAAATCCACACGCATGCAATCAGATAGTGAGCTCTGTTTAAACATGGCATAGTCAGAATTTGAGTATCGTTTTAAATATTCAGGGCATAGGTGCAGTGTAAGAATTCTAATACAACATATTACAGATCATTTTGGTTTATAGTATATAATAAAGGAGTTGCCATAAATAATGAAAACTTTTCCTTATGAACCACAACTGACCCCCTGCAAAGTTTTCACACATGAAAAAAAATATTAGAAGAATTGACTGCATTCAATTAGTTTCAACACTAAGTTGGGATTCATTTTATTTAATTATTTTTAATTTAAATTTTTTTTCTGTTAATGAGTGTTTTGCCTTCATGTATGGATGTGAACCAGGTGTGTGTTTAATACCTGTGGAAGGGAGCAGAGGGCATCAGATCCCTGGAGCTGGAGTTAAGGATGGTTGTGAATCATGTGGGTGCTGGGAACTGAACCTAGGTCCTCAGAAGAAACTGCAAGTGCTCTTAACCACTGAGCCATTTCTCTAGTCTGAGTTGGGCTTTTGATGTTACAATATTAAAAAACCCAAATCTCCAATCCAAAATCACCTCTGAGAAATTCTGATAGGGAAACACTGAGACTTGGCATAGCTGACCGACAGTCTGTCGTCTACCTCTCCCTCTCCCTCCCCCACTCCGTGTGTGTGTGTGTGTGTGTGTGTGTGTGTGTGTGTGTGTGTGCGCGAGCGAGCATCGGACTGCCTGTGTCATTAGAGGGTTTTAGGCTGGTCCGGAATCTGCTTATTAGTGTAGAGGTGTCTTTGGACTGACTGGATACTTAGCTTGCTGGGCTCCACGGTCCTCTTCTCTAAAATAGAGGTTATTTTTGCTTTGCTGAAGCTGCTAAAAAGTTAGGAAACACATATAAAACCCCTAGAGCAGGAAGCCTCATGGCAGACATCATAGTTCATGGTTCATACAGATCCTGGAGCAGGCACAGTGTCTCTCGCCACTTTTCTTGCCTCCTTACCACCAAGAGCACTCTACCTGGTCACCTCTGTCCACACGCACTCCTTTCCTTTGCCTCCTTTTATTCATTTCTCCTATTTGTTTTATTTTAAGTGAGAAATAGAGCCAATCTCATGCAACTAATTGCCATTAGATGGGAGTGCAGGGATTTTAAAACATCACTGACCGAATGTCTATGGAGAGTGCCCAAAATCTGCCTGAAAACCTCTCTTATAAGGTGTCCAGAATAAAACACCAGCATGGATGGTCCATTCAAGGAAACATAACTGTTAGGTTTTTGCTTTTCTGCCCAGGAGAGAAACTTTGGGCTTTGTATTTGTGAGGTTGACAATCTTCCTTAAGGTGTGCAGAACAGTTCAGCCAAGACAGTCATGGGCGAGACCCTCCCCCAACACCTCAGTGGGTGAACTCTGACAGAAGATGGTTTCTGGATCAGTTATCTGTATTTTTCCTCTTTTCTACAGTTTCTTTTTTAAAGACTAAATCTTTGTAGGATGTTACCACGTTGAAGACAAATATCAAAGACATTGCAGTGTTTATATTGATGCTGAAATGCCCCTCACAGGTGAGATGCTGTTTCTCCTGTCAGTAGCCAATGACTCTCACAAGATGAACATTGAAGAACAAATTTTACAGCCAAAACATATGAGCACTTCCAACTTTTAGTCTATGTTCTTCAGATAGTACTAGTCACGGGAATCTAATATGTTTACTTTTTGTTATATGAAAAAGAAATTGAGCCTTTGTTCTTTACCTACAACTATTTATATCATACATATTTGATCTCTGTGTGTTCTCTGCCCTGAATCTTAACAATTATTTTTTACAAGGGTGATTTTCCTCTAGGTTAACTTCAGGGGGAAAAATGCTTGTAGTGGAGTTGAGTAAAAATTTCTGCCTTAAAATTAAAGTTTTTTAACAGTATTCTTTTTTAATGTGTGAGTGTGTACGTATGTTTGGGAGCATGTGGGTGTGCATGTGAGTATATATGTGTATGTATGTGTCTGCGCATGGAGGCCAGAGGAAAACCTCGCATGAAAATTTCAAAACACAATGCACTTCTTTTGAGACAGGGTCTTTCATTGCCCTGGAGCTCGCCAATTAGAATAGGCTGGCTGGCCAGAAAACCCTAAGGATCCCTGTCTCTGCTCAGTGCTGGAATTACAAACACCAGCGTGCCTGGCATTTGTACAAAGGTGCCGGGAATTGAACTCTTGTCCATCCTCAGGCTCGGAAGGTGAACACTTTACCAGGCCAGCTAGCCGCCCCCACCCCCACCAGCCCATAACATTATTTTTAAATGCTAAAACAAACTCTGTGGAACTGGAAAGCTCTACAAAAATGTTTTTTTAAAACAAATTAAATAATACTTTGCAATTTTTATTATAGGTCTAAGAAAGCATTCTCTTGCTGCCTTTGATTTTTTTTCCTTGTTGGAAATACATTTTAATTGAATAAGTATGCATAGACCACTGCTGAAAACTAGGCTTTGTGCTCTGGCTACTCAGCTTGTGAGGATGCATCAATTCCTAAACTAAGGTGGGATCAGGTGTCTTGAGCCCTTTCAGCACTATAAAGAGTTTGAAGGAGATGTTTTCCTAGGGTAGTCTGTGTCTTTCTTGTTCATTTCTTTCCTCCTTCCTTCTTCCCCTCTCCTCACTCCATCTTTTCAAGAGAAACTTTAAGAACAGTTTTCAATTTACAGAGATGTTAGAGATTCCATGCGCTCTGTACCTACTTTGCCCTGATTTCTAGCATCTTTCCTTAGTGTGGTATATGCAACTAGCATTAATGAGCTGGCATTATCAATAACTGAAGTCTCTGCTTCATTCAGATTCCCTTACTTTCCCCTTAGTGTCCTTGTTCTGTCCCAGCATCCCATCCACAGGACCACATTACATTTGGTCTTCATTTCTCCTTAATATTCCTCTTATCTAATGTGTTCCTCCAGATTTTCCTTGGCAGTATTGAAGGGTTTGGTTTTCCCTGAAAAATAAAAGTATTAAAGAACTTGGTCACGGGCCTTGGAACTTATTTGGTGGCTATTTTTCTAGTGGAAAAATAAAATAAAAATAAAAACTATTAGCCATCTTGCTACTGTAACCACAGTGCCTGAAAGAACACACAGGAAAAACAGTTTATTTTGCCTCAGAAGGATGGCATGGTGGCAGTAGTACTGTCCACTTCAGGGCAGTAGGAAGCAGAAGAGGAAGAGGAGTGGGGAAGGTCAGATACAAGAAACCCTCAGGAATGTGTTTTCTGGTGACTTACCCCAAGTTTGGTGGTCCCACCTTGTAAGGTTTTTCAGAACCTAACAAAAATGGCACTACTAGCTGGTATGAAGAATTCAAAACATGAGCTTAAAGGATAGTACCAACTGAAGCAGAGAGCCCACCAGAGAGGCCACCTCTAACAGTGCCTGCCTTGTGGCTTTTTTCCAGGCTCCCCTGTTCTCCTGGCAGCTGCCGCTCAGCACCATTTGCTCATCTTTGAGCCTTGCTTTCCCTGCTCAAAAGACACACAACTTTGAATCAAAATCCCTTTTATTTTATTTTTTATTTTTTAAGCCAGCAACAAAATCCACATTTTTATCGAAGAAATCTTCTACCTCCTCCCTGAGAGGCAGAAAGATTGTTGTCTTCAAAACCCACAGTTGAGTTCACTGCTTCCTGGGGAGGAGGGGTTCATCTGTATTCCATTCTGTTTCTAGAACTCTTGGCAGATTCTCCGTGGCTCTGTAGCAAAGGAACGATAGAGTCGTTGAGCATGCCTTTCAAAATAGAGCGAATGTTCATATTCTGCTGGACATACACAGCGAGGGCAGAGTTAGCACAGAGGAGGGTAAAGACGTGGGAGCTAAATGCACTGGCTTGGAAAAGGAAGGGGGTGTGGGGCGCTGGGATCAGCAGAGACTAGACTTCTCATGGGTTATCTCTGAACTGAGTTTTCAATTCAGAGAGAGAAGCCACAGGCTGGGTTAGAATGGGATCACATGAAATAACTGTGTGCTTAAGGAACCGCCTGAAATTCTGAGGTGGGATTGGCAGAAAGCCCTAGAAGGTAAATAGAAGTGAAGCGGAGAAAGGGACTCTTGTGTCACTATGAGGTCTAAAAGTGCTCAGAACTGCCAGGTAAGGCTTCCCTGCTGCAGATCACAGAGCTCAGTAGCTAGACAGAAGAGGATCAGGCTGAGGAACTCTGCTGCGGATGTACTCAGGAAAAGAGACCTATCTTCCAAAAGGGATGGGGAGGCGGCCTTATCGCAAACAAAGCTCTTACTTGCTAAGCCCGTGGGTTGATCAAGGGTTGGTAATGCAAGATTTAAAAGCACGTTACTTGAGACCTGGAAACTGGCTAGCTGGGCAGAGATATCCTTTGGCCAAAGGGAAGTCCAAGAGGCTATTTGCCCTCTAGTGGTAACCACAAAACATTTTCTACCCTGGCAGGACACAGGTTCTTTATCTCCAGCCCAGAAAAATGGCCAGCTCAGGAGGCTGCTGGCCACTATTTCAGGGAGCTGATTGATTTAGTATCTAGACTTAATACATGCAAACTTAATATCAATGAACTGAAGCAAGAGAAAAATGATACATTTTAATGATGTATCCAATACACCATTGGTTTTATCACTCTTATTGAAGTCACTAAATTTAGCACAGCTTTCTGATATAACGTTTGATAGATGATGATGGAAAGGAGTATCATATCATAAAACACATCCTTAATATCTGTAAGTGCACTGTTTTATTTCAAATACACACTGTGGAAATATGTTTGAAGTCAGTTTATCTATTTCCCTGCATTTTTCAGAAACTATGATGGTTTCTGAGATGTTCGTGTACATTTTACACTTAACATCTAGAAGGAATGCTCACCTGCCTTTGCTGAAGCAGTTCACAGAAACACATCATTATTTATTTATAAGAAGAAGTCTCCAGAAGAAGGTAAGCTTACCACTGCTCTACTGTAGCCTCTGCACACACAAAGACATTCATAATTGATGGACCCGTCTACCCCCGTGTAGCAGCTAGAATAAAGCTAAGGTTAATTCTGTGGGAGTGCAAATTATGTTCTCATTTTTGTTAAGAAATAAGTGGGGGGGGGAATAAGTTAAAAATGCTGCCAAGGGTGGAGCCCATATGGATGGGCTAATGGGAAGACAGGGGCTTGGAGAGCAAGCTGTGAAGAAAACCAATCTAGAAGAATATTTTCAACCATGCCTGGCTAAGAAAGTGGTCTCTGTCTCCTTCTTAGTTGCTTCTGTTAAGGCAGGTAAATTATCCAGTCTTTCCTCATGGGCAGGTACGCCCCTGAAGAAAGGGAAAATCTTTGAGGAACAATGGGCTTACACTGCCTCAGGCCATTCTGAGCTGATGAGGGGGCGGGGCAGGTGAGGAGCTTACTGGACTGTATCTGTGGAACTCTAGAAGGGAAGTGACATCATTAGAGCGCCCTTCCCTTTAGTAGAGGAGGAGTAAGACGAGAGTTGCTGGCCAGAGGGATAGCTTGTCACTTTATGTAGCTATCAAGGAACGAAGAGCAGGTTACAAGATATATGGATGGTATAATAATGATAATTTGTTTTGTAAAAAACAATGGAATCCTACAACATTGTATGTGCATTGATGTGACAAATATACCAAACTCATATAGATTTGCTCTAAATGTTGGCAGGGATTATCTCAGGTTGAGGAAATTGTAGATAACCTTAATTCTCTCCCACTTACTTTTTGTTAGTTACTTATATTTGTAAAATTTGTTTTAAAAAGGAAGATATGAGCAAGTATGGTAGCTCACACCTATAATTCCAGTACTTGGGAGGTTGCTGTGAGTTCAAGGGTAGCCAGGAGTACACAGTGAGTTTTGTGTTAGCCTGGGCTATACTTCTCAACTTAAGGGCACGGTTGATTTTTCTTTTTCTCCCTTCTTACTCCTTGTCCTTTGCGATGTAGCTAACAACCCAGGGCTTCATGTATGCCAGGCAAGTGGGCTGTGAGTGAACTGCATGTCTAGGTCCAGGTGGCTTCACAGTGTAGGTAGCTGCTTGGAAATACTAAGTGATTCATTTGGGTTTAAGAAATTATTAGAATGCCGACAAGAACTAGAAAATTGTAATAAAAAAGAGTGCTAATCTGATTTTAGAGTGACTTAGATATTTTTTTGTACATGAAAGCAAACAAAAATGTATTATTTTATTACATAATTTTTAAAGTTTCTTTTTTTTTAATAAGGAAATGATCTTAAAGTAGAATTAAAGACACACATTAAACTCAAGTAAAAATTAAAAAACTCACAGGATCCATTAAGAACGCATTGCCCACCAACTAGAACAAGTAAGGGTTTAATAAACATGCCACTATTATTGTAAGTATATTAATTCATTATGGATTAGATGGAAAAATGAAAACTGTTCTGTTCAAAATTGCACAAGAAATAAATAAACAAGTCCATAATTGTATAATTTCCAACAAATACATGGTAAAGTTTAAACTGACACTTTCCAAACACAAGTATAACATTAGGTCTATTACTGTCCACATATAGTGTGAACATAGTTATTTGAATGTGGGGTGATATGTTTCTCAGTGAAATGGATAATGTATACTATGCAAATGACAAGATAAATTGGTACTTTCTAGTCAACAATGAGTCAATAAATACCTAAAAAGACCTTAAAACATTTTTATGGTTCAACCTAGGAATTCCCTGCCCAGGAACTCTCCTGGAGGAAACCAGTGGAAATATTATCACAAGATCTTCAAAATGCTCAGTGACTAAACTACACTCACAGAACCTTACCCTTCAGATAAACTTAATGTATGTCGGCCAAGTGACATATCTGAGGCTAACTATGTAGTTTTTCAGTAAAAGATTGCAGGGGGGCTGGAGAGACGGCTCAGATGGCACTGCCTGCTCTTTCAGAGAACCCAGGTTGGGTTTTCAGCACACAGAAGGAAACTCACAACCATCTTTAATTTCAATTCTATGGGATCCGACACCCTCTTCTGGACTCGGCAGGCACCATGCATGTATATGTTGCACATAAATACATGCAGGCAAAATACTCCTAAAATAGGATAAATAAAATCTTTTTTAGATTGACCACATTCTAAGTTACCAGCAGTAATAGTACGATAAATAAATGGTGACACTTGCAGACATGAGACTGAATTACAGAATAATGCAGAGTGTGTTAGAAAAACACCCCCTCAATATTTCTAAGTGAAAAATAGATGTAGTATAGTGTCAAAAAAAAGGATAAATGAGAATATACTTGTAGTAGAATTTGAGTAGTCACAAAAATAATCCAGAAGGGTACTGAAGAAAGAAACCACAGTGGCTTGTGTGGGTGGGAGAGGGAATTAGGCAGATAGAAGGGAAGAATGAGATTGGTTTCATGACTTATATCACATGACATCATTAGTTATTAAAAATGCAATAATGAGCGGATCTTAAACAATACCAATGAAATGCAACTGTACCAAAAGTGGGAAAACCAAATGCCTTTCATATATCCAAACTCAGAGTGACTGAATTTTACTGCACGTACCTTTTCCTCCTTGAGCAAAGAAAGGTCCCCCTCCCTCCTCTATTGGCACCCTCTTAACTGAAAAGTTTCTGATGTGTCATACATATTCAATCAGTTTTAGAGGAATGAAAGAAATCAAAGAAGCTTTCAAAGTTAATTGTTTAAAAAAAAAAACAAGAAGTATAACTCACTTTCAGAATTCTTTATGTAATGAGTGACTCACAACCCCTGGAAGATGACTCAAGGGAAAAGTTCTCAGAGCCAATGGCTGTTTAAAATACTTGCTTTTTCCTTCAGATTTAACCTAAGAAGGCTGCTAAAATAAGCTATTGTTATTGTTACTGTTATTACTTTGAAGGATTGAGATAGGTTCTTACCCTGTAACCTGGGCTGGAAATTACTGTGTACCCCAGCCTGGCCTTGAACTCTCAGCCACCCTCCAATTGCTGCCCTTCCTAGTGTTGATATTACAGGTGTGAGGCACCATGCAAGGCTTTGAATTAGATTACTAAAGCAAAGACAGAAACAAGACTAACACTCAAACCACCAGGCAGTCACACGAGGGCTCCATGAAGTTCATAAAACCAGGTTTATCATTTCTACCCAATAATGTACCAAATCAATGTTTCTCTTCTTCCACTGAGAGATAAGACAATATACTGGATATGGCCACAACTAAGCCACGACAGTTAATAAGGGGTGGAAGATATTGAACTCACAGAATGTACTAGGCTCTATCAAAATCCAACACAAAACACACCAAAAATTAAATGGCCTAGTGCTCCTATAACAGCTAACAAGGGGAGGGTGGTCAGAGGGCAGAAATGAAGCCATGAAATGAGCTGGAGACTGTGTATGAGTGGCTCTCAACACTGGCTGCACATTACATTCACCTGGGGAGCCTTTACAAGACACTGATGCTAGGGCTCCACTCTCAGGGATGCTGATGGCATTCCTGTTTATTAAAAACGTAGGCATCTGCTTGTGTGTTAAAGGTATCGTTCCCAGAGTGGCATTATTGGGAAGCAGCAAAAACTCCACCTGATAGGTTTTGGGTCACTGGGACATGACCTGAATTGAGATTGGGTCTGCTACAGATGAAGCCAAGGTAAGAAAATCTGTGTACTGGACCATAAGATGGATGAAGAGAAGCTGTTAATATTATCTTATTAGAAAAGATATCTCAATCAGCTAGTGCTGGCTATTATAGTTTATGAAAATATAACTTTTTTCTGGTTAAACTCTTTTTTTTTTGTTTTTTTGTTTGTTTTTGTTTGTTTTTTTGGTTTTTCGAGACAGGGTTTCTCTGTGTAGCCCTGGCTGTCCTGGACTCGCTTTGTAGACCAGGCTGGCCTTGAACTCACAAAGATCCGCCTGCCTCTGCCTCCCAAGTGCTGGGATTAAAGGCGTGCGCCACCACTGCCCAGCTGGTTAAACTCTTTTACTTCCTCATTTCCCTAGCCCTGACCATACTCTGAAATTCCATGCTTGAACTCCTAATATTGTTTCCTATAGCTCCTCCCCTTTCTTTCTGTTTGCTTCTCTTCCTTTCTTACTTTCGGTTTCATTTTTCCCTAATATTTTTACTTGTGTCACACTGAAAAGTTTGAATTTTTGAATTAGATTATTAAAGCAAAGATAAAATGAAGTCGAACAATGGCAAAGCATCATGCAGTCAGTAACTAGGCCTCCATGAGGGTCATATGACCTTCTTCTACCAAGGTCACTGTTTTTGTTCTGCTCTAGTCTGGATCTGCTTTTCTGTTAAAGGTATCGTCCCTAGAGTGGCATTACTGGGAAGCAGCTGAAACCCCACCTTTAAAGGGTGGCGTGTCCTGGTACATTTTGGGTCACTGGGCATGACCTGAATTGAGATTGGGAAACCTGGTCTTTACTCTTTCTTTCTTGTCCCCACCATGAGGTGAACATCTTGGCCCAACAGTTTGGACTTCACTGTGCAGTGCTGCCTCACCACAGGCCCTAAAACAAGTTGGTGAATGTAGCATGAGGCCAAAATCTCCAAACTGTGAGGCACGCAAACGTGTTCTTTGTAAGCTGAATATATATGGCATGCATTACAACAACATTAAGCTAACAAACATCTCTAAGGGGTGTAGTAGTTATTTTTCCTCATTGCTCAGACTATATATAATCTGATAAAAAACAATTTAAGGAAAAGAGGGTTTACATTGGCTTATGGTTCCCGGGGAAGCAGTCTGTCATGGTGTGTATGCATGGAATAGGGGCATGGCGACAGGAAGCATGAGGCAGCTGGTCACCTTGCATGTATTGTCAAGAAGTAGAGACTGTACAGGAAGTAAGGCAGGGATAATAACAACCCAAGGCCCACCTCTAATGATCCACTTCCTCTGGAGAGGCTCCTCCCCTTAAAGGCTCCACAACCTTTCAAATAGCACCCAGCTCTGGACCACATGCTCACACAAAGAGCCTGTTAGGGATACTTCACTTTCAAACCACAGTGAGGTTTATTTGATCAATCAAAACCTCTCAGATTTGTTTTTTATACTGAACTTGGACATCATCTAAAGAACTCACAAGCCTGCTCATTTTTTTTTTCATTTACACTAATTTTGTTGGGATGGGCAGACTTTAAGTTTTTCTTGTTTTCTGGCTCACTGTCTTGCTACCACCAGCAAATGTCTAATGCCTTCTCTTGCAATTTCCCCAAATATCCCATGTAGTAGGAAATATTACATGTGTAATCAAATGTTTATAATTGATTAACAAGATTATTAGGATGACAGTTAACCCTTAGTCCACTTAAGAATAATCACACAGACACCTGATGGATTTTAACAAGCCTTAGCCTGGATTGAGCAATCTTAACTCATCTAAACTAGTTTATAATTCTATTTCCCAAATAAAACTCCACCTACCTCCCCTTGGGCGGTTATTCTTCATGCTATGCCAATGTTCCAGGCTATGTGGAATGATCTTCCTCTAACCCATGGATTGCTTTCTTCTTTCTTCCTCTTGCTCCTCTTCCTCCATGACTTCCTAATTTCTCCCCAAAAGCACAAGACCTTTCTCCCCGCCTACCTTTCTTTTATCCAATCCAGACTTCTGGCCTTTATTCAACCAATCAACTTTTAATTAGGTAGAGCAAGGTTTACACAACAAAGACAGGTATATATGACAATGTCCTCCTTTGGGTGGCAACTAGATCTTGGGACCAGCAATTATCAATAGCATACAAGCAGCTTTCAGATCACCCTAGCAATCCCATAATTAAAATTTAAAAAATGCAATAGTTCTGCATGCCATTTCTTCTCCCCAAAGCTTTTCATCCAGCGGGATCCCTCACAGGCTCAGTCCACCCCAGGCTCTGTCACCTTGCTATAGTTTTCTTTTTCCACAGGCATTCACTTCACATCCATCCCATTCTTTGGTATTTTAATGTCAGGATCCTCTTTACACAAAGTGTGGTCCAGGGCTGTCAACACTTGAGTGTGTGTTAGAGATTGAGAATCTCTAGCTTTGATCTTTTTTGTATTTCATCCAGATGCTTGATGAGTTGGTGACTTGAATGCACTCTAAATTTTGAGACAACAGGACTGTAACAGGATTTCTCTTCCCATTTGTTTAGTTTATTTCTTAAATGTATATATTTAAATTTTATTAGTTCAGAGATATTATATAACTCTTTTTTTCTTTTTTAAATTAAGTATACAATAAATGGGGTTTACCATGGCATTTTCCAGATATATATGAAATCTAACTTTGGTTTTATTTGTTCTTCTCCACCACTGCCCTCCATTGTCCCCTCTTATCCTGTCTCGTTCATCTCCTTCTTCCACCTAATTAGTAACCCAACTCTCCTTTGATACCACATGCATTTACTTACTATATCTACTGCTCTCCTCCTCCTCCTTCCTTTTCTGACCATTTTTCCCGTCAGGGTCTTCTTACTACTTTCACATCCTACACATGCATGGACACATATGTACACACTTAAATGTAGATCCTGCGAACTAAAAATAACATGTAATATTTGTTCTTCTGGGTCTGGGTTAATTCATTTAACATGCTAATCTCCAGCTCAGTCTGTTTTCCTATTCAATGTCCTAATTTCATTCTTTATGGCTGAATAAAATTCTGTGGCACATAGTTACCAGGTTTCCCTTATCATTCATCTGTTATGGACATCTAGGCTGGTTATATTTATTGGCTAGCATTAACAGCCCAGCAGTGACCATGTATGTGGCATGCTGACAGAAAGGATCAGTACTGGCTCAGGACCCTCAAGACCAAGTTCTCAGCACAAAAGAGATTTATTTTCCCCAGAGGGACAAAGGGCAGGGATTAGGAGACAGATAGGAGATAGGAGACAAGGGAGAAGGGAAAGGGAACAAGGGAGAGGGGACATTTTGTTTTTACAAGGGGCATTTGTCCCAGTGGGGACAAAGGACTGCCTCTGGATAGAGAAGACACAGACATGGTCCATAGGCAAATGGCAAGTTTACAAAGGTAAAGGGGAAACCCCACATTTAATTTTGATTGGGCATGTTAATTACATGAGTAAAAGAGGGCTTTTGATTGCTGGACTTACAATACTTTGATAGCTGAACCTTGGTAGTCAGCCTTAGGAGGAGGAAGTATCCAAATAAGGGAATAGACCTTGGTGGCTAGCTTTAGGAATGTGATCTAATGGTTTTTTTAGCAAGCCAGAGGGAATGGGGGAGAAGGGCAAGGCCTGCCAGAGCTGTGTTTGCCATGCTCTGGCCAGCTGGAGTCCCTTCACTGATTCTTTTGGGTATATACCTTCAGGAATGGTATAACTGGGCCATATGATATGATCCTTAGAATAAGAATGTCCCCCATAGACTCGTGTATTTGAACACAGGGCCCCAAGTTGGTGGCACTGTCTGGGGAGGTTTAGGAAGTGTGGCTTTATTGGAGAAAGTATGCCATTGGAGGTGGACTTTGACATTTAAAGATTTGAACCATTTACAGTTTGCTTTCTCTGCTTTGCTCTTGTAGCTCAAGATGTGAGCTCTCCACTTTCTGCTGCAGTCTCCATGACTGCTCTTGCTGCCATGGTCCCACGACTCCCATGATGGCTTTCCTACCTCTCTAGAACCATCAACCCAAATAAACTCTTCCTGTTGTAAGTTGCCTTGGTCACAGCATTTTACCACAGCACCAGAGAAGTGACTAATAAATATGGTGACTTAATATTTCAGGTTTTTTTTTTTTTGAGGAACTTCAAGTTCAAGCCTCTAATGTACACTGTTCACATAGCCAATGGCACTTAACTGTTTGTGCAGTGAATGAATGTCATACATAGTACACACAAATTTCAGTTTTAAAGACTGATAAACCTATCCGATTATAGGCAGGCTTATTAAAAAAACCCTCAGGAATCTTGAAGCATTATCTCCCTATGTCTCTTCATTTCATAATCACAAATCACAGAAAAAAAGATCCCCAGGGTGGCTGGAAGGCAGATGTAAGGTCATTGACTGTGGTAGTTAAGCCACACCCCCAGAAACATCGCATCACTACCCTGAACACCACCCAAAGCAGCAAACACCCAATGAGATGTTCAAGAACTCAAGGACAATCTGTTTTCACTCACACCTCTGCTAAAGCCTATTTGCTCTGGTGCGGTGGACTTTTCACGGACCTTCTCCAGTCCTTACCAAGTTACTAAAGGCTTGGGATACTGAAATGGACGATAACTCAGTTTGTAGCTTCCTAGAGGACATCGTGTAATGGACCCCAAAGAAGGATGCAAGACTAACAAAACTCGGGGACACTGAAAAACTAGACCTTTGTGCCACTTGTCTTCCGAGTCAGAGTCCTACAGGCACTGTCCAGCAGCACCTAGCAATGGAAGAAAATGCCCCTGGCTGGAAGCCTGACTCCGCAGCCTGGTCTATCCCTTTCTTCCGTGTTCAGCTGTGAGCTGTTTTGGGCACTCTGATTCCTTTTATTTTCCGTGATGCCCAGCACTTGGGCCATTGCAGAGCCCCCAGCAAGGCCACAAGGGAATTCACACACTTTGAAAGCTCATCTTAATTTACTCAGTGCAAGGTTTACTTAATTTCTCCACATTTAAGCCAGTAGCCGGTGTGGCACAGAACCTCAGGGAGTGAACCCCCAGCTCTTGTCCCTGCAGGAAGCCACGGCGGCGGTGCTTGTCTTCACCGAGCCAAGGAGGGGGGCGGCACCGGGCTGGAGGAGCCAGCGGTGTTAAGGGCGCTTGGGCTGCATTCCTGCGTCCTCCTCGCGCGCAGCCTCCCTCCCCCGACAGCTGATTCATTGGCTCCGCCGCCTAGACTGCCCGGCGCCATCGGCGTGACGTCACCCATTCACTCGGCCCACCTCCCTCCTCTCCGCTGGCGCCGGCCGGGCGGTCGCCTTGACAACGCAGACGCTAGCCTTCACAATGACTTCCAGCTGGAGCAGCCGGCGCGCGCGCACAAGCGCTCACAGGCACAGGGCTTGGGAATGCTGGCTGGATTTCTTTCTCTCGAGCTTTTCTTTTGTTCTTCTTCCTCCTCGTTTCTCCTTCTCTTTTCCCCCCTCTCCAATATACTCCCCTCCTAAATTGCCACATTTTGATGGATCCATAGTACATTTAACTGGCATTAATTATAAGTTGGGCTTGAAACAATTCAGTATTACAGTAGCGGGCCTGATTACTGATCTCTCCAGTCCGTTGGGGTGACTGACAACAGGAAGGACAGGTTCCCTTCTCGTCCAATGTGTGTTGCTTTATGTGTCCATATATCACTGCAGAAAGTGTCTCCACTAGCTAAAAAACAGCACTACTGTGCACCCCCACTCCAGCCACCCCCAGGCTCCTGCGGTCTCTCCAGCTACGAAATGCACTTTCTCTAGTTTTCTAGAGCTTAGATCCTGGTGTTCTTGAGGAGCTTGCAGACTTGGTTCTTCAGTTGGCATCCCTGGGCTTGGTGTTGTTTTGACGGGCACCGTCCCACACTAGGCTCTGCAGACTTGCTAGTGGTTGGAATCAGCGCTTGGGGCGATGACACCTGCAGAGTAGGAGGCTCCAGCCAAGATACAAAAGAAGAAAAAATACATGGTCATTATAGCGGAAATGATAACCCTCCACTCTCTTAGGGAAGAAGGCCTGAGTGTTGATATCACGCCCAACCGCAAAACGTCTTTGAAAGACGTTTGCATTAACTCTTCTTAAAAGACAAAACAAAACAAAACAAAACAAGACAAAACAAAAACAAAATCATAGTTTTTAGTTTGCTAAGTTGAACAACATCACGACAGTTAGGAGTTGAAGTTAGGAATATAAAGAGTTCTCCAATATAGACAAGTCTTCCCAGAACAGAAAATGAACCTGAGCCGTCTAGCCAGTGAATTAATAATTGAGAGTTGTCCTTGGAAGGAGAGAACTGGTGCTGGGGCAAGGCAAGCTTTTCCTTTCTGTCCTCACATGGACCCTTTGATCTTGTAGGTCAGATCTGGAAAAGGGGCATAGCTGTGCATCTAAGTCAAGTGTGTGTGTGTGTGTGTGTGTGTGTGTGTGTGTGTGTGTGTGTATCACTGGAAACTGAGTGAAATGTGTCTGTTGAAGAACACAAATCTGCATTGCCGGAGCTGTTCATCTTTATGACTTAGAATCCCGGAGGTTGAAAACTCACTGTCCAGCACCATGCAGACACACTCTAGTGAAAACAAGCCTGTTGGCCCTTTTATGCTTTGGCCACATTTCAACACACTGGTTCTTTGCTTTGTTGTGAATACTTTTATGTGTTCAGTCTCCTTCAAGTCACATCCTTAGATTTTTAAAAACCCTCTGAAGGCAGGGAAAGCCTCTGCTAAGCCTTTAGTGTCCTGGCTGAGAACATGCTCTCAGTGAGCTGTGTTGATGAAGGTTTATGTGATGAAAATGATCGTCTTCAGCCTGTGTGTTCCAAACAGTGCAATCCAAAGAGTACTAGGTAAAAACACTTGGCGAGTTAGGATTTGTAGTCAGGAGAGGAACACTTATCACATACAAGTTTTCCAGGCTTACTGCTGGTGACAGCACTTTGACAAACAAACAACCCCCCAAAACCAAAGCCAAACAAACAACCCCCCAAACAAAAACAAACAAACCAAAAAAAAATCCAACCTCACTCTATCAGAAATGAGGACTCAGTGAGTCATTCATTAATTTTCTTGAGTTGCCTGATTTCATGTCATTCTGAGGCCCATGTTAGTCTTGAGCTCACTATACAGCCCAATTTGACCTCAAACTCATGGTAATCCTCCTGCCTCATCTTTCAGAGTGTGATCGTTACAGGCCTGAACCACCAGTTACATTGCTTCATACTTACTGTGATTTTAAAAGTCCTTTAACATTTTTAGATTATATCATTGTTCCCAAATGTTTAAAAATTCAAAGAAATTGCCAAGTGTGGTGGCGCAGGGCTTTAATCCCAGCACTCAGGAGGTAGAGGCAGGTGGATCTCTGTGAGTTTGGGGCCAGCCTGGTCTACAAAGTGAGTCCAGGATAGCCAGGGCTACACAGAGAAACCCTGTCTCGAAAAAAAAAAATCAAAGAAATCTATTGAAGCATAAAATATATATAGTAAAATAGATGACTGATTACCTCATCTGTATCATTTAGATTTGCTTAAATGCCAGTCTTCACACTGGGAGTCGACCCTTTAAGATGCTTGAAATAGATTTGTATGTTTAGTTTTTTTTTTTTTCTTCCTTGTTATCTTCAACTACATTTACTAGTGTTCTACTTGCATGCATTTTGAGTACTAACACTAGCTCCTAGCTGGTCTCAAACCTAGTCTCATAGAATTATTCATCCTGTAAACTCTGTTTTACATTTATCTGTTTTGTGTGTGGTGATGCACATGTACACTCCAGGTCAGAAGACAACTTCTGGGAGTCAATTCTCTCCTACCATGTGCACTCAGGTAGTCAGGTTTTGTATCACGTGTCTTCAACCACTTAGCTATCTTGATGGTCCTATCCTGTGTGTTTAAAAAAAATTCAGTTAAATATATTATAAATGTTACTATATAATGTGTGTATAATGTGATGTAAAATAATATATAATATAATATAAAATCTCCCCTGGAGATTTTCATTTATATGGTCAGGGAGGTGGTTTGGGCATTAATTTTTATAACATTTTGTATTGTGAATTACAGATTCATGGAAACTTGTTCGAGAGGCTTCCATTATTTTTTCTTGTCTTACAATAGATCAAAGGATAAGCAAATTCTGAATACTCAGAGCACAGACTACCGTTGACATAGGAATCACTTGGATATCTCTCAAGAGCTTTGTGCTAAGTGGGAGGAGAGGATCTCAGATGGTCATAAACTGTAAGAATTGATTTATAAAACATTCCTCAGAGTCAGGTATGGTGGCACATATCTATAATTCCTGCATTTGGGATCCAGAGACAGGAGGATCATCACAAGTGTGAGTCCAGCCTGATCTACATAGTTCTAGGGTAGCCAGGACTACATAGCAAAATGTTGTCTCTGATAGAACAGAATTGAATAGAACAGAACATACCAGAGTAGAATAAAATACAAGCGAATATAATATTATCCAAATGACAAAATTATAGAAACAAGGAAGAAATGGATGGATCACAAGAGTGGGGTGGAAGTGAGAGAGGTTTTCTGATGAGAGGGTTCCCAGTGGTATGTGGTATGCTAATTCTGTGTCATTGCTGTGGTACAGGTTCTGTCAGGGTTAGAATGGCATGGAATCACAGGCTTCGTGTAGCTCAGTGCCCTTTGCAAAGATTCATGTTGTCTGTAAAGGAGAGTTGTTTTCCCCCTCCTTCTTCTTGTACTGGGTCTAACCTTCTATTGTATGGCATTTTGAAATTTGTTTGTTTGCTTGTTTGTTTCAGTTGGGGTCTCTCTGCCTTGCTCATTGCTCTTGAACATGTTACTTCAAGTTTTCTCCCTGTTTCCATCGCTTGAGCAGTTGGGAATTCAAGGTACAGCATACTGTCTGACTACTAGGGCATGGCTGAGTGGAGTGGGCATCTTTGCTTTGCTCCTGATCTTAGGAAAAATACATTCATCCATTCCACTATGAAACATTGTACACACACACACACACACACACACACACACGCACACACGCACGCACGCACGCACGCACGCATGCTACACACATTTTACTTTATCCACTTGAGGAAGTTCACCATATTCTTAATTTTCTAAGAATTTTTATTAGGAATATATGTTGCATTTTTTCAAGTGATTTTTCTGCATCAGTTAATAGGATTATGTGATTTTTAAAATTTAGCCAGTTAATATGGTGGATTATATTGATTGATTTTTGAATGTGGAACCAGCTTTTTATCCCAGGAATAAACACCACTGGGTCATGGTATATAATTCTATGCTGATATAGAGCTGAAATCTATTTGCTAATGTTTTTTAAGGATTGCTATGTTTATATTCATGAGGGATATTGGTCTAGTTTCTCTCTCTCACTTTTGTGCTTTGTCTGGTATTTACAATATGAAAAATTTTGATTTGCTAAAATTAATTGAAAATATGCCACTGTCTCTTACTCTGGGAAGACTTCATAATAGAGTGAGTATTAACTTTTTTCATAAGTGCTGGATAGATCTCTAATGAAAATGAAACAATGCTGGCCTGAAGATTTCCTTTTCTGGCTGTGGATTCAGTTTTCTTAGCTGGATCTGTGCTGTGAGCTAACCTATGATGAAGGTATTCCTGTGCTTGGCATTAGCGTACAGTTTTGTGAACCTGCTAGTTTATTATGACTTTTGCCATAGTTGGAGAGTTTTCAGCCAATATTGTTTCAAACACCTATCTTCTTGCTTCCTTTTCCCTCTCTCACTCTGGTCTGGGAAGACATGGTACAGGATGTTTTTACTGTATCACTATAGCAAAATACTGGAGACAATCCACTTGCATGGTGGAAGGGGTTGCTTCTGTTCTGGCTTTAGAAGCTTGCTGATCCTATGCATTGCTTAGGTGTGTGGTGAGGCATGGTATCATGACAGAAGTGCAGGCTACAGTAGGCTACTTGCTTCATGGTTGCCAGAGAGCTGAAAGAAAGAGGAATGGTCTGGGGTTCTGATATCAGCAAGATGCCCCACTGAGATCTCTTCCTACTAAGGCTTGCATCCTAACAGCTCCATCACCTCTCACTACTGCCATGGTTCCAGTCTTTAACACACAGAGCTTTCAGGGTTCCTTCTGAATGACTAGGCATGATGACCCTTGAGGCTCCGCTGTTTGTTCTTAAACATTCTATTTTCTTGCTAGCTTGCAGACAGTACCGTCTACAGTTGCCTTTTTGTCTTCTCCATCCTGCTGCTGAGATTGCTCGTAGAGATCTTAAATTTTATTATATCTTCCAGTTCGGCAGTTCTCTTTGGTTCTTCTTCTTCTTCTTCTTCTTCTTCTTCTTCTTCTTCTTCTTCTTCTTCTTCTTCTTCTTCTTCAATCTTAGCTTTCTTTGTTATGTCTTCTAATTTTCATTTGCTTCAGATGTGACTGTAATTGCTCATTGAGATGCTTTTACACTGCTGCTGTCTTGTTGCTGACAGAGGCAGGTGTTGAGATGGAGAGGGAGCAGGGGCCGCCACTGCTGCACAGAGGTGAGAGTGCTGACCTTCCACTGGGCCTCTAATGATGCTGCCCTGACTGAGGGTCATGGTTCCTCCTGGTGAGGTCACTCCTGATATCATGTGATTGGGATGACCTTGTTATTCCTCTATAGCAGTGACATTCTTGACTTTCCACAAAACTAGCTCTGCTATGGCTCCAGTGAGAATGGGAAGGAAGCTTTATTACTGCTAGGGTGGGTAAGTGTGGGCCCTCCATGTGGGCATCCTAGGTTGATAGGAAATCCTGGCTCTCTACTTCCTTCTCTGATAACACATAAATGGATGTGTGAGTTGTCTGACAAGGATGGAAGCCTAAGTTCTACTTTTTTTTTTTTTTTTTTTTGCTTAGAGTAGGGTGGGGATAGGGCAACAGGTTTTCTCCATAAAGTTTAGCTGGAGTAGTATGTAACTATTATTGTTTAAGTATTTTCTGCCTGGCTAGTCTGCTTTCTCCTTATTCTCTATTTAGAAGAGTAGTCTTTTGTTGAATGTCAAGGTATCTCCCCACCTGTCCATGATTATTTTCTAGGATTTCTGCATTGCAGATTTCTATAGCAACTACTCTGGAATATTTGAGGCAAAACGTGACCAGGGGCTTGGCATGATAGCACACATCTTAATCCCAGCACTCAGGAAGCAGAAAACAGGCAGATCTCTGTGAGTTCCAGGCCAGCCTGGTCTAAATAGTGAGTTCCAGGCCCTCCAGGACTGCACAGTGAGATAATGTCTCAAAATGAAACACAAGAAAAGAAAATCACCCCCATTCGAAGAAATAATCTTGAAAACTCAGTTCCATGGCTTCTTTGGCTCTCTGTACCTTGATTTCAGTCTTGTGTTTATTCCCTCTACATATTCACAGTTGTATTTAGGAAGAAGAAATGAGAAAATTGTCTTCTACCTGTGTCTGTCTGTCTGTCTGTCTGTCTGTCTGTCTGTCTGACACAGGAGGATGTAGTCTTTCTCCTTCTTTATGATGGGGCTCCCAGTTTCCACTTCTATTGGATTTGAAAGTGTTTTCAATAGATTTTAGTATAGATGGATTTCTCTTTTCCCAGTAGTGATAATTCTTCAGAGCAAGAAAAGCCTAATAGGGTAGACAAGAACCTCTAAAGCAAAATATCTATATTACAGTAAGTGAAATCTCTTCTAGCCTCTCATGAGAATCACCCACTAAGTGCAGCTTACAGTATTCTAGGGTTTCTCATCCCAAGTATCTAAACTCTTCCTCGTTACTCCTGAAGACTGGCTTCAAAGGTTTAAGAACTACACAGTCTACTAAAGCAATAATCTCATTTTTTGTTATCTTTTTTCCCCCCTGTATTATTTTTTTGTGTCACTTAGACCCAAATGTCTAAGGAAGGTTTACACAGTTTCAGTCCATCATGGTGGGAAGGCATGTCAATGGGAACACGTGTTGGCAGCCTTTTTGGTCAGTGTACTAGCAAACAGATAAACTGGTGGCTGAACTAATAACCTTCAAAGGCCTGCCCCAGGACCTATTTCAGCCACTTCCTAAAGGTCCAACAGCCTATAATGGTATAACTTCCAGCTATGAAGTGAGTGTCCAAAACAAGTCTGTGGGAGATCATTTCAGATTCAAACCATAACAATCAGTTATTGACACTATTTGATTGCTTGGTTTCACATTTTTATGTTCCTCCTGTAGAATTTCTTCCAGTCACCAAAGTACATTGCACCACCATGTCCAACACAAGTAGGTCTTACCTTTGCCATCAAGGTGGATAGGGGACTGGATGCTGAACATCTTCAATATGGTCTGAGGTTGACACTGGGAGTCTCCCTTGATTTTGCTCCACCTTATTCCTCGAGGCAGGGTCTCTCAGTTGTTCCCAAGCTCGCAGATACAGGCTTCTCCAGCTTGTTCTGGGGATGCCCTCTCTCTGCCCTCTGACTTCTGGAATTACAGGTTGGTTGTCATGCATCCCTGGCCTTCAGGTGGACTCTGGGGCCTGGAACTCTGGTCCTCATGCTTGCACAGCAAGCGTTGGATCGACTGAGCTATCTCCATTGTGGCTCTTGCTACAACACTCAACTTCTGATGTTCCTGCCTTCCTATTTTTCCTCTTCTTTCCTTCCCATCCCTCCTCCTTCCTACTCAGTCTTGTGTAGGGGTTAGATAAATTAGATTTAGAAAATATATAGGGGTTTCTGATACTGTCTCTTAATTCGGGGCATGAAGAGCATTATCAGCATGCGGACTAAAAACAGGAAACAAACAGGAGACTTAATATACTGAAAAACAAGGTTGGAGTCAAGAAAAACAGGAAAGACTCAATAGACTGAAAAACAAGGTTGAAGTCAGGAAAACAGGAAAGACTTAATGGACTTGAAGAAACAAAGTATCTGGCCTGACATTGTTTTCAGCTGCTAAGTGGGCGGAGCCCAAAATAATGGCCATCATTTGATGGCCAGATTTCCCTGAAGCAGAAAGAAGCTGGTGAGCAAAGAAAGCCTGAGCAAGACACCAAAAGGCCAAGGACTAAACCCTGTGGCTCAGCTTTTGCCTAGAGGGGTTTGATCTGTCCAAACAGTGGCCTAAAGGAAATTGTGCCTGGCTTTAAGGACTGAGGCAGAGCAGCTGAGTTCCTGATTCAAAAGAAGTAAGTTGGATATATCCAGCCTGCACTCGAGCCGCACCACAAGAGCAAAGGTAAGTGAGATTATTTTTTCCGGAGTTTCCAACATGGTGGCACAGTGTGCACTGTAGCGGAGAAGCAGAGACCTAACCCAGTCACAGCAAAGCAATTAGGAGCCAAGACTGCCTGCAAACAGAGCCCGGGACAGTGTGTTCTCCACAAATACTGGGGCGGGTGGGTCACTCACCCTAGCATCCAAGCATCTCAGGCAGTCAGCAACAGGCGCACTGAGGCCAGCATCTGTTGTGGGTGGAGCTCCCTGCCTGCATAGTCAGCCCAGCTGGGGAGCCAGAACGACTGGGTCAGTGAGAGGAGAACACAGACCCAACCACAGCTCTACCTGCCTTTCTGAGGAGACCTGTCAGCTCCCAGGTCCTCAGAGGCTAGCCCTCTCCCCACTCCAATCCCCTCTATATTGGTCCAATTGGGTCACAAGCAGTTGAGGAGAGCAGCAGCCACCCTCCTCTCCGAGAGCCAGTCAGTCTATTACAGGAATCTGCCCGCCATCTGGAGGTAAACACCAGGATCTCAGGATCAGCCAACCCCCAGGGCAGGGAGTTTTCCTGAGCACCAAGGTCAGGTAACAAAAGAAACAAACAGATAACACCTGGGTCCATCTGATGACAAAAGGTCAGCGCAAGAACATGGTAAAAAAAACCCAAAACAATAGGATGTCTCCAGATCCTAGCAATAATGCTACAGACAACTCTGGACAGCTGAACCCCATTGAAGCAAAGGAAAATGACCTTAATCCTACACTTATACTAATAATAGAAGGCCTAAGGGAGGAAATCAAATACCTCAGAGAGCAACAACAAAGTACTGCAAAGGAGGTGATGGAAATGAATAAAGCGCTTAAAGGTATGGAAGACCTGAAAAGGGAAGTTGAAGCAATGAAGAAAATCCAATCTGAGACATCCATAGAACTGGAAAACCTTAAGAAAAGAATCGGAACTACAGACACTAGCATCACCAACAGAATACAAGAGATGGAAGAAAGAATTTCAGGCTCAGAGGATAAAATTGAAGAAATGGATACATCTGTCAAAGAAAATGTCAAATCTAAAAAAGTCCTGACACAAAACCTTCAGGAAATCAAGGACACAATGAAAAGACGGAATCTCAGAATAATAGGAATAGAAGAAAGAGAAGAGTCCCACCTCCATGGACCAGAAAATATCTTCAACAAAATCATTGAAGAGAATTTCCCAAATCTAAAAAAAGAGATGCCTATAACTGTACAAGAAGCTTACAGAACCCCAAATAGATTAGACCAGAAAAGAAAATCTTCCCGCCACATAATAATCAAAACACTAAATGTACAGAACAAAGAAAGAATTTTAAAAGCTGCTAGGGAAAAGGGTCAAGTAACATATAATGGCAAACCTATCAGAATCACACCTGACTTTTCTTCAGAGACTCTAAAAGCCAGAAGGGCCTGGACAGACATCTTGCAGACCCTAAAAAACCACAAATGCCAGGCCAGACTACTATTCCCTGCAAAATTGTCAATCAACATAGATGGAGAAAACAAGATATTCCATGACAAAGCTAAATTCAAACAATATCTATACACAAATCCAGCTCTACAGAAGATGTTAGAAGGAAAACTTCAACCCAAAGAGGTTAACTACACTCAAGAAAGCACAGGAAGCAAATAGCATGCCTGCTGCAAAAACAAAAGGAAAGAAGCTCACTCACACACTATTTCTACCAACATCAAGATGGCAGGAAGTAACAATCACTGGTCATTAATATCTCTCAACATCAATGGACTCAATTCCCCAATAAAAAGGCACAGGCTAGCAGAATGGATGCGAAAACAGAATCCCACATTCTGCTGTTTACAAGAAACACACCTCAGCAAAAAAGATAGACATTATCTCCAAGTAAAGGGCTGGAAAAAGATATACCAAGCAAATGGACCCAAGAAAAAAGCTGGAGTAGCAATTCTAGTATGCAACAAATTGGATTTTCAACCAACATTAATCAAAAGAGATGGGGAAGGACACTATATACTCATCAAAGGAAAAATCCACCAAGATGAAATTTCAATACTAAACATCTATGCCCCAAATGTAAGACCACCCACATTCATTAAAGAAACACTACTGAAGCTCAAATCCCACATTGAACCTCACACATTAATAGTGGGAGACTTCAACACACCACTCTCACCACTGGACAGATCAACAATGCAGAAACCAAACAGAGAAATAATGAACCTCACAGATGTCATGAATCAAATGGACCTAATTGATATCTACAGAACATTTCACCCAAAAACAAAAGAATACACTTTCTTCTTGGCACCTCATGGAACCTTCTCCAAAATCGACCACATAGTCGGTCACAAAGCAAGCCTCAACAGATACAGGAAAATTGAAATCACTCCTTGTAACTTATCAGACCATCATGGAATAAAGCTAGGCTTCAACAGTAACAAAAACAACAGAGTGCTTGCAAAAACATGGAAACTGAACAACTATCTCCTCAATGACCTCTGGGTCAGGGAAGAAATAAAAAAAGAAATTAAAGTCTTCTTAGAACTCAATGAAAATGAAGGCACAACATACCCAAACTTATGGGACACATTGAAAGCAGTGCTACGAGGAAAGTTTATAGCTCTAAGTGCCTTCAAAAAGAAACTGGAGAATTCCTATACTAGCCACCTAAAAGAACACCTGAAAGAGCTAGAACAAAAAGAAGCAAACACTCCCAAGAGGAGCAGACGAGAGGAAATTATCAAACTCAGGGCTGAAATCAACAACTTAGAAACAAAAAGAACAATACAAAGAATCGACAAAACCAAGAGCTGGTTCTTTGAGAAAATCAACAAAATAGACAAGCCCTTAGCTAAACTAACTAAAAGGCAGAGGGAAAATACCCAAATCAACAAAATCAGAAATGAAAAGGGGGAAATAACAACAGACATTGAGGAAATCCAAAGAATCGTTAGGTCCTACTTCAAAAACTTGTACTCCACAAAATTGGAAAATCTAAATGAAATGGACAATTTTCTTGATAGATTCCACCTACCAAGGTTAAATCAAGAACAGGTAAACAAATTAAACAGTCCTATAACCCTTAAGGAAATAGAAGAAGTCATTAGACGTCTTCCAACCAAAAAAAGCCCAGGCCCAGATGGTTTCAGCACAGAATTCTACCAGACATTCAAAGAAGAGCTAACACCAATATTCTTCAAACTCTTCCACAACATAGAAACAGAAGGAATACTGCCAAACACATTCTATGAGGCCACAGTTACCCTGATACCTAAACCTCACAAAGACCCAACGGAGAAAGAAAATTTCAGACCAATTTCCCTTATGAACATGGATGCAAAGATACTTAATAAAATACTTGCAAACCGGATCCAAGATCACATCAAAAGTATCATACACCATGATCAAGTAGGCTTCATCCCAGGAATGCAGGGGTGGTTCAACATTAGAAAATCCATCAATGTAATCCACCACATAAACAAGCTGAAAGAAAAGAACCACATGATCATCTCATTGGATGCTGAAAAAGCTTTTGACAAAATACAGCACCCTTTCATGATAAAAGTCTTAGAGAGATCAGGCATACAAGGACCATACTTAAAAATAATAAAAGCAATTTACAGCAAGCCAATAGCCAACATCAAACTAAATGGAGAGAAACTTAAAGCATTTCCTCTAAAATCAGGGACAAGGCAAGGCTGCCCACTCTCTCCATATCTCTTCAACATAGTACTTGAAGTTTTAGCTAGAGCAATAAGACAACTAAAAGAGATCAAGGGGATACAAATTGGAAAGGAAGAAGTCAAAGTATCCCTATTTGCAGATGATATGATAGTATACATCAGTGACCCCAAAAATTCCACCAGAGAACTTCTACAGCTGATAAACTCCTTCAGCAAGGTGGCCGGATACAAAATCAATTCAAAAAAATCAGTAGCCCTTCTTTACACAAAAGATAAATGGGCTGAGAAAGAAATAAGGGAATCAACACCCTTCACAATTGCCACAAATAATATAAAATACCTTGGGGTAACTCTAACCAAGCAAGTGAAAGACCTGTATGATAAGAACTTCAAGACCCTGAAGAAAGAAATTGAAGAAGATATCAGGAGATGGAAAGATCTCCCTTGTTCATGGATAGGTAGGATCAACATAATAAAAATGGCAATCTTACCAAAAGCAATATACAGATTCAATGCAATTCCTATCCAAATACCAACTCAATTTTTTACAGATCTGGAAAAAACAATTCTCAACTTCATATGGAATAACAAAAGACCCAGAATAGCTAAATCAATCATGTACAATAACAGAACATCTGGAGGTATCACCATCCCGGATTTCAAGCTGTACTACAGGGCAATAGTAATAAAAACAGCATGGTACTGGTATAGAAACAGACCAGTTGACCAATGGAATCGAATTGAAGACCCAGAAATAAACCCACACATCTATGGTCACTTAATTTTTGATAAAGAAGCCAAAAACATACAATGGAAAAAGGAAAGCATCTTCAATAAATGGTGCTGGTCTAACTGGATGTCAACATGTAGAAGAATGCAAATAGATCCATATTTATCACCCTGTACAAAACTTAAGTCTAAGTGGATCAAGGACCTCAACATAAATCCAGACACACTAACATTAATAGAAGAGAAAGTGGGAAAAAGCCTTGAAATCATTGGCACTGGTAGCAACTTCCTGAATAGAACACCAATAGCTCAGGCACTGAAACAAACAATCAATAAATGGGACCTTATAAAATTGAAAAGCTTCTGTAAGGCAAAGGACACTGTCCTTAGAACAAAACAGCAGCCTACAGAGTGGGAAAGGATCTTCACCAACCCAACATCTGACAGAGGGCTAATATCCAAAATATATAAAGAACTGAAGAAATTAAACACCAAAAAATCAAATAACCCCATCAATAAATGGGGTACAGAGCTAAACCGAGAATTCACAGAAGAGGAATCTCTAAAGGCTGAGAGGCATTTGAGGAAATGTTCAACATCTTTGGTTATCAGGGAAATGCAACTTAAAACAACTCTGAGATTCCATCTCACACCTGTCAGAATGGCTAAGATCAAAAAACTCAAATGATAGCACATGCTGGCGAGGATGTGGAGAAAGGGGAACACTCCCCCATTGCTGGTGGGACTGCAAACTTGTGCAACCACTTTGGAAATCAATCTGGAGATATCTTAGAAAATTGGGAATAAATCTACCTCAAGACCCAGCCATACCCCTCTTGGGCATATATCCAAAAGATCTGAAAAGAAACCAAAAGGACATTGCCTCAACAATGTTCATAGCAGCTTTATTTGTAATAGCCAGAAACTGGAAACAACCCAGATGTCCATCAACTGAAGAATGGATAAAAAAACTGTGGTACATATACACAATGGAATACTATACAGCTATCAGAAATGAGAAAATCACGCAATTCAAAACCAAATGGATGGAACTAGAAAAGCTCATCCTAAGTGAGCTGACGCAGTCCCAGAAAGATAAACATGGTATGTATTCCCTTACAAATGGATATTAACCATACATCAGAGGATAACTATCCTACAACCCACACACCCAAATAGACAGGAACCTAGCATATGTATCCTAGGAAAAATTCTACCCACCAGTGAGTCATGGAATCTGCTGCAGGTTAGTGGAACCCCACACCCTAGATGGTGTGCCTTATCAAGCTCCAGTACGAGTGTAAGCTCTTGGGCCTCACATGACGCAAGATCTGAGGGAGTATGATATGTGAGGACCCACCTCATCTGAGGAGAAGGAGAGTACCAAGTAGAGGAACAAGGAGGGAGGGAGGGAGGAAGGGAGGGAGGGAGGGAAGGAGAGAGGGAGGGAAGGAGAGATGAAGGGAGGGGCCAAGAGGGGAGGAGGGAGGAAACTATGTTCTAGAAATAAATAATACTATTTTAAGAAAAGAATTAATAAGCTTAAAAATATAATAAAAATACAATATAAAATTTTCAAACTATAATTTACCTTACTGGCATGAAAAGAAAATGGCCTTAATTTCAAATTAGAATGTTAGACTGCAGGTGGCTACAGAGATTACACAAACTTGATAGCAGCTTAAAAGTTTTTTTTTGTTTTTTGGTTTTTTTTGTAGAGGTATAGGCTATTTCCATGGTTTGGCATTAAAAAGCAGGTAACAGGTTTAAAACACTGTAAATAAATTAAAGGAGACAGCTGTTCAACCTGGTTTTACAAACCTCCAAGAGTTGAAAAAACTTAGAGCTAAGGTAAAATAATGCATGGTGTTAGCCCATGCCTTTACCTCCAGCAGAGACAGGAGAATCACTATAGAGTTAGTTGTCTTATAAATTCTAGAGTTACAAGAAACAGGGTGGTGATGGTGCACACCCTTAGTCACATCATTGGGGAAGAATACACCCTTAATCCCAACACACTAGAGACAGAAACAGGCAGATCTCAGAGCTCAAGGCCACCTGATACAAAACAAACTCTAAACAGAGAAAAACTTTGATCCAGGGGTGGAGGAGCACATCTTTAATCCCATCAGTTGGAAACCACATGTCTTTGATCCCAAAATTTAGAATGCAGAGACAGGCACATAGGATTTGGAAAGATTTAAGATTAAAAGCTACTTACAAAAGGCAGGCTGCAATTCAAACAAATTGTCCTTTGAGATCTCAAAATATATACACTAAAGGTTTGTCTAGCTCCAAAATATCAAAATAATTTCTTCTTTAATCCGGATTGAAAGGTAATACTTTATATATTATCAAAAAACCAAATTTGCTCCAGAAAAATATTACCTGACCCCCCCAAAAAAAGGTAATTGTCCCAGAGTTAGGATTAGGGCAGGGCTCTGTTCTTATCTTTCCAGGAGATTTAAAGCATCCATTCAAGGAATCCAGGGACAACTGGACAACGGAAACCTCAGCAGAAAACAGATCAGACACCAAAGAAGACGAGTGGCCCAGATGATCCAGCCTTGCAGACTTCTTCAATAGCAGTTTCCTCAAAAGTCTATAACCACAGCAACTCAAAATCGCTAAGATCGTTCAGCTCCACAGACTACTCCAGCCAGATCTTCAGTAAAGTTCTGAAGATCAGCTTCTGTCTATGAACTTCATAGGACATCTAAATAGCTGAGCACAAAGGGACTGAACATCAAATGATTCTATTAACATTTTTAACCATTTTTCCATTCTTATTTGGGCCCCAAACAGGTTTACTACGTCCCAAATCAGCAGGAAGTCATTTTAAGAGAACAACGTCCCATCCCCAGAAGGTGGGGAGGGTGTTCTTCCCCTTTGGTTATTTGATAGATAATAGAAAATGTTGTTATTTAGGGGAAAAGACTACAAGCTGTTAAATGGTCTTGTTAAATGGGTTTTGGAGGTTAGACCCAGGGACTTCTCTCTTTTGCTTTTCTGTATCCTCCTTTCTCTCCTATATAGGAGTGAACAGACTTGAGAAAAATGGGACATAGACATAGTATAGGAAAGATCAAGAAAAAAGGACAGATTATTGAATATAGCCTTATACCTTTGTATACTGATACAAAATTAATATTATATTTGGCTAAATTGGTATTGATCATTGTATATTAATGCAAATTTAAGATTGTATAGGGCTACATCGGTATTGATCTTTGTATATTGATACAAAATTAAGATTATATTTGGCCACAATGGTATTGACCCTAGTATATTAATGTAAAATTAAGATTGTATTGGGCTACATCGGTACTGATCTTTGTATATTGATACAAAATTAAGATTATATTTGGCCACATTGGTATTGATCTTTGTATATTGATACAAAATTAAGGGTAACGCTTCTTAAAGGTATTGTTTGTAGTAATACTTAAAAATGAAATGTCAAGTTTTGACCTCTCGCTACCAACCGACATAAACTGTTTAGGATAATTAAGAAACGGAAACTAATAGTCATGAAAACGTGTCATTTTTTTAGTTACTATGACAGTCTATCACAGTTATTTTCTAAGCTACTCAGAAATCAAGTTGCTAAGAGACAAGCAATATTTGCTTATCTAAATATAAGAGATAGATAGGGCATCTTCAAAAACCTCAAGAGATCTGCAGAATATGGCATTCAAAGATGTTTTCTTAACTTAAGATTTTTTGATATCGAGACATGTCAGCTCCTGACAGCACCCCCTATATTACTCCAAGTAGAAGATGAGCATCGAAGAATCTCCAGTGGGAGATGATTAAATTGGTGGTAAGCCATTCTCTTGGCAAGAAAAACCACTTGCTTCAACTGTAGACAGACTTCTGTCCAAAAAGGACAAAACTTGGAAGCAGGTAAGTCGACAGCCTAGCTCTGCCAAGACAGGGTAGGTAAGTCCTTCATAATTCCTGCTCTACAACCAATGTCTGTCAGAGAAATGGGGCCAAATGGCTGAAGATTGATGCTGTAATGTACGGAGAGAAAATGGGAACTGTCCAGGCAGCCACTGGTATGTCATTTTTTAGTTTTGGAAGCTGCAGGCCCTGCACTTCCTATATAATCAGATATATTTATCCCTCTCAGGTCTCTGAGGTGGTTGAAGAATAGATAGCTAGAGTCTCATAGTTAAATTTTGAGTTGTTTAGGAATCAAGAGGGTGTTCTGGATCTAAGAAGATATTTTTAAAATTATGAGGCAAGTTAGTATGAAAGCTGAGTTAGATATAGAACTTTAAACTCATGGAGATGGTTAGATAGTAGAATGTTAAAGTCAGGTGCCAAATACATATGGACTGGACATTGGGAATGTATGCTAAGCCATATAACTCTTATAATCGTGGCTTATTTATTTCTGTTGTTTTGTATTGTATTTATAGTTATAAGAAAAAG